>JACXII010000014.1:4051619-4501619 GCA_014737395.1 Bombus waltoni
TCCACGCTTCGTCTGCTCTTTCCGCACGTCACGCGACGACGACGTGCAACCACCCTCGTAGCCTCCCGACTCCTCCAGCTTCGACGCTACTACCACCTCCTCCTTTTCCTCTTCCACCGCCTCCTCCTCCTCCTCCTGCCTCCTCTTCCTCTTGCTCCTGCTCCAGGTCGTGCAACCCTTCCAGATGTGCCGTGCAGCCCACCGGCGTTTCTTACCCTTCCGAAAAGTAGCTTCGCTTCTCGAATAAAGCGCGCACCACCCCTTCTCCCTCTTCTCCCTCCTCCTCGTTATTGTCCGTCCACGAGTTACTGTCGCTCGCTCTACTCGCCAGTCGACTTTCCTCCTCCCGCTCTCTCCGACAAAGAAACGATCGCCGCCGAATACCTTCTATGCCATTAACAGCGATTAGGCCGCTCGTTGAAAGCTCGTTGTAGATCTGGGGTTTTTCGCGATTAGTAGGCTCTCGGTTGTACGAAACACGCGACGGACGCGCGCTTGGCCGCATTTACCACTGGCGATCGTGCCGCAAGTACGACTGCCGCCGATATTCCCTTCGATTTCCCCCCCGCCCCCCTTTCCTTTCGCTTATAAAAGGCCGCTTCCGTTAACGACGAGTCGAGATTCGTCGCATTTCCTCTCTCCTCTTTCCACTTTCCTCTTTCCTCTTTCCTCTGCCACGGCGCGCTCCTTCTTCTTCTCCTTCTTTTCTCCTTTTTCCCTTCTCTGTCCTCCTCTTCTCTTCTTCCCGTCAACGCCTGAATCTTCTCGCAGACGCGCGCTCCACGCTCCACGGGCTGGCTCGTCTGAAAGAAACAAAGACGAACCGCATTAATTAAAATCCGCGAAATATCCTTCCCCATTCGGTCGTCTCTACCCCCTTCTACCGCCTTCTTTCTCATATCTCCACCGACCCAACACGGACGACCGCCGACTCTATTTCCATCTCCTTTCGTCGAGATACGAAGCGCGCCACTCTAATGACATCCCTAAATGGAAACAACGGCACGGTCGTTTTTTGGCTGTGCTCCGCGGTCGCGACGATCGAGTCGGTCTAACGAGTGGGATACCGTTTTATACGCTTTCCATCCCTCGTATCTGACTTTTTGTCTCTTTGTTTCTTACCTCGGTGGCTTTAAACGGCGCGCGGCTCGCTCGCTAAGAGTTTACAAATTTACGAGACCTGCTTTCGAACGGACGTTGCGCTTTTACTTGGGCGCTGGGGAAGAGCGCGAAGCTGCGAGTAGTGGTAGTAGCGTTTCACGGTACTACAACGCGTCGGAACCAGCCATCTTTTTTATCGCGCGCCAAACATCGATTAAAAGGGGAATTTGCGCGTTTCCTCGAATTGTCTTCCACCAAAGATACGGAGAACTTGGCGCTCGCACCACGAAACGGGACTCGGTGGCGAGCGATCGTCGTGAAAAACGCGGAGAACCGATCGCCGTAGGAAAGTTTCGTTTCGAAGGTTAAAAACGACAGGCGGCTTCGATCGGGTTAAACCCTGAGCCAAACTGGAAACTTTGGAGACGCTCTCGCGCGGCCTTACCGACTGGTTTACTTTCGTCCGGCTGCTGCGAGTAGTAGTCTTCCACCCTCGCTCCACACCGAATAAAGTCGAATAAACTCGTAGCCCCTCGTATACAGAGATTCATCGACCGGAAACGAGCTTCTTTTGTGGCAAACGTGACCGATCTTTCGTCCCTCGTCCCACCGTACGATCGAACGTATTCGACGGCTCGTGAAAATCGACCACCGAATATTGGCCCGAGCCCCGATTCGTCCGTTAACGACCACGATCGACGGCCGTTTGGCACCTGTACCGTCGAGTCCGATGACTCTGCAGGGATCATTGTTTCTCCGGATATTTCTCGGAGCGTGCCAAATGACGTGGTCCGCGGCATATGGACGACCGCGTGTTCCAAGATCGCCCAGCTTCGGCCAAGACCTCCACCATCTTTTACCATCGTCGACTATTGTTTCGCTTGCTCGCGACGATCTGTTACCAGGCTCGAGCACGTCGATCCTTCTTCCCATCGAATCTCTATCGGAATAAGAGCTCTTTTTGTAAAGAAAAGAAAAGATAAAAGAGGGCAAAATTTGCGCGACCGAACGAGGCGACGAAAGAGGAAGGAAGCGGGCCAAGTCTCGAGCGCTCGAACATTGTGAAAATCTGTCCTGTCGTGAAAAGACCGGCGCGCATAGTTGGTCGATCGGCGGTGCTTTTGTTTGCTCGTAACGATTTCGTCGGCGCGATAATAGCGCGTATCCATCGTTGGCCAAGCGGGACGACTATCGCGGAGCGAGAGCCGTTTCACGCGTGATCGAAATGCGCGTGGCAGAGGAAACATCCGCGTGGAAAAAGGGACAAGTGCGAAAGGAGAAACGTCCGCGCTTTTGTCGCGCGGTGCATATATACGTGGTTGGAGAGTAACTTGAAGTTCAAGGTCAAGCTTGAACACGCATCCCAGCTCGGTGAAATTCGCGTAACTCGTTGCACCCGTCATCTAGCCGAGTCTAAAGGGAGGAAATGCCGAAAGCAGGAGGAAAAGGGTAGGAAGAGTGGCGAGCGAGTAAGAGCGTGCGTGCGTGCGTCGTGCGTGTGTGTGTGTGTGTGTGAACGCAACTTTGGGGTTCGTGGATGTAGCGGAAGGGGTGCTAGCTAGGATGGGACGAGGAGCAAGGGGTTTCAGGATCAATACCATGCGTTTATCCGTCTCTCTCGCCTCTCTCGGGCACACGTAGAACCGCGGGACGGAACGCGCGAGCGAGAGAGATCGAGCGTCTTCGTTCGACCAAGGTTTCGCCGCGAGTTGATCTCGTTCGCTCTGGTAGGCCGCAGCAAGGTCTGGCCGGCACTACGGCGTCTCGCTGCTGTTCTTCGACGAAAAGAAGGGAACGAACAAGGGAGCAGAGAGGAGGGAAGAAAAGCGAATAGAAGGGATGCGAAAGACGGGAGGAAAGAAGAGCAAAGGAGAGGAAAGAAGGGCAGAGAAGAGCAGAGAAGGGCAGAGAAGAGCAGAGAAGAGCGGAGAAGAGCAGAGAAGAGAAGAGAAGAGCGGAGAAGGGCAAAGAGGAGAAGGGAATGGAGGAAAGAAGAGATAGAGAGGTTCGTATAGGAGAGTCGGGGGTTCGAAAACGAAGAGGTGGCGAGGGTTGGGCAGAGGACTGGAGGAAGCACGAAATTCTAGAGTACTAAAATATAGTAGAGAGTGGGAAGGTGGGCCGAGGGAGGAGGGGAGGTAGAAGGCGCGCTTTAGGAGTTCTTCTAAAGCGGGCAAAGACCTTCCCCTCCTTCCCTCGCGTTCTCTCGCTCTAGCCAGACCAGCCAAGATGCATCCGCGAAATTGCAGACTCGGGTGAAACGCTGCTGGTAGCTCTGTGCACAGCGCCTCCTAGGTCTACGCGCTGCTGCTTGCCGCCTTCTTCCGTTGCCATTGCTCACGAGTGGCCTCGTAAAAAATTTAAGATGTCCTCCTCCTCCTCTCGTTCGTTCGTTCGTTCTCTCTTCTGCCGCCCTCTGTACTCTTCTCGTCGTCCTTCTCGGCCACGACCGGGCTAGAAACCCGTAGTGCCTCTTTTCAACAGCCTCTCTCTTTCAACTTTTTGACAAGACCCGGTAGCAATTGCCGAAAACGGCTCGGCGTTTCGAGAGAGACGAAGAGGAAAGACCGCGCTCGAGAAGGAGGAGCACGACGAAGCCTGCAGAGAAGGAGAGCGCGGCAGTTTTCACGGCGGTCGAGTATCTAGCCTTCCTTTGACGAGCCACAATTTCCCATCTTTCCCCTGCTTTTTTCTCTCCGTTACTTTTCCTTCCGTCGGTGCGGATGTAAACGCGACACGAGGAGGATCGTCCGCGGAGCGGGGTCGCCTACTCCGGAGGTGGTTGGCCACCTTCTTCAGCGTGCAAAGGCCTCGTTCTTTCTCCATTCTCTTTCAACGTACACTACTTTCTTCCCAAGTACCTGCTTACGACGGATCCCGCCAAATTGCAGATTTCGGCAGCCGAGAGGAGCCTGCCTCTCGACAGGTTCGTGAAAATTTTAAGCCGTCTCTAATAGTACTCGAACAGGTGCGACCGTAGGCGACACGGCCACGTTCGCCGCTGCTTCCAGCGCTAACGAGCGCGCTTCTTCTCGACGTTCTCGGCGACGCTATTACGGAACGTTCTTCGAACTTTTACCACGGCCAAACGGACCGACGAGATTCTTCGCGTCATCGATATCTCGACTTTTCGTCCTCGGCTCCCGTCTCTTCGTGTCTTTTCTCTCGTATCATCGTCGCCAACCACCGCGCCTTTCCTCGTACCGTACAACGCGAGCGTCTCTCGACGTTTCGATGGCCGATCGTGCGCGTCGGTCAGGTTCGTTTCAGCCCGCCGGTATTTCTTTTCCTCGGCGACGATGACGTTTCGGGAAGAAAGCGAGCGCGCGCAAGCTTCCTATTTCTCTCGCTCGTTCCTCCGTCGAAACGGTTTCTTCCAGTTTCCCCGAGTTTCTTCGCGGCCCTCTGTGCTCGCGCCATTGGCTTGCGCGGCCGCCTCGGGACAAATTCTATTTCCGGTTGAATTTAAGACCCTCCGGAATATAGGGATTTATTTCACGGCTGCTCTCGGTACAGACGAACGGTAAGCAAGGAAGGGGCGGGGGAAAGAGGTGGAGCAAAGAACAGGGGAGGATGGAAGCGTGGCACAGGGTGGAGATTTTACTTGGGATCCGAGGAGACTCGTAAACGTAACAAAGGAAAGACGCATCGTAGTCGGGAGACGAGCGACGAGGAAAGTATATAGAGCGAAAGATGAGGGAAGAGAGAAAGTTCTCCGAAATTATTATACCTTGGGCGATCGCCACTTTTATTTTCCCGAAACTCTCCGGACGCCACGTCGCTCCCGAACCAACCCGGTATTTTTCAGCCCCGACTCTTTCTTTCGTCGCGGTTCGATGTCGCGAACGGCAAACCGCAAAAGACGTCTCTGCGAGACAAATTCCGTTTCCGATGAATTTAAGAAGATCGCCATACGAGAGAGGGAGAGAGAGAGAGAGTGGGGAGGGGGCAAGGGAAAGAAGAGAAAAGGAAAGAAAGAGTAAAAAAGAGTCGTTTGGATAAGGTGGAGAGAGAAGGCGGTGGTTAGATTTATTTTCCAAGGATTTCGTCGAGACCTCGTTGTCGGGCTTTGCCGCGATTGGTCGACGGTGGCACGAATTTGAAAAAACAACCCTTTGAATACGGAACGTTCGCTTCGCCGTTCTTCGTATTTCTCTTATTTCGGCCAAGTTCGCCTCGTTTCCTAAGAAGGAACGAGCAGGACGGCGAATCGAGAATAATAGAATTTTTTTGACGTCTCGGCGCTAGCTGAAATTCGTGCCGCTCCTCGGGGCTTCCCTTTTTCCCGGTGGTGGCCGTAATTAAAAACGATAACGTCGACATGCCTCTGTATTTTTGTTTCGCCCGCGAAAATACACCGCTTCGCCGGTTCCACCAATTCCCGCTGCGAAAATATCGCTCCACCTATCGCCAATCAACCATTCAAATACGTACTTTGCCGGCCCCTCTCGACGAACGCGCCTCTTCCCACTTTCGCGTACGTCGTTGCCACTCGCTTCCAAGTTGGCCGACGCGATCGCCACGGTCCAGTCTAACACGCGAGCGCCGATGAAATTTCAAACGCTCGAACGATAGATAGATACTTCTTACGAGCGGACGCGTCTGTCCGAGTCGGGACGCGTCGTTCGCCAAGACGACAGCGCGTCGCAACGACAGACAGCTTTCACGCGGTCGGTCCATGGCGAGTCGAGCGTTGCCGCGACCGATCGACGGAAACGCGAAATTTCCCACGAAACGTGGCCGTGCGCGTCTTACTCGCGCAATAAAATTCCGTATTAGCCGTCTGCGCGCGCTATATACGTTTCTTCTCGCGAGTGGAAACAGAGGCGCGCTATCGACGCCGAGAACCGCGGTGATTTCGCAAGCGAGTACACGCGGTCGTTTCCACCGGGTGAAAGTAAGTCGCGCAAACTCCGCGAACCGAGCCGCACCGAGCGAGTCTCGAGTCCGAACGAAGGTTCGATTTGCCTTCGAGCTTAATTAAGAACGTACGAGCCATTAGAGCCGATGGAGCGTTATATCGAGCCGTACGATAATTATAACTTTGAGCTAAGCAAATCTCGCGAGGCGCAGTCGGCGTAATCGACCGCGGGCTCCTTTTCTTTCGTTTTCGTTGCGTTGCCAGCTATCGACCGATACGTATTTGCAAACGTGTACCTTTTAAGAGCTTCGACCGGTTGCGCAACACCTTTTTTTTCCTAATCAGCCGACTCTACGTGGAAATTAAACTCGCCGTTTCTCCTGTCCAACGATTATCAGAGATGCGATGCGAAAATTGCCGCGAACGCGCGTAGCTGTTGTTATAGTTGGGTTGGCGCGGAGCAGCGAGCAGACGCTTAACGAGTCGTCGAGATTCGAAAAGAATCCTCGATAATCAGCCGCTCCCTTCCGCGATAACCATCGTACGCGTTTGTTCGTTTTTCTCGCGTCCGCTCTCGATCCTAGGTTCGCTATGGAACGAAGAAGGAAGGAGAAGGACGCGCGACAAATTTGTCGCTTTTTCTTGGAATTTGTGTAAAAACGATCGGAACTCGATGTAACGGTAAAACGCGTAATGGATATTGCGCGCGAGTCGCAGAGTCGACGATAAAGCTAATGGCGTCCTCTACCCTTGTCGAGTCCATCAGTGATCAGTCACGCGATCCTAAGAAGTTTCGTGGGCCTGCTCGCCCTTTTTTCGTCTGGGAAGAAAGCGAGCGCAAACTTGTTTGCTACGACGAACATGCTGTTGGCAAATTTTCGCCGGTATACCCCCGCCCCTCTCCTCGCGAGAAGACGAAACGAGACGAAACGGAACGAAACGGAACGAAACGAAACGAAACGAAACGAAACGAAACGAAACGAAACGAAAGGAAAGGAAAGGAAAGAAAAGGAAAGGAAAGGAAAGGAAAGGAAAGGAAAGGAAAGGAAAGGAAAGGAAAGGAAAGGAAAGAAAAAGCAAACGCAAAAGCAACGAAGAAGAGTACTACCCTGCAACACCGGTGCAGGTGATACGCTAATGGTAATCCACGTTCCTCTTATCCTGCCGCGGTGACAAACGCGTCGCAGAGTGATCGCATGCGTCAAAATAGTTCGGCCATTAGTGGTCTGGTTCGTGATTCGTTCGTGGCTAGGAGGATTCCGGCCCGGTCGAAGAGGGGCAAAATGGGGAAAAAGAGGAAAAAGAGGAAAAAGAGGAAACGGAGGAAAAGGAGGGAAAGGAGGGAAAACTAGGAAGAGAAAGCGGTGTCGGTGTAACGTGGGATCGGGCGTTCGTAACAGTGGTCGTAATTTATACGTCTCTAATCTGGACGATAAGCTGTTGGTCGTTGGCGCTTCGGGGTCGCGTTAAACGCCGGGAACGCGTTTTCCACGGGAAAAGAGAGAAGGAAGAAGGTAGGACAGCGTGGGTGATATACTCGTGTCTTTTGCGGCAATAACGCTCTCGGCGGAGAGTCTCGCGTGCCTCGTAACTTTCCTTGCCGAGGCCTAGCAGCTCTATATTTCACGGAGGGTTGCCCAAACTTGCCTCCTTCCGCGGAAGAGCCACCGCGTTTCTTTCCTAGACACGCAACACATAGGCACGCTCCGCGTCGAGAGGGCCATATGGCTTTCGTTTCCTCTCGGTCCAGCTATCCTTCTTCCTTTCCTTCTTTTTTCCTCGCGGCATTCAACCTCGCGGATCTTTTGTACTATATTTGGAACGATCGGATAACTTCCTCGAATACCGAGCGGAACGCCGCGCCGGCTCCCTGGACCACCCCGAGCAGTTCGCACCGCGCGTCGTTACGACTGTTTATCGCCGGTCGGATGTTTTTTAACGGCTAAACGTTAATAATACCAGGGGGCCAACACGATAACCACGCTAGCGAGATCGAATTTTAATCCTCTCAGAGGGCGAACGGCAGCCACCGTAACTCGCTCCTCTTTCTCCCATCTTCCGCTCGTCGTCGTTCGTTCGTCAATTTCTTTTTTCTCGTCGAGATCTATGCTCGTTGCTAATTTAGACGATACGGCGATCTTCGCGGTATAGCGAGATCGTCGAAATCTGCCAAACGCGCGACAACGTCGATCGAACCGATCTCGGTTCTTCGTTTCGATATTTTTTCTTCTTCTTCTTCTTCTTTCTACTCATCGGCGGCATTCTTTTATTCGACACTTCCAATACGATTCTCTTTTATCGATACTTTTTCGGCTTGTGTCGTCGCGCCGTATTCTTCCTTCTTTTTTTTTTATCGCTTTTCTTTATTCCTTTATTCCATTTTTCGTGTCTCCCTGCCGCTGTTTTTATCGCTCGAATTCCGTTCTCGCGTTGTTCGTTTGATTTCTGGAATCCCAGTTTTTAGCGTTCTTTCGCCATTCCTTTTATAGGTGGGATTTTTTTCTTTCTTCTCTTTTTCTTTTTTTCGAGATCCGCGCTGCTTTTTTTACTGCTGCAATTCCTTTTTTGCGCTTCTCTGGTGTTTGTTTTATCTCCGGAGCTTTATTTCCTTTATCGTTCCTCGGCTTTCTCTTTCGACGCTGCCGTTCCTCTTTCCACCGTTCTCAAGCAGCTGTCTTTCTTTTTTCTTTGCGACTACAATTTCTTTCTCGTTGGTTCTTTCCAGATTTGTTTGCATCGCTGCAATTGTCCTTTCCGCGTTTCTTATTCCGCCGCTTTGTCACTGAAATTCCCGATGCTTCGGAAGCTGACGTTATTCGTTCACAGCGATTCACTGCGAAGACGCTGACGTTCGAGCAGACTCGAATTCTCCGATACGAGAAAATAATAATTGGCGAATGAAGAAAGTTTGTCGTTACGATCGATACAAGTCGAGCCTGGATGACGAGCGACGAGACAAATCAAACACGCGTAAATCCGATGTTCGCAGCAACGAAAATACGTGGGGTATTTTACGAAGAAAAGCCTGTAACGCGTTCTCGGCGATTCGGTATCTTATCGAGCGCCGAGAAACAGACTTTACTTTTACCCGTTCGAACGTTACACCGGCTAAAAGACACCCTACGCGTTTAACTAGATAGGTAGATGGCAAAGGCTACTATAAACGTAAACCGAATCTCTGCATAAACTTGTCCGAAAGTTGGCCGGGCGGAGCTCGTCGTCCCGTCGATAAAGCGAGTCTATCGCGCGCTTTTTAATTACCAGGAATGTTAATGTTTAAAGTTAAATTGCATCTAACAAAGGATCAAGCAGGAGAGCGGAGGTTGTCTACGCGCGTTTGCTCGCAGCAAGCGAGGCGTGCTTGCTTTATCCAATAAGTAGAGGCAAACGAAAGTTCTCGACAGGAAAGTTTCGAGCTTTTGTCGGTCTCGTCTCGTCCTCCGTCGTCGGAGTTGCCCGAAACGAAATTATTTCTCGACGGACGGTATTTCTGTTTTCTACCCCGTAACGTTATCAACCTCCTATCTACCGTAACGGTGTCGCGATCGAAACGACGCCTCCCGCGGAAACCATCGAATTTCTTCCTCTTCCTCGTTGTTTCGTCGTCGCGCGAGTCGGTGAAAAAGAATCTCGCGGACGAGGGAAGCTACGCACGGCTGTTCGCGCTGCGACTCTGGTCGTCGTTTCCGGATTATCCGATCCGTCCGTTACGCGAACGTTCAGGCTTCTACGTGTCCCTGCAGTTTCGCGCAGATCGGAGACGCAACGGAGCGGTATAGCGTTGCGACGTTAGGGTAGCGCGGTCCCGTGACATATGGAGCGATGCCTGCGCTCCGTGTTTTCCCGGAATCCCTTTGGGATTCAGGATGTATTTCGCCGACCGCATAGATACGTCGCTCTCCTTCTATCGGACGGGGACGGGGACGAGGACGAGGACGGGGACGAGACCCCGACCGACCTACGAGCTGCTGTCGCACAGAGGCGAGACGCCGGATATTTTCGAGCCTCCGTCGCCCCTGTGTACCTTTTCCTTCTTCTCGTTTTCCCAGGAGATCGACGACGGACGGCTAGTAGCTGGGTCGGCCGAGAGAATTGGAAAAGGGCCGGAGGTTCCGCGTGAGAATCGAGATCGTCCGGCTGATCCTCGCGAACGTCTCCTTAAACGCAGCGGCAGCAGCCGTCCTCCTCGTCGTCGTCTATCCGAGGGTCGGATTTGTTTAAAAACTCGACGGAAAAGGGAATATTTCTGCGGATGAATTTTCTACGCGATAACCTTGCCCCACCCCGCGCCATTGACAAAGGAACACTCGGCAGTTCGACTCGCTGAATTTTAATACAGCCGGCGATGAAACAGCGATGCAAATGACCGTTCGTATTCTCGTTTTTCGATAAAAATTCATTTGGAATGGAGGCGGCAGCAACTTCTCAAAGGCCGCGGTCGATAAAGCAACTTTGTGCAAATATGCGGGGCAAAATTGAACCGGGCAACCCGGCTGAAACAAAGGGCAGAGAGAACGATAATGACGCTTACGTTTTCGACGATCGGCCGGCCGATCGACTATCCGGATCCGCGCGATGGCCACGCCACGTACGTATACCTCGAAACGAGGGCCCTTGAACGACCCGCTGGACGAGCACCGCAGACGGCCAGAGCAACGACGAGACGGTTGGCCAACGATCGGTCCGTGTTTCCAGCGAACGACGCTCGAGCGTCGACGAAGCGACGGAGGGAACGAAGCGACGGAGATTGGTGAATCGTAAAGGGGGTCCCACGGACGCTGCGTGCGTCAAACTGATCGCAGAGGAAGCAAAGGCAGCATGGGGTTTCCGCCCGCAGCCCCATGCAACGACGGCCCGCTCGACCACCGATCCACAATGGGGGAATCGTCCCCCATTAACGAGCAACCGTTCATTAGTCGTACACTCTCCTCCGGGTAATGGTTGCGTCGAGGTCAAGTTGGCCTACGTCGCTTTAGGTGGCACGCACCTGACACCATATACGTACTCCGCCTCCTTCTTCTCTTCCTCCTTCGCTCCCTCCCCCGATAGCAATTTATCTCTCGGCGATTGCCTGGCAAAAACCAGCGGCCCCGCGCTTCCCCGTTTCCCGCCGTATTCCATAGTTTCTCGCGGAATCTAGCGACGCGTTTCCGGCCTGGGGCACCAAGGCGAACGAGCGAAGGGGTCGAGCGAGATCGAACGCGGACCAACGACAACCCGTAGTGTACAACCGTCGTCCTCGGCGACGACAACGTTGCTACGCGCTGCCTCGAGATTAATCCTTTCGCCGAACAAACCATCTTCGAGTACGTGTCGCGATCGATCGCGTTCTTTCCTTTCCTTTCCTTTCCTTTCCTTTCCTTTCCTTTCCTCTGCTTTCCTTTCTGGAACACGCGCCGTTCAAAACGATCGCCGCTTATCGAGCGACTCGCGGTGGACGGCCGCTGTCGAAGCGCCACGCGAACCCTAGAAAATCGCGAGAGAAAAACGCGACGAGGTGGAATTGTCGAGAGACGAGCGCATCCTGATATACCGTGGACCGGCGACGGTTGTTTCTGGGTCGACAATCGCGAGAATACAGGCGAGACTTTGTCGCCGAAGGACACAAAGCCGTTGCACGCTCGTGAATAGATGATTAATCCACCGGGAATGAGAAAGGGGGAATACAGCGATCGTATAGAAGCATCTGCCACGGCGATTGCTTTCGAAGGCCTTTTGGTTTTCAATTAAACCCGCCGTGTAGACCCGGCAAGACTTTCACCTCTCCAACTAGATAAGATACCGTTGCCGGCAAGATCGCGCGTCCGACGTGTTCCCATCGAGGCAAACTTTCACTCGTCGTCGATTCGTCGTTTCTCAAACGAGACGTCGGAGGATCTCTCTCTCTCTTTCTCTCTATCTCTTTCTCCCCCCCCCCCCGCCGTCGTTCGCTGCGACCCATCGTCCATCGTTGGTCGCTCGAATCTCCTCGGTTGGTCGCTTCCGACCGACTCGAACGTTTCCGACGCTGCGTACTCGGAACGCCGGTCCGCGTCTCCGAAAGTCATCGGAGGTGGTTTTTAATGGATTCGAAGGTTGAACGGTGCTGCCTCGCCTATGCGGGGCATCGTGGAATTCCACGCCAACGATCGTTGTTCCAGCCGAGTCTGTGGACGATCGCAACGACGCGAGAAGCTGCGTATGCTTCTCCCCGAGTCGGATACGACGCGTATTACCTACGGATAGGGTACGAACTTGCCGACACGCACCGTGTACCTCGCGGATATAATTTTCATCGTTGTATTCGGGGGCACGTAATCTCGCCGGGGTCGTTTCCGCGTATTCGTCTCGATGTAACTATAGCGTGGCGCGCGTTACGCGATTTGCTGGAAAAACACGTAGACGGTGGGAGAAGACGCGACGTAGGAAACATACGTGCCCGGAGTTACGATGCTCGGCATCGGCGTCTCGACGCCGTCGCATCGTTGCTCGTTTTCCCCGTGGACCGTGCGTGCTCGAAACGCCACCTGCCAGCCTCGCGGCTGCTAGTTTATATTTAGTTTCCCGAGTTTGGAAAACTCTTAATGGATTCTTAATGACCCGGAGCCGGGGCCGCGATGGATGCTGCTGAACGGAGACGAAGACGAGGAGCAGACGCGCGGCAGAGGAAAGCAACAGCTGATACGCACCACCTCCTCCTCCTCCTCCTCCTCCTCCTCCTCCTCGCCGTCGTCGTTCGCGTTCGCCGCACGACTGATGACGATGGCGATTACTGGCTCGTCAGGGAGGAAAGGCTACGGTTGCAGCGTTTCACGCTCGATTTCGAATGGTCGCGCCGAGAACGCGTTGCGTTCCAAGGATCGTCGCGGGCCCTGCTCGCATGCAAGCCAGTAGTCAATTTCTGGCTTAATCTGCCGGCAGAAAGAGTTTTTCCTCGGCGAGGCGCGCTTTCGCGCAGGGTAAAAAGCGAGGCGGTAGGCGAAAAAACGATTAACGAGATCCTTTCCTTTTCCGGGGGACACCCCGTATCTCCGAGGCAGAAAAACTCGGTATTAATTCTAATGGGGCGATATTTTATCGGGATAAAGCTGTCATTCGGGCGGAGGACGTTCGTTATAATCTCGAGACCGGAAGAGAGATTAGCGTCTACTTTGCGCGCGTCTTGCCGGCTCCAGGCGTCTCGACCCTTCGATCACCGTGCGTGCCCTCCTCCAGCGGCGGTTCTTCGCTCTCGATTCCGCTCAACGCGCCAACCAAGTCGGACGCGATTCCCACGTAATCCTTCTCTCTGTCGCGCCAATGAAAAATGCCCGCGCCTCCGCAACTCGTTGTATTAGGATGCCGGGCCGGAACGGCCGCAACGCTCCCTCCCGCAGACATCCTAATCAATTTTTCACCAGGAATTTCCAACCCAACGATCGCCGCCCGCCTTCTATTCGTCCGCCGTGCAATTTAATAGCATCTACGCGAGCAGCCTGGAAAGCACTTTTCCGGTAAAACGATTGGACCGTGACGGACGGAAGGTGGAAGAGGGACGACGCGAGTATCTCGCTTCAAGGGGGCAGCAGCTTTTCCCGAGTTTATCGAGGCGTCCGATTCCTTTTTTCCTTTCCTTCTTTCCTTCCTTCCTTCCTTCTTTCTTTCTTTCTCCCCTCTCCCTCTCCCTCTTTCTCTCTCTCTCTCCCCCCCTCTCTCCGTCCGTCTCTGTCCGTATCCCGATTGGCATCGATTTGCGTGCGATCGTATATACGCGCGGCCATCGGTCGTACCGTGTCGGTGAGCGATAAAACGAGAGGAAAAAAATTGGTGGCACGAGTGGAAGTAGACGTAGACCGTGGAAGGGAAACGACGAGAAGGGAGGGAGGGAAGGAAAGGGTGTGCGGTTATAACCGCGCAACTCAGCCGCTTAAATAATGTCGAGCGACCAACGAGGCGTAATTCACGTCGGATGAGCTATCGGCTCCGATATTTCCTCGTCGAGCAGCCGAAAAAACGACGAGGAGCAATCGGAAACCGAGAGAGCGCGAGAGGGCAGAATCCCAAGGATCGATCACGCAATTATCGGAAATGCGGCGATCACTGCCGATGCGCCAATCAAGCGGGATGCATCGGCGCGTATTACCGAGTTTCGTCGCGTCTGGCAACAACTTTCCAACGATCGGGTCCGAGTCGCGCTTTCGTACGCGGTCGAGAGCCGCCGATACAGCGTCCTGATACATAGAAACGGCCCGGCGAGCAAAACCGGCAAACGACGCGAACGCGCGCGAGTAGTAATTTACGGTCGAAAACGAGGCCACGACCGCCGGCTGACTCGCGGTTCCGCTCTCTCGCGCGGTAATATACGCGTAAAACAATCGATGCTTTCCATTATTCGAAATCCCTTCGAAATCCCTTGCAGATGTCCGATTAACAAGGACCAGCGGCGATTCGTCGAGAGTTGCACGCGCGAGTGGTCGGCCTATTTAAACAATTGCGTTAAGAGAGCGATCGAGGATGAATGGAGAGGTCCTCGGCGGACCAGGAGATAGGATCGCGTTCGCCAAAGCCTGCGGCGTTGCACCTACGACGACCGATTCTTGGGAACCGCGAAAGATTCGGCGAACGCGGCTTTCGAGGGACGAAAGCCAATAAGCGTTTCCACGCGGAACAAACGATCTCGCAGCGAGCAACCGGCGGTTTTAACGAGCGGCTCGAAACCTCTACACGGATCCACGCATAGACGCGGGGGCGCAATGGCGACGAAAAAGTTGCAGCCTGACGTTCCGGTCAACTAGGAAATCATCGTGTAAACGCAGCCCCTAACGAGGAAAGGAAAGGAAAGGAAAGAAAAGAAAAGAAAAGAAGGGGGTGGAGTGGGGAGAAAGACGAGAGAAGCAGTCAGCGGCAGTTAGCATCCAGTGCCGGCGCCGCGAGTCGATCGGCTGAAACTTTCAAACACAAAGACGCAATTCGTTTGCAAAGTTTTTCCATCCACTCGGGCTCGTCCGTGATTTCCACCTCTTTTACGTATTGCTGAGAACCTCGCTGGCTCGACCGCGAGAAGAGAAAGAGAAATCCATAATTCGAGATGGACGGAAACAGCGGCAACCTTGCGACGCGGGAGCATCGCGGAGGCCTCGAGGACGAAGGACGTAACTCGGAGAGAGAGTCCACCGTCTGCGCGCTCCGTTTCTGCCGCGGAGTCGACCGTAGAACGAAGGACCGAGAGAGCATGTCACGCCAATTACGAGAGACGCCGATGGAGGAAGAAAGAGAGGCCGAGGGAAGAAGAAGAGAGCCGCGCGACAGAAGAAAGAGACCTCGAGAATTCAGGTACACCTAAGTCGGGGCTCGAGGGAGAAGGAGAGAAACCGAGAGAGAGAGAGAGAGAGAGAGGGGGAGAGAGAAGCGACGCCGAGAGGGAAGGAGATGGCGAGTGCCGTTCCAAGAGATGCTGGAACGCCAGAGACGCGAGAGCGAGAGCGAGAGCGTGCGAACGAGAGCAAGAAAGAGAAAAGGTCGAAGGAAGGAGGATAAAGAAGAAAGGTGGACCGGGGAGGGTCGGAGGACGAGGAAACGAAAAAAGAAACGATCGAGCTGCTCCCGACTCAGCGGCTCTCATATTTAATGATATACTCCAGCAGCGTGCCAGAGTCCCGCTAATGCACGGACACTCGAAATACGCCAGCCAGCCTCTTTTCTTTCCTTCTACGACCGATGCTTTTTCCTCGCGCTCTCCCTTCTCGTTTCGCGGCGGGACGGGCCGATAACGCGTCGCTCAAAGTCTCTGCCACTCGCGCGCTGCGATTTTTCCCACTTTGCGCCGCGTTTCGACTCTCGCCGAAGGATACGAGCGACACGCCACGCGCCAAACCTACAGAGAGACTTTGACGCGCGAACAGGAACGATCGCGGAGGAAAACGGATCGAGCCGCTGATCGACGTTTCTTAAACGTTTCGCGAATCGTTAAGCGACACCTATTCCGCGTGCAAAAGATCAACGGGATTAACGGCACAGCCTGGATACGTGGTAGTCCTTAAAGCCGAATCGAACGCGGCCTTCGCAGGAAATTAAATGCAAGCAGCCGACGGTCTTTTTCTTCTTCTTTCTTTCTTTTTTTTTTCTTTTTTTTTTGCAGAATTTCGCGTCTACGGTCACGTTCGAGCGAACGCCGGCCGTGCCTTACGACGAGTAGAAGGTGCGAGAGAAGACCTTTCGAGTCGCTCTTTTTGCACCGGGCCCTTCTTCTCCTCGTCCTCCTTCCCTTTTTCGGCTCTACCTCGTAATGGGCTCCACGAATGAATGATCCTGACAATGAAAGGCACTCGGGGCGATAATTAATCGAGCTCTGGGAATAGTAGCCGAACCCGGCGAGATGTTCGAATTTTTAATTACTGGAAAAATAAACTCCTCTCTCTCTCTCTCTCTCTCACGCTTGATCCTTTAAAACTGTTAGCTCGCTCGCCTGCCATCTAGCCGTCTCCCAATTAAGGAGCGCCGCACGACCATGTACCCTTACACAGGATGCCGGAAACTATGACAAATCGGCCCTTTTAAAATTCCTACGAGACACCCGAAGTAGCGGACTTGTAAAGCACCAAACTCGTTTTCATTTCGTCGGCTGCGGGGTTACCGCGGCAGCGACTCGGCCGAAACAAGGACGAGCGTATAAATCGAGACGGTCCTTTTTGTTTGTACGGCAGAGAGCACGCTTGCAAGCGCGAGGCATTATAAGCGGCAGATGTTTGCAGATAAATTAAAAATGCACGCAGCGGGCCGAATCGAGGATGCCCGTGGAACGCGTTTTAAAGGTTCGCGATATTTACTGCCCTGCTAAAATATTTAGATACGAAACGCGAGAAGGAGAAGTCGAATCTCCAAATTGGAAATATTTGAAGCAACGAGCGGGATCGAGCGGGATCGAGCGGGATCGAGCGGGATCGAGCGGGATCGAGCGGGATCCACAGCGTGGCCAACGGACTGGCCCGCGGCTACGCGGAACGCGGAGCAGGCGAGGCAAACCCGGCGAGAACACGAGAGAGCCTGCCGCGTGTACGCGATCCTCGTTCGCCGATTATTTGGACGCTGCTCCTGCTGCTCCTGCCCCTTCTCAAGGAAGAGGCAACGCGCGGCGAAAAAGCAAAGTAATTGTAACGCGTTGCGCTACACGAGAGTGCACTTTAGGGTTGGCCGGGGGGGATGGAATTTCGAAAATAGACCGAGTCATCCGGCGGTGATCGCGTATACGTGGCACCGAATTGCCTCTGGCCACGAATACGGGGATGGCCGCGTGTTCGCCTGGATCCCAGGGGTGCTGTAAAAGTTACTCTCAACGCGTATCTAGAAACAGCCGGTACAAACGGCCGCGATGTGGCGAGTTACAACAGCGAGAACCTCGGCACACGCCGAGAAGAGGGGAAGCGAGTGGAGAGGCAACGCGCTTCGAAACGCCGCGTCCTTTGGATTTTCGCGAAGAAAGGTTAAAGTTGCCGGTGGAGGAAAGAACGGGAAGCGAGAATCGCCGCCGAGCTGGTTTCGCCGTATCGTTTCGCTTCTACGAAATCTCCTCTTTCTTTCGTTAGACCAAGAGTGAAAGTGAAGACGAAACTGGTCGGAAAGGCCGCGGATATCGTCAAAGTCGTAACTCGTAACTCGTCGTTGCATCGCGTTACGGCTTCAGCGCCGGTCGGCTGCACTTTTTACGACTTCACCGAGACTTTTACGAGACGGTACCCTCCTCGATTCTTCTCCACGCGCACCACCCGCCGTTTGTTTTCGTTGTAAATGTTCCGCGAGCTTTGGCGTCGACGCGCGCTATCCGAAATCTCGATGCACCGACTGGCAAAAGGTGGGCGTTTTATTTATTTATTCGGCCCTTTACTGCCGCGTTTATTTCGATTCGATTCGAGAGAGAGAGAGAGAGAGAGAGAGAGCGCGCGCGCGAGAGAGAAGGAAAAAATCCAGCAAGCTGGCCCAGAGCGCGTACCCCTTTACGACACGTTCTAATAATAGATGCCAGAATTATTGCGCCGGCGTGACATAAAACGGACTTGTGCCGCGCGACTCCAACGTCGCTTCGTAATTGGTACCATAAATTCATTATGAATAGTTGCAGATTATTTCCAACAAACTACCATCTTATTTTAAGAGGATCGATCGGGCGAACGTCGTGCCACCTAAATATCGAACCTGACGCGTTATCCCTTCGTCTACCGAGAGAGTACCATATAATCGATCGTAAAGTTTGAACGCTTAAACCTACAAACGTTATATTACAGTGCACTCTCGGTTATTCGGTCGACTGGCAGAAAAATGATCGTCGCGGCACATGGTTCCAGGATCCATCTTTCTCGCCCAATTAGATAATAATTGGTATACGTATCGTAAATGTGTATATATATATATCTTTTTCTTTGATTTTCAGGTTGACCGTTCGTCTACCTACCAACAGCTTCGGTCCCGTAAGCTGGCCCTCGTTAAGCGCGAGTTTCACACGAAACGTCGTAAAGTTTCCTCGACCTTACGACGAAACCCTACCCCGTCGTAAATACGTTGGAAACCGACGATGCGCGCACACTTTTCAAATCAATCTTGCAACTTGCCATTTTTCAGACTCGTTCGACCAAATCTGACCAAGCAGTTGTTGTCGTAGCGGCAACGAAAATTTCCAAAAGCTTTTTGCTGCGACCGTTCCACGGCGGAATGCCGTCTGCGTATCACGGGCGAAAATAGCCACGAGAAAGCAAGGACGGACGTCGTCTCGCGAAGCTTTTCCCGGGAATTCGCGGGATTTTCCGCGTAACGATCCGAACCGCTTACACAATCCTCGGCGCGCGTGGCATTTTGCGCGTGTACACGGAGAGGAAAAGGAGAAAGGGAACGAGAGAGAGGGAGAGGGAGAGAGAGAGAGAGAGAGAGAGAGAGAGGCGCGAACAGACGGAAGCACGCTCGTTAAAACGAATGCCGTTTGTGCATTGGAAACTTGCTTTCAGGTTTATTTATTTAAACGACAACCCCCGCCCGGTATCGCAATTTTCCCGCGACAATGGCAGAGCCGGGGCGAAATGTTTGCAGAATTTCCGGGGCAATCCACTATATACGCGCGTGGACACGCGTAAAATAATATTTGCATGTTTGTTGGTTTATCCGGCAACATTAGGGCAATGGGGTGTCTCGGCAGGCGCCAGTTACATAAATATCGCGAATAACCATGGACCAGTTTCAGAAGCAGAAAAATATCAGCCCGGTGGGAACCGGTTTCATTATTTATTCGACCGAGGCTATCTCCGCATTTACGTATAATTCGATAATTTTTCGGCAAACAACGGTCTCGTGAAACGCGCGTTCTGTTTTCTATTCGATCGTTCCTCTCTTTCGCCTATAGACTCGGCGCGTTATCTCCGGACGAACCGAACCGGACCGGACCGAATAGCTCGCTACGTCGAATTATCGTCTATCCGAAAGGACGGACGACGCGACTCGACCCGCGCCAAAGGAACAAAAGGAAAGAAAAAAGAAGGTCGTTCGCGGTAACGCGCGCGCGTGCTTCGATAGGACGAAATTTTGTTGGCCATCGAAAGCGTCTCGCGGTCGCGCGAGACTCTCCTCTCTTATCGACCACTCGGACCGGTCGTCACGGTGTGCTACGCGCTCTATCCTAGTCGGCGTCGACGCTCGTTAAGGCGACCGGGACGAGCGCGGATCGTTTGCAAAGGTTGGAAACACGGTACTACCGGTACGGTGAAGGAAGAACGCGTTGTTCCGCGTAACGCGGTCCGAACCGCAGGGCCTGGCCTCGTCGTCCAGGGTAAGAAGACGCGAGGATAGGATCGGTGTACGCGTTATCGCGTCCACGGCGTCGTAGAATCGCGGTCGCCTCGGGACAGGAAGGGGGCAGGAAGAGGGCAGGAAGAGGGCCCGTAGACACGTAACTACGGGGACACCGGTTACAATGGCGCTGTTTTACATACGAAATTACAGCCTAACGCGTGACACGTATATCTCTCTATGCACGACATTGTCATTACCTCTATTAGGTTCCACTCGTTTCACCGGCTACGATACGCGTACAAATTATTACTTGGCGCGTCCCGACAGCCGGCCGAGTTCGTACACGGCGTAAGGAGCAAGAAGTAGGTAGGTAGGTAGGCGCGTCCCGGCTAAAGATCCGCTCGCCGACTCCGCGCGATAGCCATTAACCCTGCGATCGGTTTTATCGCGCTTTATCGGCCCGCTGACGTCCAACGAGTCGCGTGTCTAATTGGAAATCGACAAAAATTATGTCCATTCGGGATACGCTTGTTCGTCTTCCCGCAGAGGATAATTAGTAGGTTGGCGGGGAGAGGGGCGGTGGTAATCGACGCGGCAATATCTTACCGCTTAACCGCTTTATCGTCGGATAAAGCCTCGCAGACGCGTCTCTTCTCGGCTACGCGCTGCCTCCTCCATCCACCCTGCCTTGCCCCCCCCCCCTTTAAATCTCTACATTTTTCAGACTCTTCGATCGCGCCTCTGTCCTTCGCCTTCGTCGACGTTCCGTTTCGCCTTCGTCGACGTTCCGTTTCGCCTTCGTCGACGTTCCGTTTCGCCTCGCTCGACAGCCGCTCCATTTGCCAATAAAATCACGCGCCACACCCACCGCGAAATTCCGATCGTTCCGCCGAGCAAGATTTCGCCCTCCTTCGGCCATTGTTTTCGCGCCACGCGATCGTTAAACTCGCTTTGCTGTCGCACGGACGGATGGGAGAGGAAGGACGACGACGAGAAAGGGGATGGCGAGAGGAGCGCGTTTTAAACGGAACTCGTCGAGTCTCCTCGTGACACGATTCGCGTCCGAGTAACTCGAGCTTTCTAAAAAGAAGTCGTTTCAGGGGCAGCGGTTATTACCGGTCGGCTCGTGACGAGGAACCGCTTGCACGTACCACTCGGGTGATATCCGGTTGATCCGCTGGCATTGGCAGGCCTGGAAATATCCAGGGGCACTTAGCGCTATCTACAAAGGCTAATGTAGCCGCCTGATAGGAAGGTAGACGTGCCCTCTGTATATATGCTGTCAGTGAACGAGAAGAAGAACCAGAAGGGGGGAATACACGCACGCGGCACACATTCTCGTATGCACGATCCTGATTTCTCAATCTTGCCGGAGACCCGCTGCTCCCGGGCACCCGAGCTACCCGGTTCCGACTCGCTCGTACTCTTATTTTGTTTCGTCCATCCCCGTCCGAAAAGAAACGCTTTATCCCCTCGACGGAGGACGCGGCCCGATAAACTCAAACGCACCTCGTCATACGTTTGAGCGGACCGCGGACTCTGCTCTTTCTCGCGCGGCGGATCGAGTCGGAAACCGAGTCCAAAATACGCCGCTAGGACACGCCATCCAGACGCGCGCACAGACACCGGATACGTTCGTTGGAAAATTCTAACCAACCTTGCTTCCTTTGGTACTTTACGACGCGATAAAACGCACGAGTCGGTGAGTAGCGACGAGACCAGGGGAAATAAAATTAGCGGAACGCCTCCGATTTACGCGAAACGCCTCCGATTTACGCGAAACGCCGCGAGTCTCGGGATCCTCGCAGTCGGCAGGGTGTCCGTCTATACAACGACGATTCCGTCGTTCGCCTGTCGCGTTTGATGGAATAATTTACAAGGCGTAAATTATAGGCGAGCATTCCAATTTTTATTGCCACTGTCACAAATCCTAGCGTCGATATCGTTCCTTGACATTTTTACGTCTCGCCATGAATCTCGCGAAGAAAAAAGGAGAGAGAAAAAAGGAGACGAAGAAGGTATAAATCACTGTCCAACGAACGCACGCTAGCCGACTCGGTTACAAAATCTTGGCTACCGGTAATTACGAACAGATAGGTTAATCGCGCGTCCCGTTATCCGGCGAGCTTGATGCATGCGTAAATAGTTTTAAACCGTACAACGAAGTAGGCGAACTTTTATCGTGTTCGAGCATGTTCGAAACGATCAACCTTTCGGAATCGCGAGGAAGAGGACGATATCGCCATCGTCGGAGGCACATCCGATTTTATCATCCAGCTCGAGTGCCGCGGCGGGAGCGAAGGATGGGAGGGGCGGGGGGAGAGAGAGAGAGAGAGAGAGAGGGGAAGATAAGTTAGAACAGCCAAAGAACCTGCCGTAATAGACCTTCTTAAATCGTCTTCTCTCGAACATTGACTTAACCCACTTCTATGCAGGCACAGCGCTTCGAGAATGGAAAAAAGGAAAACGGAGACAAAGAACGAAAGGAATATGGGATTGATCCCGGTGAATGCGATTGTGCTCCGCGAGATTCTTTCGCTCCTTATCTCGCGTCGCGTTGATAATGAATATAGATAATGAGCTGCTGTCCCGTAATAGCGTTTCTCGGTATTATTAACACGCTATCCGCCGGCAGAGTACAAAATTGAATCACCGCTTCTAAGAACAGCGAAACGAGCCATCGCCGATAACGATCGTTAATACGACGCGTGAATTAGTTTACGCGCACCGACTCTTGCGCCTTTGTATCGAGCTGATCGAATGCAAGGCAACCAGACGTAGATACACACCGAAGGAGACAAAGACAGACAGAGAGGGAGAGAGAGACCGAGAGAGAGAGAGAGAGAGAGAGGGAGCATTTTTCGAGCGCGTAAACTGCCACACAATAGGATCAGCCCGGTATTTCGAAATCGTCCGTGTACAAATTAGCTCGTGAAAGCAGCGCACGGTAGTTTGCGCCCTGCCTGTATTTTCAGCCGGCTTTGAACCTATCGGTCAGCCAGGGGTGTGAATCGGAGAAAATCGCTCCGAGACCCCAGGTGTCCCGCCGCAACGTTCGCCCGTACAATGTCCGAAAGAAAGCCGCTTGGAAAACGCCTGCGAGCACGATCGTTGTACGTATTTCCGTAAAATGCGAAGGCAACGGTTCGCGAAGGAGGGAAGATTCCTGCAGACTGTTTATATGATATCGTTCGTTCGTCGCACGGCTATCGCGATTCGTCAAGTACCGTAAAATTTCCGTCAGGTCGGCCGGCCGAATCCTCGAGCGTGCGAGTCGAGTCGGCGCTCGTTTACCGAGCATGCACGATATACGTACATCGATTCGACGTCGTCGTTAGAGTCGTCAGCCGCGCGCTAAACCATGCCCGCAAATTGCTTGGCCGGATGTTTGTGTATATTCGGGTTTCACGGTACGAGCGATCGCGTGCGATAATTTGCAGGGCAACTCGTAAATGGAGCCGTGGAATCGAACTGGTGTCGGCACCTCGTCGATCCGGTCGTCTCGGTTCGGCGCCCGAAAGAGCAAGAAACGAGAAGAAACGAGAAGAAACGAGAAGAAACGAGAAGAAACGAGAAGAAACGCGTCACCGACGTACATACGTACGCGTTTCGTAGTTTCGTGGCAGCTGTTCGCGCGTCAAATATTTATTCGAGGATCCGGAGAGGTCTGGCGAGCACACGAGCCGGAATAAAAGAAAGGGGAAGCGAGAGCTGCCTTTCGATCCTTCCGAAACTGTTGTTGGCGAATCGAGCGAGAAAGCACGATTCCAAAGCGGCAGAAGCAAAGATCCCGAAAGCAAACACGACGACGAACGAGCCGAGCTCGGCTCCTATACTCGTGTGCCGTCGTCGCGATTAACGCGGCCCGTTCGATCCGTGGATTTTCAAATTTCCCTCGTTCACGGTCCGACGAGCCGCGGCGAAAAAACACGAAAATTGGGAAGCCGAACGATCGGTGGTGGTTGGCCGAGCGCGAATAAAGTAGTCGGATATACGCTGGTTCGTCTTGCCGGCGAACCGATCGGAATCGAGAAAACGGCTAAAGCAAACGTCGTCGTCCTCTCGTTCCTCGGCGGCGATCCGATTCAAATATTTGGCGAAAGCAGGAAAAAGCAGGGAAAAGGTAGGAAATTGATCGCAGGTGCCTCGCACGACGCGATACGAATTAACCTCGACCCGAATCTCTCCATCCTCTCCGCGAGATAACCGTTCTAACGGTTCGTTCCGCCTGCCTCCGCGACCGTTCTCTGCCGCGGAAGCCTGCGTGAAAACGCGTTTCCTTATCGCGCAGCTTCGCGGATACGCAGTCGTGCGACTCGTGCGATTCGTCCCAAACGATCCAACGTATTTCGAGGATGTCCACCGCCGTGGGCGACGGGATTTACGTCGTCCGCTTTGGGGAATCTTGGCAGCGCGCGGACGTTCGTACGCGAGGCGGGAGCGCGCGGCGGGTGAACGTACCGGACGATTCCCGGGGCAAAAGCACGGAAAAATAATTAGGCCGATTCGGTTGGAAGCGAGGTGGAACGGGACGGGGAAAAAGTAATGCTCGTGGATGAGGAAATCATTAATTCGAGCGTGTCGAAGCCAAGTGGAGAACTCGCTCGATACAGACCGCGTAAAAGGGTCTTTCTCCTTCTCCCTCCCTCCCTCTCTCCTTCTCCCTCTCTCTCTTTCTCTCTCTCGTCGTTCCTTTGATCGCGCACAAAAAAATGTCCCTTTGTCTCGAGCCACAATGCGAGCGAGCCTTTCTTTTCGACCGGACCAACCTAACCTGTACTTTACGGCTTTTTCGAACGAAATTGGCCGACCAGCTACGTTTTGTCGTCGACGAATCTTCTACGTATCTCGAGCCGGAGCGTCTCTCCCAGGTGACGAACAAAACGATGTCCTCCGCTTTTATCCGGCTCTAATGGCGCTGCCCTGCGCCGCAGCTTCGTGACCTTAAAACGCCGTTCTGCACCGCCGACGCGTTAATTATTAATTATTACAAGTAACGACCACAGAGCCGGCCGAGCGAATTCTTCGACGCGAATTTGTCTTCGCCGCGGTACCGCGATTCGCAAAAGAAACAAACCCGCCGCACGGCCTGTGTATTTGTAGACACGCGTGCGAGCAAGTATGCATGCACGCGTTGCGTGCGAGTACTCGCAGCCGTGTTCCGACACACATGCATCCGCGCGTACCAGTTCGGGTACATTCTTGCCGGGTATAAGAAGAAGAAGCAGAAGAGGGAGAAGAAGCAGTAGATGAAGAAGAAGTAGCAGTAAAAGACGGCGACGATGAGGAAGAATGCGGGGAAGAAGAAGAAGAAGAAGAAGAAGTGGACGATGAAAAGACAAAGACAAAGACGAAGAAAAAGTGGGAGGAGAAGGAGAAGAAGACGAAGAAGAAGAAGAATCAGACAGGGCGGAACACAATAGCCGAAAAACCGGAAAGAGGTACGCCCACTTCCCAAAAAAATGGTCCCTCGAATGAAAACGAAAAAACGCAGCCATATGTACATCGCTAACTGCACAGTGTGTGCAAGAAAGGTAGGAGGAAAGGGGCACGCCATTGGCCAGATTCCCATGAAACTCGAGCAGCGAATATAAGGCGAATCTCCATTCACGCTCGCCTGTCAACGAGAAAATAAACTTAAATTCATCGGGCGACTCGCCTCTGTACCGCGGCATAATCGAGCTCCGCCGAAATCCTGGTAATTACCGCTATTGTTCTGGCAATTCGCCGACGTGTGCGCTAAGCCAGCCACCCGAGAAACAACGAACGCCGCCAACGTTATACTTTAAATTCCGAATTAGCAGCTGGATCTCGGATCGGGCGCGACTAGAAACTCCAGAAGGAAAGAAAACCAGTGGAACGCGCTGCGCACGAGTTCCTTCCGGCTGCGCGTTTTCCGCCTGTAATCTCGGCAAACGGATTCGCCATCCACGCAAACAGATTCGATTAGAAACTGGCTGGCTGACTGTGTGACAAAGGGAAACAGGTACGAAAGGTATTAACAGCGAGCGCTAAGAAACCGATCCTCCGACTCGGCCGTTCGCTTTTTCACCGCGCGCAACACCGTCCGTCCTTTTTAAACACCAGCCGCGTTTCCCTTCTCCCAAGCCGCGTTCCAATAATATAATGCTGCCCGCCATCCAACGTTCAAACGGAACCATTTAACCGGATTTATCGCAGGACCGTCCCTTTCCAAGGAAAAACGAACGTCGGTAATCCGGCGTCTGAGCGACGTTCTCGATCGGTCGACGATCGCGTATTCAAAGGGATATTCAAAGGGGACACGTGGCCTATCGTCGAGCCAGATTGCACGACCACGTGCCGGCTGCTGGACACGACGAATCGCCGTAGTTTACCGTGGCGCGGAAAAATTCACCGGCCGGGAAAACCGTCTCTCCCCTATCGACGGTCTCCTCCGCAATCTCCTCCGTCGAAGATTAAACGGAGGCGGCGACGAACGCGATCACCGAGCGATTAAAATCGTCGATTGAGATCTATACTTATCGGTAAGAATGGGCGAAAAAACGAATCGCCGTGATAACGATAAGGCGGTGATAAATTTCTCAAAGCTCCGCGCGCGACCATCTACGTGGCAATTTATGCAAAGCCGCGAACGCGACAAGTTTTTCCCTTTGGAGGAGACGTCGCGCAACTCGGCCAAAAGTGGCGTCATCTACTTATCGATCAAAGCGACTTTGAACGTTTCAGCGGTAACGATTAACGATAAATTCTTTCGATAAGCCCGTCATAAATTCGCAACGATTCCAGCTCGGTTGTCTCGGTGTCTCCAAGTTTAAACGGTCGATAAGTTTTATTCTTGCTAAAATTTCTGATAGATAAGTAGGTCGGAAGACCGTTCACCCTCCGGCGTCGCGATATTCGAGAAACGTTTCGCAACTACGTACGTACCAAAGCGTTGCTAATTGTCATTATCGTCGTGACACAGGTGCCGCCGATTATGGTCGATCGCGGTTCGACGCGACTCTCCCGCAGTCGATTTCTTTCTCGGCCAACTTTGCGCCATTTCCTTACTAAATCCCTACCGACTAAAAACCGCGCGCAAAAATTTACGCGGCCAACCTCGCCGCACAGACAAATCAAAATCCCACGTAAACGAAATTGCGCAAGACCGTGTCCTCCTGCTGCTTTAGTTTTTATTGCGAAATTAATAACGCCGAGCCCACGGTACACGGTATTTATCTGGATATCGCGCGAGTGAAATTTGATACGCGAGCCGAGGTACCCCATCTTCCAAGCAATCACTTTTTTTCTCGTCCCGTTCGTAAGAATTCCCAACGGTATTATACCGATTTCCAGATAGTATCGTGACCGATACGTTCGCCGCGGCGAACGAGAGTCCGCGTCTCGTTGCTGCAGTTTAATCAAGCGGTTTATTCATTCAACGCACGCTACTATTAATTGCACCGTCTGCGCGAGCAATCGACTCGAACGTTCCAAAGTATGGAAATCAAAGTATGGCCACTCGTCGACGATTCCGGTAGCAAAGTTACGCGTGTGCCGGCTGCTATTCGCCGCTCGTAATTCGTTACGAAAAACATCCGCGTGTCAAGTTTGACGAAGGGAACGCTGCTTGCGAGATCGATTCCTCCCGAAGCTTTAAATATAGATACGATATCGCACTCGCGATAGATTATCGGCCATCCGCTGCTACGAAGGCAGATCGAAGCTGTGACCTTGCGAACAACGCGATATACAGTAAGCCCGTGGAAGACGAGCGTGCCTGGCCGATGCGGCAAACTATACACCCAGGTAACTCTAGATCCTAGATGAGCGGCGAGATTAGCGCAGGAGCAGCAAGACCTGTCGCCGTTGTTGGAAACGTAAACCGAGATTCGAATCGGCCTGTCGCCAGTCGGCAGCCACTTGCCGACCCAAAATTTCACATCGTGGCTACGCGCTTTCGGCTACGCTACCTATATACGCTACCTATATCGCGTACCATCGTACATCTCTACTGCGTAGAAATTTCCGCTCCGATTCGAGAAGACGTCCGCGTCCGTTTGTCCTTTTAATTTAAGAATGTCCAAGGGGAGCGAGCGAGCGAGCAAGTCCAACGACGCGGTTTCTACCAAAGAATCGGACGTAACGGAAGAAAGAGTCGAGCTCGATTCCTATCGGAAACGTAACTCGATACCGCGACAAAAAAGCCAGCGAGTATGGGCAAAGGGGCGCATAGGCGCAAGTGGTTTTCAAAGGACGAGCCAGGTAGTTGCGCTACTTTCACTATTTGCAGAGGTGTGTGGCGCGGCAGGCCGCTCGATCGAGCGACGACGCGTTTCCACAGGGCCGACGAGAATCGCTTTGTAATACTTTCACAATGCAATTACGCACTGGTGTGCGCGCTGGAACGCTACGGTGTCTGGATCGCGGTGTCGCGCGGCGTATCTAACGACGGGGCTCGACGAGCGTGCTGCAGGCTCGCTCGTCCTGATAACCGCCGCTACGCGCGCCTCTAATTATACCAGTAATCGTAATTAATCGCTCGAATCCTCGATACCGGCGCGAGATTGCTTCTGCCGACGTTGCTCCACCTTACGCGTGTGTTCGTACACGTATGAGCGGAACGGAGATAATTTTTTACGTGGCGGCCCCTCGTTCGCCACGTTCGCTGGTTCTCGACGCACGATCCTTTTCGTCTAACGGTTCGACGATTATCGGGCAGATCTGACGAGCGGATGATGCCACCAGCGTCAAGACAAACATCGACGATCCGTTCTCACGTCGTGCAAGCGCGAAAGAAAAGAAGGACGCCGCGCGCCGGTACCGACCGCAAGAAACGTTATACCACGAATTAGCGGCGTTCAGACGGAACTCGAAATTGAGGCTAATTACCACCAATGTCTCCGGCACGCGGTTATACACCAGAAAATGAAATTAAGCTGAAAACAAGCAACGGCTATCGATCACCGTGTAGAGTTACGACGCACACGCCTCAACAACCATCATCCTCCGTACTCGCCCAACTGCAAGTGCCCGACGCAACATTATGCGAACCAACTGCGCTTTCACGCGCGACAACTGTCCCGACTAAGCGCATCCACGAACGCTAATCGTTTGCCTGCCATCGTTAAATAGACTGTTTGTGCGCTCGCCTAGATCGGCAGCGACGCGAGCGCACGCTATTCCGCCACCTAACGAAAAACCAGCGTTTCTACAATTTCATCGCGAACCAAGAGCGTCGAAACAGGTAGACAACAGTTGGGGTTGCCAAAGTTTCCATCCGACTGTCGCCCTATCGTAAAAGTTTGCGTTCTACCTAGTCCGTTATCCCAAGACTTTCACCTCGCCAAAATTCTCTTACGACGCGACTGCCTCTTTCTCTTCCCTTCTACGCACAGGGGAAATCACCCTACGGTTTTTCGATCCTCGTAGAGGCACGACGTGCGTTTGGTAATGCGAATTCAACCGACTCTCCAACGGTAATCCAAGAACGCTAAATTGGCGACACGTAGGAATCGATACCGTAAAAGATTTATCGCAGAGATGTACGTCTTGACTTCTGGTCGACGTCAACGCGGTAATTTACGATTCTCGGATCTCCGTGGTGTGACCCATCGGTGGCTCTTTTTTGTCCGTGACATTACGCAAAAGTCGGCACGATATCCCGTTGTTTAGTGGACGCGAAGCACCTTCTTCCCGTCTGCCTTCTAGGAGGGCGCATGATCCGTCATGACCAATGTTTGCCCGCGCAAAATATTTGCACGAGGAGGCGAGCTCAAACATACCGGCTCACCGATGGCCTGTCATTTTCCGAGTAGTACATGTATGTTGGCCGCGCGTACGGGCGAACCGCGTTTGGCACGTTTAGGCGCGTGCGAAAGCGCGTGTGTACTCAGTCGACTGTGCACACACGCGTTACCTATGTACACGTTGGCTAGCTTCGTATGTGCGTGCGTGTCGCTCAGACTTTCAAACAGACCCCGCGACCCCCAAAACCCTTTCAACGTCTGTTTGCATAATTATGGAATCGTTAATACACGCCGTGCACTTTCTGCCGAAAAAACCTCCAAAAATTACGGCTCCAAAAAAAGAAAGAAACAAAAAAAGAAAACAGAAATTCTCTCCGCATAACCGGAGACTATCGTAGATCGGTCTCGATGGCTGCTATTTCTTGCGTCGGGCAAGGTAACGCGAATCAAATGGCAAACCTGTTCGAACGGAATCTACGCTACTCCTGACACAGCATTCTAAGGTTCAACGAATCAATGCCTTTCACTGCGATCGTTAATATCTGGTGTCGTAAGTCGCGGACAACAAACGGAAAACGAACATTTCTCTCGGCGCTGAGCACCGTCGAAACGGGATTTATCGCGACACGAATTGCAGCTCCCCGGTAGATTGTGGTAAACTTATCTTCTATTCCGGGGATAAGCTGCTTTCGATTTCGAAATATATATATATATATCTATATATATATATGTATAGATATATGTATATATATAGATATATGTATAGATATATGTATATATATATATATAGATATATGTATATATATATATAGATATACAACGCTATTACGCGTTTACGTATCGATGTGTTTACGATGGTCGGTGAGGATTTTGTAAATTAATGGCAAGCCTCGCCTTTAGTTTACTCACCGTAGCACGAACGAGGAATGCGGCTGCAGCTCGAAGCTTATTGTTTTGGAAATTGCGGTGCGAGGACGCCGCGGCTGTACCAGATTGTCTCTTCCTTCGTTGCAAAGTGTCGTCTTGCCTCGAATCGCGATCCCGTGGCTGGCCGTGATGTTGGCGCTTCGATTCGCAGAGAAAAAGACGTTAAAACAATCGAAACGGGGCTAGAGGGTGGGGCGAAGAGGGGAAGCAATGCCGCGAAACGTTCGGCTGCTCAAAATCGTCGCGATTGGCGTCGACGCGATTCCGTCGTTAAATCGTTTGTCATGGTCGATAGAGGTATACGGACGAAAGCAAGCGCCATTTTATCCCGTGCACTCGCGGCAACGCGAAAGGTGGATGGACGGTGCACCGCGGCGACGGCTACGATGGTAGAGGTATATTCTCTACCCTGACAATTCACCGAACCGCGTTCTACCTAAAATCGATCCGATTATCGGACTTTTTCTCGCCGTTAAACCGTGCCTGGTACTGTTATACACGACGCGAACGATATATATTCGCACATTCCTTTGGTTCACCACTTTTCTCCTTTTTTCTCTCTTTCCTTACACAAGTCACAACGAAACTTTATCGCCGGTCGAAGCACTTACGACCTCGTGTGTCGTTCTCGCGAGATACCCGTTCCGCTCTGTTTCTCGACTCGCGACACAGTTTTTTCGTTTACACGTAAATCACTGAATTACGTGTTCCACGCTGATTCGGTAGCGTATAACAGTTTAGTTGTTTCTTTTCTCCCTCGAACAGAGAACGCGAGACCCGTCGCGGAACAGAACACGTCCGTCGTGTGCTGCGAGAGAACACGAACTAACGCGGCGAGTCGAAACGAGACGAGGTCGCTCGGCTGGTTTCACCGAACCGCTATTCGGCCGGTATACACCAGCGCCGCCACCGGGGCTGCACCCTTACCGTCCATTTTCCTCCATCGCTTCTTTCCCACTCCTACCTGAAATTTTCGCCACGGTTGCCCGCTAGATTCTCCGATCATCGACGTTCAGCACGTTTCCTCCAACCAATTTCTCATTTTATTCCCGAACCTCTTAGCTCCTCGAGAGAAAGATGTAAACGGACCCACGACTCACCGGGGTCATTGATTTTTTGAGCCCGTCAAGTGTAAGCCACGCGCATGCGCGATCGTGCCGGCGGTATGACAGCGAGCGTTCTCATACACATCCGCAAAGTTCCGCGCTTGAATTCCTGGTGACTTTAGTCGACCACCACCGCCACGAAATATCCTTTAAAATTTACTTGGCACACCTTTATCCCTCCGTCTCTTGCTCCTTTCAAGAGCTTGAAAATCGGGCTTCTCTCTCATCCTACGCAGAAGCCCTACGCATCTTCTATCCTCGTCGACCTGTACGATTTCGAAATCGTAAAAAAACTCGTAATTATCTTTATTCGTATAAGAACCGTACGTAACGCGCGTACGAGCTTTCGCTAAAACAAATCGTCTATTCTTTTAAAGGAAACACGATGCTCGATTATTTGCAAATTTTTACCCGATCCTGTGCGAATCCTTGGATCGAAAAACGTGCAACGTCGAATTCGCCAATCTTTCGGAAATCGACTACCAACGTATCCCTTTGCCGTCGCGTGATCTAACGCGATGCAAACTGGGTAAATTGTTGCGCTTTGAAACCACGTGATCTAACGCGATGCAAACTGGGTAATTTCTTGCACTTTGAAACCACGTGATCTAACGCGATGCAAACTGGGTAATTTCTTGCACTTTGAAACCACGTGATCGATTCGAAATGAATCATGGGTATTTTATTGCAACTTTGATAGTCGCCAACGCGTTCATCATCGGTCGGATCGTCGCTGTCAATTTTCCTCAATTATCGGATTAAAATCGGTGACGTGACAGATTGTTACAAATACATGTTATAACATAACATGCCGTTAGCGCGCGATATAATTTCATACAGAGTTCCCGTAAAATCTATATCGAATTGCCTTTATCGAAGCATCGAAGACCGCGGAAGACTCGAACGGAGCGGTTCGTAATTTCCTTTTGAAATCTACTTACAAAGTGCGTGAAACCGTTTTCGAAAGATCGTCCCCTCGTATAAAGCGTTTGGTCGCGAGATGCGGAGCATGCGACAGTGTTTTCGCGATCGGTGGTAATCGACGCGTTATTCAATGCGACGAAATATTACGCGGCAACGCAGCGACGTACGAAGGGAAGCCATTACCAGGACGGTCGTTATCTCGCCGATCTTGTAAACATTTTTATCTCGTCGATCACGGACAACGTTTTCCCGGAATCGGATGACAACTGCGTGGTTCGTTGAACGCGAATCTAGCGTACGTGCGGATTTAGTGGTAAGTGCGATCATTTTTTTCGCAATATTTCCTACGCCTATGTGTACTCTCATATTCCTGGTATATATGTATTCTTTTACGACTACGCGTTATATCGCGACGATATTGGTACAGTCTGGCGCAAAGCTGAAAATATACGTAGAAGCTACAAAAGTATTTAAGCGATCGATTGCGCATCGCGTCAGAAAGCCTCGACGTTTAGTGGAATCGCGTTTAACGTTTAACACGCGGTCGATTAATCGCGTTGACTAAATTGTCTTTTTCTCTTTTTCTCTTCTTCCTCTTGAATTTATTTGTCGAGCCGCACGCTTCTCAAAATTGTAACAATATTCGAGGAATATTCGTAATAGGAATCGCGCGACGAAACGAATCCCACGAACGATAGGAATTATTGGCGATTGGCGAAAAGGTAAGACGGTTAAAAGCGTAGGGCAAAATCGAGTGGAAAATGATCGGGATTGTTCGCAAACGAACTTTCGTTGGCGGATCGCAAAGGCGAAACTGTCTATCGGCTCGTTGGAAGCTCAGTGACGAGGAGGTAATCGGTCGACCGATCAAGATTCCCCGTTCGCCTTTCTCCGTCGCGGCGGCAGAGAGCATAGACGGGCGGCTATTTCCGCATGACATCACACCGCCCGCATTTAGGAGCACGATTTTCTATTTTCTTGTCGGTCTACATTGGTGGCCCGTGAAGACTTGCAAGGTCAGCCCCACCGAGATGCGCCCGGGAACACACTTTTTATTCCCTTTGCTTTCTTTTCGTCCCGTCTCGCGTTCCTCCGTCCTCGTCGCGCACGCAGTTACCTCTTTCCACAGGCTGATTCGCAAAAACGTCTTATTAAAGCGGGTGTGCCGTCCTGCGAAATTTCCGCGATTAGGCGGCTCGCGTTGCGAAGCACACGCGTCGTCGTTTTTCTCCTGCTCGTCTGTAATACAGGCCGGCAATCTGGCCTTGTTCCACGCAGTGTGGGCAACGATCTCGCCTAATCGAGAAATAATTGTACGAATTTGTTGGAGGGCTGGCGAACGGCGCAGAAAAGAAATCCTTGCATTCTCGGTTCGCTCGTTGCCTCTCCGAGCTGTTTTTTACCAATTCATTACTCTCTGATGGAACAATGGATTCAGCGAGACAAAGGAGCGGCTGCTCTTGCTTGGCACCGGTACCGTTTCTCGTGTTAACAAAGTTAGCCGTTCGTTTGCGGAATTAGAAACGAAGGTTGGCGTGTAAAGAAAATTCGTGACCGCCGCCTCCAGCCACGGGCTCGGCGTCGGAGACGTCCGTTGGAATCGCGTCTCGGTTCGACCATTACGAGGATCAACAGAGAATAATCTCCGGCTCGTCCAGCCCACGTGAGATCTACGTTGCGCCAAGTATATTAGAAATTCTAATCGACGCGCGTCGATGTTTCTTTTCTTTCTTTCTTTTTTTTTCTTTTTCTTTCTCTTCTTCTTCTTTTCGAGGCATCTTTGGCTCGATACGTCCTCCTAATAACGCGGAATAGTCGCATAATCACCGGTCGCCTCGGCGCGTTAGATAGAATTTTGGTCCGCGATACAATCTTTTCGTCGCAGGGAATACATCATATTCGAATCGAAGACAAGCCGCTCGATCTAGTTAGGGAATTCTTTCTTTTTCATCTTTGACCGAGCTTGTACGAGGTTCGATCGTTTGCTCTCGTTTATCGCACGATCCTGACGCGTCAGTGTCGGCAATTTCAGAGGAAGACGACTCACACCGCTTTCAGCTTCTCAGAAATTCTCGCCAGTCATCGGCAGGAATTTATCGAATTTCTACGCGAACGCTCGGTGATTAATAAGTTTTTACGCGCATTACACCTGATCGCGTGACAAATCGATTTCCGTCCCTCGTTCTTATTGTGTTCCGGTATTACCTTTATGATTGTCTTGCCAATTCGCTTGCGTTCCTCGTCCCCGCTGGAAATTCTTGGCATCTCCTGCGCCACCAGGCTGCGGAAAATCAGCATCCCGCTTCTCCCATCGTAAACACGGGAGTAGAAAGAAATAGCAGCGCGTACAGACATCGTGTACGACGGACGAGAGGATGGAAAAGGGATATCGGTGATGTGGTAGAGTGTGAGAACGCAGCGAGGAACAAAAAAAAGGAAAGAGACGCGGTAAACGTGGAACCAGCGGTCATAAAAATCCGATGCGCAGGTATAAGCCAACGATCTGTACAAGCCCGTGCGAGGACGATCCTAATCTCTACGCGTCGCTGGAATAACAGGAGCCGGAGTTTCGTGACGGGTCGAAGGGGAATAGTCGGACGATCGAATTATCGCGAGTTTGTTTGAAAAAAAAAAAAGAAAAAAAACTCGGCGGAGTGCGATTCCCCTCGTAGAGACAAAAGGGAGATCCATGCCGTCTCCAAAGTTTTTTGGCCTTCTTTTTAATCCTAGCTTCGACGGATGTAACAGACTACTAATTCGTCCTTGTTCGCAAAAGACGGCGCTTTCACGCGTCTTGTGGCCATTCTTGGGTATCGCGAACGTAGCTGCAGGGTTTCTTGCTCGTTGATTCGTGCTCGACAGCGACAGTTTTATTTGGTCACCGGTGTCGAAAGATATGTTCGTCGCGGGCAAGTGACGGCAAAGACAGTAAAGGCTGGAAACGTTGACCCGTGATACGCGTCTTAGGAGGTAATTAATAGAGGAGGGTTCGGTGGCTCGGTCGTAAATTCCGCGGAAGGTCGGCAGCGAACGACGCGTAAATTTCTCTTGGACGCGACAAACGCGTACAAACGTCTACGTACGAGCGCGCGCGATTTCGCGAATCGAACGGGCGGGGAGCGTTCGAGCTGATTGGTTTCGTAATTGAATAAATGTGGGCGATTAGTCGCGCAACCTCCGAGACGGTTAACGAGCTACCGTGTAAATAACCGTTCGGCTTACTGGAAATCGAATTTACAGTTAATCGGTATTTAATTTGAAACGTCGATTAACGCTAACAGACTTATGTTTCTCATCAGTGGCGCGACGATCGGATCTGCCTTGGCGTTAATTCGTCATTTTCGTTAGTCTGGCGGTGATGTTGGCAGACTCAGAGGTTACCGACTCGCTCGAAAGTCTCGCCGCTAGACCCTGTATCGAACAAGAGTTTTATTTCTTATTATTAGGCACAGATCGCTGCGCGTTGCTCGCGATACAACGACAATACATCTGCGTAACCGAAAAAATGAGAGAAAAACGTTTCAGTGAAAACAATGGACAGACGAGGAAGTAGCGGGCACCGAGCGTGCACGTGTACGATGCCACCGTGTGTGTGTGGTCTTATTTCTTCTTGAATCTGACTTTCTTCGACGCCACTGCCACGTTGTTAGACGGAGACTTTGGGTTCGACTGATTTTTGTGCTTTTTGCTCTCCACGTGCTGAGCAAACGTACTCTCGGAGTTTAACGACAGGTTGCACGGTGCGCAATAGTACTGGCCTGCAAGCGAAACAGTTTGCTGTTTTTATGCACGTTCGAGCGTTCGAGGGCAGGCGTCCCTACCTGATGGTGTCCGGTAAATGGAATAATCTATAGGGCCAGGAGCAGCGGGTGTCGCCTCGCTCTCGGTAGCTGAAACAATTCCTACGATAAAGATTGCCCTGATACGAACCAACGTATCGGCCCGCTCGTAAGCTTTAAGATCGCAAGACGCTTAGGCGAAAAATCGTTTCGGTCGACCACCGTGCGCAATCGGCGCGTCGCGCCGCGTGCGACTGAACGCCTTGTCCTAACGCTTACGAACGGGATGCATGTTTGTACGTGAGATAGTTACCAGGCTCGGGAACGGGCAGTCCGTTCAATCTGAGCATTCTCAAGTGCCTAGCACCGCGTTTGTGCGTTTCTAATTGATCCTGCCGATTGGCCGAAACGCCGCAGAGATCGCAACGCAACGGCGTTGGATACGGAGGCGGTGTGTAGATGGAGCCGGTTGCTGGCGCCGATACCGCGTTGTTGGTACCGTCAGGTACTACCGGCTGTGCCGGTGTACATTGCACTTCCCCCTGAAAAGCCATTCCTAGCCCGAATCGGCCGCTGGGATCTGTTTGACTGTACTGATTTTGATTTTGCGACTTCTTCGACGGCCTGTAGAATTCAACGCTCTGGTATGACGATCTCGGCTGACACAGCTATCTTTCTAAGAATAATTTCAGACAAGTATACATCTCTGTACCTCGCACGACGTCCGCCGTTCGCTGCTCTAATATGTTTTTTACCAGCGTAGTGTTGCGTCGCATCCGTTTGCGACGTGAACCACGTTTTACAAATCTGCAAATCAAACACGTTTCGCTCGTGTAACAGCGTTCTATCCCGATTTACCTGTTATTCCGTTCCACCAACGACCATCGTCTACTTTTCGTCTGCTTACATCGCAATAGTTTTGCCAGTCGGTCGTCGTATTACTGACTTGGCCGTCTTCGGTCTTTTGTTTCTTGACGCTCTGATTCAGAAACATAGACACCTTCTTCTGATGCGGCTTGCCATCGTAATGTAACTTGGCTTGTAACGTAGAGTTCATCTGAAACCGTTCGTTTTTAACGCAACCTATTATACTCGCTCCCCTATCTAGTTAAATACGCGTTAGTCAAACAACCACGCGATATTCAACAGAGTCTCGCGTGTATTTTTATCGGATAAAGTAATCGAGCCTTACAACTGCGTTGCACAGATCGCATTTCAGCGGTTTCATTAGCATTGACAGTTCCCTCTGGGCGCTTGCAACTTTCTCTACGAAATAGAAACATAAATCAATCTTTAATTAGCTAAAACACCGCGGCAATCTGCGATCGGATTTCTCCAACGATAATTCCATGCGCATAAACCGTATTCTAAATAGCTATTCTACCGACCGGTTCCACTCATCTTTCCATCAAATCAAACAAATACATCCTATTTGTTTCTCACGTGTCGCAAATTACGTGCGTCGCCAACAATTACCTGCGTCTTGCGCCGGATCGATGAACTCGTTCTTGCGTTTGTAATACTTGTTCTTGGTCTTGTTGGAAACTTGTATCGTCGGCGATACCGCTGTCGCAGCTGCTGCCGCTTTGTAGGTCGTGTCGTACCACTGTGCATAAAGGTCCGATGTATCGGAATCCGTCGACACCCACCAGGGAGTAGCCGGCTGTCCAGGTGTTTGCGGTTGCATCGCCGGATGCATGATGTACGCTGTTGGCACAGGCAGGCTTGGGAAAGACGTGGTTGCCGCTTCAATCGTTGTTAGATTTCCCGCTGTTTCGTTGGTCGGTAAACCGGTCGTTGTCGCTTCTGTTGTCTTCGTTTCTTGTTGCTCCCTCGTGATTGGCAAGTTGTTGCTTTTCGACGTTGCAACCAGAGGCGGAGGCGGCGGAGGCGGCGGCAGAAAACATTCTAATCCTGTATTATGCACCAACGGAAAACATTTTATTCCATTGCGACAACAATTTTGCTAAATGCTACCTACAACGAAAACTTACACGCCGAAGGACTTGCGTTAACCGTTCGATTTACCTCGCTGATAAAACCACCGGACTGTTTAAACGCCTCCGAGGCACGTATAAAAATGCGCCGATAAAATACACCGACAAAATTTAATAATCGAATCCGAGGAGATGCGTATCAACGTAATTTGCTCCAAGATCGCGTTTAATCGCCCGCGATGTTCCCACTAATTTTGCCAATTTTTAACAAGTCGGCCAACGTAAAGCCCGTAATGTCGGTCATTTTTATTTCTAACGTGCGAGATACATTTTCCGACCTGTTACGAACGCCGGTAACCGTATTTCGCTTATCGACTGCACGCTGCTATAATATGCGCTCTACACCTCGCCATCGAATAATCTGCTTTAGCGCCCACGATTAACTTCTGCGCTATCGAGATAACCGGAATAACGTATTGGTTAAATTTGATGAAAAATATTAGTATCGCGCGTAAGGAATGAAACGCACAACGCGGTAACAGCGCTCGATACAATGTTCGTAAAGTATCAACGATCGTATCGCGCTACATACGCTTAAATGGCAACAGAGTGTTTGTTTTTATACATTGTTACGTGTACTACGTTCCATGTAACGCGATCCATTTGTATCTGTATCGCCAGTTAATTAATTACGATCCGTCCATAAATTCCGATTTCATTCGTAAATTTTGCATTTTCCTACAAAAACGACACGGATCTGTCACCACACTGTTGCATTACATGCGTATACGTGCACGTACGTGTCTGTTATTTCATACTTTAAGCCGTCAGCTGATTTCGACAGTGAAACACCGAATGAAAGTTTGACAGTAAGCGTAGCAGCACTCTACGGTCGTCGCGTCCTTTTCTTTCACGTGTCGGATATACAGCGCGATACGTGCATGCTTTGAGTAATTGTTTTGATAATTCACTGATATAGACGTATCAAAAGTCACATCCGGTTATTTGTAATAGAAGCCGTTACATTAGCTGGCGTACGTTTCTGTTTGCAGCGACGTTCTACCGTCCACAAAAAAATATCTTGTAGTAAATACGACAATGACAACGTGACGTACGTTTTACGTATTTCCAACGATCGACGTGTCCGGCACATTTACGAGTTTGCACATTTTCGATACGCTAGATTCACTAGGACATATGTTTCTACAACGTGAATCAATGAGGCAGATTCTTTCCTACAAATAGAAACTCACCCGGTATTTCTGGATTTTCGATGATCTTCGCGCTAGACATTTTGCAGCGTAAATACCGCGATATTTCTCTATTATTGTCGGAGAAAACTTGACGGCGCGCGATAACGAGTCTTGTTTTCCTTCGCTTTACACTCGCGAATTAGTTTCCTGCTTGTAGTTTTACATTTCGCACGATTCGCTGGGACATGGTATCATTACCTATCATGTATTATGTTTGACTGTCAATTATTCGGTGAAATACAAAAGTTTGTGAGGTTAATAGACGAGTTTGACAAGCGACCCGACGACATTATGCGATATTGAACTGTGATGCAAGATGGCTGCTTACACTACGTTCGTCGATCGTGGACTATCCAAAATTATTACAATTACCACAGAAAATAGAATTTTTCATGGCCAACTTGTCGAAAATCGCTTAATCAGGAAGGATGGAGGCAAAGGCTGAGCTTTTAACGTGCATCGAGGAAAAAATAGACAGTGGCAAAGCCACGATAGACCGACTGAAACTTGTGGGAAAGATTGACGGGATCGACAAACTTATAAGAAAAATTCAACAAGAAATTAGATTTTTAGAAAAGGTACGTCTCCTTCAAAATTACAATAAGAGTTCCACCGTATACGTATATTTCCTTCGCGAGGTTAAGCAGCGATTGTACGCATCCACCTATAACTAACTGACCAAATTCTAAGGATATTTCATTCTATCTGTTTCGTTTAATCTCGTCGATTATAAATATGCAAGGTGGTTACATACTCTTTCAATTAAAAGTATCAGCATTATAATTATATGCTATTCTCAATAAAGGTACAATCTACAGGGAATGTAAAGAAAGAACATCTACAGAGTACAAATTTGATTCATTTGAATGCCATCGTAGCACGACTATTCTGCGCTAATGAACCTACCAACGTTATGAAACCCTTCAAGTATCAAAAGTCACGCTTAGAAGTTGATATCGTATGCAACGGTGGTGCGTCGTGGATAAAAGTTATCGCTAGAAACGCTAGAGCTCTCACCATGATTTCAATGGGTAACGGAGAATACGGGCAAAAATCTGTGCTCGACCAAGCGACCGGTTACTTGCGATGCGCAAAATCGTATCCACATTTATATAGGCCACCTGATATCGTATTCCACTTTGCTTATGGTATAGAAACTCCATTAGCTACACGTTTGGAACGCATGGGAATAATCGTCGAAGGGGATAAAATACAGCGCGAGGATGTAAAAAATATAGACGTGCACGGTATTAATGTTTTCTTAATACGGTACATGCATGAGTAAGTTTCATACCACTAAAAATTACACTAAAAAATGACATTCATGGTTTGTTCTTTCGGAGGTAGATAGCGAGGACAGATTTTCCACGTGGATGTATTTGTTAGAATCTACCGAGGAGCCTTTGGACCGATACAAAGAGAACGTAGATTCGGATCTAGATACTTTGAATACATCTTTCCTTAAAACTGAAATAAATGTTCTCAACTTGGATGTGTCAACTTTATTAGCGTATGTGACAAACATGACCAACGGATACGACCGTTTTATTTATCGTGAACCTTTACTCACGCAACAGGCAGAAATGGAGAGGAAACGTCCAGTGAAACCTATTCTAGAGGATTTGTTTAAAGGAAAGAAACTAATTGTCTGTCAAACTGCTTATGCAAATTTTATGAACATTATAGATGTTATCGGTGGACCCAAAGAGACTCTTAGAGCAAAAGAACTACTTAGCAAAGTTCAGATCGTTGAGGATATACCGACAGGCAGAATAATGGAGAAGCTTAATCTGGGTGGTAAAATTAAAGATAGATCTAGATTAGTTTTTGCAACGGGGGAAAATACGAAAAGCATTACAGTATCGGCGAATGAGGGATTTGTTAGAGCAGCGCGCATGCAGGTACAACTATTTGTATTACAAAATATAATAGTTTCAAACAATTTCAGTAATAACTTTTTTCAGGGAATTGAATGTACAGTCTTTCTGCATGAACCTAGATCTCTCTCAGAGATTAAAGAAGGTTACGCGACAAAAATAGATCCACCTTGATACCAGTCAAATGTATTTTAGGTTATTACAAAAGAAATATTCACGCTACATAAGAAATATTTCTATCGTTTACCGTCAAATACCATTACCGAATCAGGCTTGATAATTAACGCGCGTGTCCATACTTTCTTCAAATTCTGTAAAAAGAAAAAAGAAAGAAGGTTACAAGTAAAAAGTTTAATTTCAATAGAAATGTTTCCAATGTAAAAAATATAAAGTATACCGTTAATAAATTTGTTGAAGTGTGGATTTCTTTCTTTTGCTAACTGAATGTATTCTTTATATTTGACTTTGTCTCCAAGTTGTTTGTAACACTTTGCGCTGTTTAACAGGGCTTTCAAGTTTGTATTATTAACTTTTAGTGCCCATTCGCAGTCGGCTAAAGCTTTTTCGAATAATCCAAGCTGAATATACGACAGAGCCCTATTATTCCATAACACGGTCGAATCTTTTCGTTGCTCGAGTGCTTTACCATAGTATGTTACCGCTTTTTCGTAGTTTTTCTCCTTAAATGCACCGTTACCGATCGTTTTCAACGTTTCTGCTCGTTCGTTTCTAATTTTCCGGTTCTCTGCTCTTTCCTTCGCATCTTTCTCCACGCTTTTCATAAACGCTTCTATACAAAGAAAACCTTGGATTAGTGTGGGAATGTAAAATACAAGGATCATTACTCGCTACCTCTACACATATGCTCCTGAGTGGAATTCTCATTGACCGAACATTTGTTAATCACTGTGCGATCAAGTTTTATTTCTAACTCGGTATCCTCGCATATATCTTTCTCCAACCGTTTTCCCAAAATTTCGTCGGCCATTATTTGCCCGTGCTTCTGTTCTTCAGGATTGGAAGAGGCCAATTTTTTCACAACTTTTTCTTAAAATTTAATAAATCTGACGATCATGTTCGCAATTGAAAGAAAATAGCGCTTACCGACTTGGGTTACGCGACGCATAAAGTTTTGAAATTCTTCCTCAGTTACATGTTTATCTACCGTTAAGTGATCCATAATTTGTTCACCTTCTGTTATCTTTTCGCCGAGCTTACTATCATCTACCGTCTGATCCATACTTTAGATACCTTTTAATAAAAATAATTAGACAAGACAGAGCTAACCAAAATGCAAGGTCAACTAGATACAGAAGGTTTCCATAGAAACATGTAACATAGTAGCGTGAATCATGCGTTAAGTGGTTCGAGTGTTAAATAAGTATGAAACGTTTATATTCAATTGATTTATTATAAAACGAACAAGATCATGTAAGAAAGTAGTAAGTAAGTGAAGTAGCCAACTATGGTTAATTCATATATATATATTGAAATTTTGCAGCTTCTCTTTGAAACAAATATTTATAATCACAAAAAATTGTATTCAGTCTAAGCGTTATGTTCAAAGTAACGTGTATTAATAATTTAAAACGTTTGTTCTATCTATTAACCGTTAGATCCCTTTCTTGGTGGAAATTCAGGAAGCGTTCCTGCGTTATAATATGTCTGTTCCACATTAGTAACGGGAAACATTTGGGAAGATCCCATAAGCGTCTCTGAACTTTCATTGTCAATTTCTTCGACCTCAAGGGGGTCCATATCCGCATCTTCTTCCATTTCAAATATATCTACTTCGTCTTTTATATAAACCGCGTACTTCATGGATTTGTTGCTTTCCGAACTAGCCCTCTGTTTCCTTTTGTCCAAAGGTTCGTTTCTCTGAAGCTCTTGGCTAGTCGTAGGTGGTTTGCCGGCTGTGATTTCAACTTCGTCCATAATACATAATTTCTTCAAAGGCAAAGATTTATCCTTGGATATAGCGGACAGAACGTGAGGCCAGCTAATAACAGGTTCGGAAGAATCTTTTCTCTTTTGGGGCGGTGGGTTGGAAATTCCTCTACTAGTACTTGGCATATCGTTAATGTCTACAATACTGATTCCAGAGCGCCCTGTATCTAAGCGTTGACTCAATAAATTAATATTACCCTCTTCGGGTTTCTTGGTAGCGTCTGGCGGGATCTTATTTCTGCTTTTATGAAGATGGGTAGACGAAGGGAACTTTGTTGGTTGACTGGCCGTTTTATTTTGTGGTTTATTAATATTAGGATCGTGATCAGGTACTGTTTTGGTAGGTAGACCCTTGGTTTCTTCGATTTTTAAGCGAGATACCGTGGTGGTTTTCCTGGACGTATCATGAGACGCGTTGTTGGATTCCCCTACCAAAACGGAAGTTTGAATATGCCGCAGTCCAGTGACTTCCAAAATTTCGGCCAGTTTCAACAGCCTTCTAACCTCACTCTGAACCACTTGTATTTCACCGCAGTACATGAAATTGACGATAGTCTTGAGATCATCAGCTTCGATATCGTGAAGAATAATCATGGGATGAGGATGATCGTTGGCGACGAGCAGACGACGAAAGAACGAGCTCGAGTTGGCCAACACCATTTTATGACATTTTAAAATCGTTCCGTCTTTACATACTAAAGAGAGATCTACAAACTGTTGCTTCTCGTAACATGTATCGAGGGAAACTGCCAAATGGGACGGGAAACTGTGCCACTTTAAACTCAATACGGTCTCTTCCCTCATCTTGATTATTGTAATTGACAGCTTTCGATTTTACGTACGACTCGGGATACACGACTTTCGTTTATAACAACACACTCGCCATGACACGTGCCGCTGTCATCGCAACTATGTTTTGAGCGGTGCATTCCAGCGGACAAAATATCCTTTAACGCGCCAAATGTGGATTAGAAACAGCGTTACGATATCGAACTGTATCGTGTAACGACCGATTTGCCCAATGTTTGAAACGTACTTTTCGTACGATATAGGTACGCGTGGAAATGCAGGAATTCTACGCTTTCGAGAAAAATTGATTCTATCTTTTAAAAATAAATAAAATATCAATGAAAATAAAATAATAAAAATATTAATTTTTCGTAAATTGTGAATAACACTGGAAATTGCGATCAATTATGATACGATGATATGAATGTTGGTCGGTTTTTCAATATGAATATAAAACGAACATAAAAATTTAGAGGAGATTCAAAGAGAAACAGCGTTACCCTTCGTAACATTCGTTTTATAATTGTTTTCTAGCCGGATCAGTTGGAAAGAAGAGATGGAAACAGCTTCCGCGTGAAATTTCGTTTTGATTGTGGCGCCAGTCGGAGGTGCACGCGCGCACCATAGCGCCATCTCGATGTCTCGAAATCGAAACACATTCTGCGATTCTCGATGCCAATTGAGTTCGATAAGTGGAAATGGTCGTTTAATAACAGATGATTGAACGCGTTCCGCGGCGCGGCCTAGCATTTATCTGTCAAAACTGGTGACGGCCGGCCGATCGGCAATGAGCCGGCTTATGCGTGCCTGTTGATTGTTTTTGCGCCGAGGTTTTTAGGTTATCTAAACGAACACTTTACCGAAAGACGTGCGTGTACGTTCTGTGCGTTGAACATTGGGTTTGCCGAGCGGCACAAACGCATCGATCGCAAGTGTACTTTGAATAATTTCGTCGATTATTATTATTATGTGATCGTGAATCGGGAAGGACAATCGAGAAGACATACAAAGAGCAAGCGTCAACACGAGAAGGGAAAAAAGAGAGGAAGATGCGAAACGTTCGAGCCAATGTTTTCTGCTATCTCATCGTGGCACTGCTTTTTCTAGCGCCATCCAGTTACGCAGGTAAGCGTGGATTCTGTGAAACAATTTGCAGTTGGCGTTTGCCAGCGAATTAAGCGTCTGTGCACCGAGCGAGGCCGAAATTGCTTCGTTCAATCGAAGCATTGGGGTCACCCCTGTAAGGCCACAATAGTCTTCTTCCGCTTTTTCTCCGTCTCTCCCTTTACCCCTCTCTCGTGCTCGCTCTCTTTCTTTCTGGCGGGCGCGCGCGCGCTCTTTCTTTCCATTTCTCTCCAATTCCCTTGCTCGTCGACTATCCGCGTGTCTCTTCTCCTCTTGTTGCTTATGGTCCAGAAATCGAGCCCCCGCGGGTGTTGTGTTTTTCAACGCTGCATCGATATGTTTCGCTCGTTGAAACACGTTTCTCTCGCCCGACTCGCTCGCATATATTCCGTGTTCAATTTTTCAAACATCAATTACTCCCGTGTACATACCGTCCCAATGGAAGATGAACGATTAACGTAACACGTAGCAGACGCTCGTTATCGCATAATCAATTTGTTTCGGTCGTGCCGACGGTAGTCGATGATATATAACGGTCGGTATCTGCCGTTCTAATTATATTTTTTCTTTCCACGGATTTCCATAAACGTACGGACGAAATATAGGTTGGAAATATTTATTATTGTCTAGCCAGAAGGTACGAAGCTTAATAAGGTATCGCGTTCGATTACAGTTGTTGATATATTTTACACCTTTGGACGCTTTTTTGCCCGAGGCAGGCAGCGTTCACTCTACAACGAAGAAGATGAGTCAATGCGATAACGAGTCGGTGCGTAGCGTTTAACGTTATTCAACACTAGCGCTAGTATCAGTAGTAGCAGCAGCAACAACAGCAGCATCAGCATCATCATCATCATCATCATCATCATCGTTTTTTTCCATTCCTCGTCGTCGACCAATAGCGCGAGATAAATAAGAATATATAATACGCACGAACCTGGTCGATTCAAAATCTAACTTTGTGTCTCGCATGCCGTTTCGTGGGAAATAATTAACGCGCAGTCGACGCGCGAACGCTTTATTTAGCGGTCGTAACTAGCTCTGCGAATGAATAATATTGCGCGACGATTCCGTTAGTCATCCTGTATTATCCGCCCATGTAATTTATTTTACAGACGATACGGTTATCAGTCACGTACGTTGAATTTTTCTATCACGGTGCAGTGTCTGCTGTACAAAGTAAAGCAACAGACTCGTAGTCGAACTATAGTCGATAGATTTATTCAGCGGCTACAGAGATACAGTGTAGACATACTGCGGCTATAGAGAGTATTTGCCCGTAGCTGGTAGTATTCTTACGGTATTTATATGCTAATTAACGAGGTTCGAGCGTATGAAAATCTCGTATCGTTAACCTTTATATCGGTAGAGAAGTTGGATACCGCGAAAGCGAAGCGCAGAACCCGGTGAAAAGGGGGAACGCTGTATTGGAAAACGAGCGTACGCGCGAATAGTTTTCGGCCGTTGTGTAACGTTCGCTTCGGTAACGGAAAGAACGAAAAATTCCGCGATACGAATCAATTGGTTTGCATTTTGGTCAATGTATCGCGACAAGGCGGCTTATCGAATTAATGCGATGCTATCGATTTAAATCAAAAGAAAGTCCGTTAATTTGCTTGACTCAACCAACCTCCGTGTAGTTAACCTCTGTATTCTAGCTGATAAAACGAATTCGCCTCGATTAACTGATTCAGCCAATTTCGGCTCACGCAGTGTCGATACAGCCGCGATGATACACCACTCTCGCTGGAAGCGCTTTGTGTCTTTTGTCCAAACGAAGCGAAAAATGATGGTTATTGTCGGCTGACTGCGATAGCGATAGAAAGAGACGACGACGACGACGAACTCGTGACTATGAATTGGCTGGCGGTTATCGTTATCGTTTAATTCGAGCGAGACGATCGTATCATTAAGAAAATTGTATTCTTGTTAGCCGTCTATTGCCTCGTGCGCGCGATACGGTGTAGGATGAAACTTGGTCTTTGTTTCCGTATTTGTCGTGGCAAACTTTGCGCACACATTATCCGCGCGGTGCAAAAACATTTTCAAGCTTCGTTCATCGCCGCAACGACGTACGGCCACGACGGTTTATATCGATTATATCGGCATTTGAAAGCAATCTGGCAATTTCTATAGAAATCGGAAGAGCACGCGAACGTTTATTTCGTGGATCGACCGTTTGAATGCTTTTCTCGTCTTTGCGAAATACGCGTTCGCGCAAAATATTCCAGAGCTACTTTATCTTCTTGACCTGCACGATCGGAGTTGGCCAACTACGTCAATCCCACTTGTCGTTTTCGCTTGTGTCTTCGGAGCCGGAGTGGTCGCGTCGCTCGTGGTCGGTGATGCAGCGAAGCTCTGGTTCGTTTCACCGTTTACCTGCTGTGGCCCATGTCCACACTTGTTGGACGAATTTGTTTAGACGATTCGTGCGAGCTTTGCGCAACGCGACAGATCGGCCGACCGTGCCTCGTCTCGCGCGTTGTAACTGCTACTTGTTGATCTCGATGCGCTGCCCGATTGCGAGTAATTTACTGACCACTCAGATTTTTCAGCCGGAAATGCGACAAGCCAGTTTCAACGGTGCGACATCAACAAAGCGGACAGTCAGTGCGGCGAGAACGAAAGATGCTTTCAAAATTCGGAGAACGAAGAAGCGCATTGCAGATGCGTGAGAGGTTTCGAAGCGAAGGAAGACCAGTGTGTCCAGATCACTACATTTCGCAACGTAATTATCGATCAGTCAACGGTCGAAGTCCACTCAGGAGGTACATATAAAAACAAACGCTGACAGCGAAAGATCTTGGCTCGTAAGAACTTGGCTCGGTATCTAAGCTATTTTCGCTATTTCGCTGTTTCGCTACTTCGCTATTTCGCTACTTCGCTACTTCGCTACTTCGCTATTTCGCTATTTCGCTACTTCGCTACTTCTTCTCTGGATCGATGATACACGATCGCGTTAACTGGTCGCGCACAGAGTAACCGCGAGAGATAGGCTTATCAGAGAAGGAATAACAGAGAAACGCGTAAATTAAGAAATTTTAAGAAAAAGAAAAAAAAAAAAAGATTTTTCATGTCGATGGTGCTGAATGAAATTATTTTCAAATTTTGTTTAGGTAGTTCCGTAGCTGCTGGCTTGTTAATACCGACTTTCCTCATAGTAACGAGCGTGTTACTGTATTTCGTCGCGAGGCGATACAAGTGGTTGCAACGAGTTCGACAGCTTCGCTCGAATCGTTACGGCAATGTCCTAGTCACAAGAGACGACGACGACGACGACGACGATCCGCCGATAGCGTAAGCAGGTACCTAATAGTGATTAACGCGTGTGCCGTGTACAAAGTGCGAAAGTTTTTTGACAAAAGCGCGAACTTTAACGCAGAGACGCTCAGTTACACAATTGATAATTTAAAGCGACAAGCTTTGAGTTAGCGCTGCGTGGATCGCCTTACCGAATAACCGCGATAAAAATCTCCTCGTCCTGCCGGGCGAGCTGCAAGGAAATTTCCATGCATTTCCATTCTCCGGCGTTCGATATATCGCGTGGACAATGCATTTAACCGCTCATACCTCCGTGATATCGCGACTTTGACGATTCTCGGACATTTCGAGAATCGAACGTTGGACGTGGCGCGCGAACGTCTTCTCTTGGAGCTTGTTACGCTTAGGGAACAATATTGTGTAACTCTGTGTACCTATATATGGAGGGAAGGTATAGATACGAGGTATATGCGAAGCAAAATATCGTCGAACCGAATAAAGAGGCTAAATGTAAACGACGTAAACGCGTCGGTGTAAGTAGACGCGTTTTATGCCGATAAACGTAAATCTTGCATCTTTGAACGCGTAAAACATATCCATCTCCGACTTTTTCTAACATATCGTCCATTCAGGTGGTAATTGCACGCGTATGCGCGTTTCTGAGGGTAAGACGCTTCAACGGCCGTTATCGATAATCGCGCGGTATCTGTGTATCGTCGGTGTTTATGTATTTCACGATTCAAAATAGACAACATTCGCGTAAGAATACCGCTACTTACACGATCACCGATTCCACGTTTATGTACAACGGTTATAAAGGATACGGGCAGGATAACTGACTGCGGTTTCGCTAGTTTGTAAGAACACGTTGAAAAAAGCATAATTTTTTACCATAACATTAAGAAGCTGGTCGGTAAAACGTTAACACGTTGCGGATATCTTGTATGAAATCGGTGATTATCGATCGGTCCATCTTTCGCTGTGTGCAAAATTTAGCACGAATTACGTATTTCCGTTCTCGACTGTATCTTCGATCATGCAACGAAACTCGTGCACGTGACGCGCGATTAAACGTCGACCGGATCGTTTGCAGGCCGTCTTCCTCTGCCGAATCGCGTATGAATCTATATTATCGTTTGCCAGTGCTGAGAAACCTTTTGCAAACCGACCAACGCACTCGGCCAATACAATCGAGTCGTGTCGCGTGGATAAACTTTTGTCGTTCTCTCTGAACGTCTTGTTCTTTCGAGGATAACTCTCAAACGGATGTCGCTTTACCAAAGAATCAACGTTTCAGAATCTAAATTACGATACACGTACGTGCCAGCAACGAGCCAAACAAAGGCTCGAAGAATCTTTTCGTTACACGTACGCGTGTCGCTTTAATTAATCGTAATTAATTAATAATATATACCGCGTAATTACCATATATCGTGTAATATAGAATTAACGAATTATCATTGAAAACTTTCCGTCACGCGTGATTAGTACAATGCCCAAATATTCCTGCAATGTTGTCGACTAGCCGATCAAGGAGGGGAGCGAGGGAAATCGATCGCTTTTGTCTCTGCCACGAGTCGAAGGGAGTTAACTTTTAAACTGCAAGACGTTTAGACGCTGCCGCACTCATACCAAAAGAACGTTGCATTTCTTATCGCGCTCGGTACTGTTTCTGTAATATAAAGAAATTTGTAAATAAGTTTCCGCCATTCCGCGGGTGCGTATTCTTGCCAGCCAACAATCAGTCTCTTTCCTATAGCGTATGATCCAACCGTGATTCCGAAGCAAATCGCATATACGTACACGAATATTCCTAAGAAAGGGGAGTCTCTGTCTCTCGCGAAAGATTATCGAAACGTGCACATTTGCGAGATTTATACGCATATTTATATATATATATATATACACACACACACACACACACACACACACACACACACACACACACACACACACACACAAGAATATATATAAATATAAATATTATATATATTTAACCTATTCTTATACTCTATCATTTTTGTACAGAACTACGCACTAGAAGCTAATCAGAGCAATTAGTCGGTGCTCGAGATATCAATTCTGATTGGTTAGACCGCTCGGCATCGCCGCACGAGATTCGATATTTTTATAGTTGGCGAGTACAAATTGAAACGGCGCGACAGGTATTAGCGAAATGTTGTTTTTAGTTGCGTGTCGCCGAAAATTCTCTCCTAGTTTGCGATACGATCATAGACTCGATGAACGTCGCCGCTCATTTCACTTGTTAACGACACGTCTCTTAGGACACGCTTCTGCGATGCAGTTTAACGATTCGACTGATTGTAATTATTGTTACCGTCTTTCGCAATAGCCACGTTTACGCAAAACATCGACCATCTCGAATTGCTCTCTTTGTTGCGGTAGTTGGAAATTGAATCGAGCGAGATGCAAGAGAGAATGTCGTTCTATAGGTGTAAAATTCGTCGGTTCGTATTTGAAAGTTCCGTTCGGACGACAAACACGGACAGACAGTTTGCGCGTACGTGGCTCTGTTGAGTTGTAAATTTTACTCTGTGATGTATTTTACGTTATTCTTGATGAAACATTTATTATCGATTAATCGACCTTCTCTTGGCGCAATCTGTCAAGAGTAAGATACTTGCTCGATCGCAGGAACGCAGTGTACTCTCCAGTTCCTCGACGTTGTACGTACATATCGCGCAACAGCTTTCGACGCAAAAGATTAACGAGAAATTTGATCGTTTCTCCGACAGCGAAACGTTGTTCTCTCGTCGTAGATTTTGTGGCCAATGGATATGTAAAACTGCGCGTCTAAAAATTCACCGAGATCCAACGAAAACCACTCGATTTGTTGCCTATGTTTAATAAACGCGTACGAAACGTGTCATCGGAATCGAGTCATCAATGACCGCAATGAAGGATTTGTAAATATTCAACATCGATAAATATAAAATAGAAAATAAAGGAAATAACACTCAAACGCTGTACCATTGATTGTCTTTCGTTCCTCTTGACCAACCTGTTTAGTTAATACGCACCGTCGTTCATTCTCGTGTAATTTAATCTTTACCCAAGTTATGCGACAATGAACAGAACTTTTGTCTTTTTAAGACAGAAGACGATCTTATTTTTGTGGGTCTCCGTTCGTAGCAACCTCCGCGTGGTGAGACCTGGGCAATCGATATCGTTTACGATACGACACCTCCTGTCTTGTACGTACGTGATATCGAGCTAATGGCTACGAGATCGACCTTCCTTTACCGCATATATCTTGCGAACATTTTGCTCAATTAATAAGAAACAAATGTAACACGAAATAGTAACGCATTCGATAATTAATTTCGACAATTAAAAACAGTCGCGTGGATATACGCGGTGTTGGAATCTCGATATTTCGGTTCTACAGCGAACGTCTCTACTAGGAGAGGGAAGAAAGAAGAAAGAAGAAAGAGGAGAGAAGAAAGGAGAAGAAAATTCAGCCCGCGACAAAGTACACGTTGGGATATGAATCAGACTTGTACGTTTTGTCACTCTTTAATATCGTACGTCAAGACTGGTATAATTTACATTACGTTAGAGATAAAATGCATACTCGAGAAGACTTACTCGCTACTATCGTCGGAAAAAGATCGAGACGACGAATGCGCTTTCGTAGAAAACCGTTTACACGCGTATCATCGCACCGGCAGTAATAATTTAACCCGAAGGGACGGTGAATAATCGTGCGCATATTTACAAGTTTAGCCGAAAGTAGAGACCGTTGCGATTTGCATCTTCGGTCAGAGCTTTATACCGTGACGGTTAAGTGGTCGAACAGCCGAGTAATAAGTAGCAGCTAATATTTAAAAGATAGTTTTTGACAAACTACTACAGGGAAGAAGGAATTTAACGTCGTCGTCGTCATCGATGCCAATGGTAAAAGCTATTTTGCGCAGTGATAGATTCGGTGGAACGAAAGGTCGTTATAATTTCTGGATTCGCGATATGATTTGTTTCGACCGTGCTCGATATTTGCTCGCGTCTCTGCGTAGTAGTTTGATTATTCGGATACTCGTTTTCTACTTTCAAGATCTAATAGGCGAAAACCATCCGCTTTCCTTTCCCCTCGTATGAAAGACATCGAAAAGTTTGACCACGCGTCCAACCAAGGGTCTGACAAGTTCCTTCGTTCCGAAAGGACGTTGGCTCGCGTAAAAGATTGTTCCTTTAATCGTTCGATGGATTTCTGTCAAAATTTCCTCGCCGTTAGAATTTGTCTCAGTAGCCGGTGTACTCGTGCCATGATCCTCTTTGCGGCCTGTATTGCGCTCCACCGATCTGAATCGTTTCGGGCGTTCTGTAATATACGGTTCTCAGTCTGTCGTTGTTGCCGACTGCTGGCAGAAATTGAGAATTAGAAAGGAATGGTTTCTGTTGCTGTTGATTTACGGGTCTGGATACTTTGTAATTATTCTCGGACGATTGGAGAACCGCGTCTCTTCCTAGTTGTCTGTGAAGAGGTAGAACGAATCCACTGGGCAAGTTTGCCTCCTGGTTCAGCGTAGGCGTTAGCGCGTCGTTCAAAGTGACGTCGTACTCGCTTTCCGGGATGTCCTGCAAGCGATGCGTCACCTCGTTGAGTCTTTGCTTCGCTCTGTAACTCTGAGGCCCTGTCGGCTGCTCCTGAGCTTCGTCGTTTTTAAAGGTAGACCCGTAAACGTTTGAATTTTCCGTCGCGGTCAATCGTCCTTTGTTACGGAACGAAGCCGAGACCTGCGCGTCCCCCTCGTTACTCTGCCGATTGGAAAATTCTTCGCCGGGCCATTTACCTGCTCCTTCGTCAAAGTTCCGTTCATCCTCCGCTTGCTCCTGCTTCGATATCCTAACAAACGCATCGCTTATAGCTTTCCGTTGTTCCTCTTCCCTCTGTCTCTCGGTCGGCCTGCCGATCGCGGGTCTCGCCATAGACGTGTCGTATTCGTCGTTGTATCCGTGCTGACTCTCGGTTTCAACGTTCCCGTACGCGTCGTCGTCTTGGTTCTCCTCTTGTTGCGTTTTAGGCCCTTGATTAGCTCGTCCGAGGTTGTCCTGCGTTCCCTCGTGCACGTAATAAGTTTTCCCTCTCTCTTGAACGGTCGTCCTCTCGGTCGGTCTGTCCTCTTCCTTCTTGGACGTGGCGGCTTTCACGCCGACCGGAGACAGGCCTCTTGGATTAGGGTTTCCACCCCTAGACGGTAAGAAGGGTCGTTTAACAACGCGAACCGTGGTTCTTGGCGGCGGAGCGGGTGGATCCTCCGGTTCGTCGTAATAATCCTGCGACGAGTATTCCTCGAACGACGCGGTACGATAGTGGCCACGATCACGCTTCTCGTCCTGATCGCGTTCTTGGTAATCCGACTGCTGATTCGTTCGATACGATTCTCCGTCGTCGATCGGCGCTCGCGTTGTCTGAGCCTGCGCAGATTTCGCTTGTTTCTCGCTAAAGGTTGGTCTATCGTTGGCGGGTTCCTTCGAAACCGACTCTGCTTTGCGAACGAGTTGTTCGGGCAAACAGGTGGTAGTCGTCGCAGCGACGGTGGTTCTTTCCGTGCGATCGTAACTACCGCCTCTTCTGGGCGAGTCCGTAGTTTCTTGCAAATCCTTGGACCGCGAACCCGTCCTGGAACGGTCGGCCTCGCGTTCTTTCTCTTGAGGCCGATGTGGTCTTTCTGGCTTGTTGTCCGTATCTTGCGCTCTTGCTCGATCCCTGTCCACCACCGGTCTCTCCGCGTTACGATCCTTTCCACGATCGAGGGATCGATCCCTGCCACGTTCCACGCCTCGATCCCTATCTCGATCGTAGTAGCGATCTCTCGAGCGATCCGAGTGTTTTCTCGATCGCAGGTCGTCCTCGTCGTCCCGATATCGAGCTCTGAAATTTGAAGTTTCGTCAATTTTCTCCCACCCACGGTAATCCTATCTTTTATACGAACGTATGTTCGAAGATGTCGCTGTGTTAGATACGTTGCGATACGTTACATTGCGCGTTACGCGTGTCACGGTATCGTTAGATAATGCGTTGCGATCGATTAGTTACGACACACGAATATAAAGATAATTGTATCAGTGTTGTGTACGTACGTTACCTTACCTGTAGGGTCGGCCCCTATCCCTTTCTACGACGTCGTAAAAGTCTCGTTCCCTGTCTCTGTAAGCTGGTCTCCTTCTCAACGGTCTTCGAACTGGCCTCACATCCTCCAACTCGTCCTCGTAATAGTCATCGTCCGCGAGGTCCACCGGTCTTCTTCGAGGTTCTTCTGCAAAGGGCGCGGATCGGACGCGTTAAAATCTTGCACCGTACTCGTACTCGATCCAAGTTAGTTATATGCAATAACGTGCTCGGCACGAGAAACTCACCGGTCGATTGAGCAGCAGCCGTAGCTTTGTAGGCGTACCTGTCCTGTTCGGAAAGCGGCACGGGTCTTCGAATTTTCGGCGGAGTTCTCGGTCTTGCATAGACCGACGTGGCGGGTGCCGCAGGCTTTACCAAGCCGTCCGAGTTTCCGGTTGCGCCCGAAGGCGGCGAACCAGCCTCTTTATCGTCGTAATCGTCCCTGTACCTGCAGAGAAGGCTTTGTTTAGTTCGTCGTCGAACCGTCGAACCGTCGAACCGTCGAACCGTCGAACGGAACAACGTTCGCACCTTCGTTCGCGTAGCAATTACCTTTTGTCGGAGTAGCGACGATCGTCGGTGTCTCTGAGCCTCGACTCGGTTCGTCGATCGTCGGATTCCGCGTCGTCGAGCTCTCTGGACGCGGTCCGTGACCCTTGATCGGGATCTCTAGGTCTGACTCTTGCATCTTCCTCCGGAGGATCTCTCGCCCTGGCGGGGTCTCTTCTGTTGTTTCTAGTCGGATACCGATCCCTCGCGTTCGCGTCACGATCTCTGTCGTCCCTGGGGATTCCTTCCCTGGACCTTGGAGCGTCTCTGTCTCGGAAATCGCGATCCCGATCTCTGAAGTCACGATCTCTGTCTCTCCTGTACTTTCGATCGTCGTAGTCGTAGTCGTCCCTGCTGTAGCCACGCGGACGACTATAGTCGTCGTCGTAATACTCATCCTCGTAGTAATCGTACGCCGGCCGTCTTCTGAATGGTCTTCTTCTCCTCGGAAGGTCTCTGTCCCTCGGTAGCTGACGCGCTGCGGCGGCTGTCACCGGTGCCACCGTGGTCGTCGTCGACGTGGACGTTGTGGATGTTGTGGTGGCCTTGTAAAGGGCATCGTTCCTGTGCCAGTATTTCTTCGAATTGGCGCAGTCGACTTCCGAGACGAAGTGGCAGATGAAGGTCTTTTGGTCGAACGCCGTGAAATTCGCGCACAGGAAGTCGTATCTCGTTCCGAAGAGGCAGTGGTGGTACACCTTGAAACAGAAGAAACGCGAATTCATCGTGATAAAATTACGGACGCGTATCGAAATCAAAGGCGAAGAAGCTTTTTACAGAGGCTCGCAATTGGCGAAAGTACGAACGCTTTCTTTTTGTTCTTCGTTTTTTTCTTTTTCTTTTTTTTTTTTTTTTTTGTTCGTTCTTTCTTCTTTCTCTTTTTCCTTCTTAGGAAACGATCTTTTCTAGCATTCGATCGGAATTTCGGGATAGGGTGGATTTAAGGACACTCGCGACATACTTTTCACCGAACGCGGACGCTCGTCGTTGCTAGACGCTATCGCAGCTTTCACACCGTGACTACGTGTACTCGAGTAATCGCCTCGAGACCGCACGAGCGCGTCCGCTGGTATTGCAGATATGGACGACTCGTCTCTGTAAAAGTATCTGCGACCGATTGTCCAAAGGCGTTTGTCTGCAATCGTTCGGAGCACGTCGTCCACGTTTGGTCAGTCCGTTCGACTTTGTTCCTTCGAAACGCCGTCCGATTCGTTTTTCACCGTTTCGAACAACGGACGGGGATCCTCGTCCACTGCCTTCGTTGGCCAGTCGTCGTTCGCCATTCTTTTCTCGTTTATCGGAACTCTTGGCGGAATGCTAGTCGCTAGTCTCCAACGGCCTGTAGTTTCTCTATGCTTTGGTAATTTGATTGGAAAGTCAGAGTGCCCTGTTCTAAATTGCAGGAAGTAACTCGTTGCGTATCCGCATGACAAGAACGCGCTCGGCTTAAAATTACTCGAAACTCGGACCGTTGTTTCCAAGCATCTCGAACCGGGTTAGTCGAGCGATTTCGCGACGATGGATCGCGAGTGTTGCTCAACTCGCAGCTGCTAAATGTCAAACGTACGGCCAACTCGACCACGAACGATTATTAGAGAAGCACGATCGCCCGAAACGTATCGTAAAACCATTTTAGCGATTGTAAGCTGGATGAAGCGAAACACGTGTCCAATTGCGAAACGTTCCGTCAGGCCGCTCCGCTTTGCCTCGGAACGATCTTTCTTTTACCTTTTTCCGTACGATGTGCCGTCTTGCTTCGGCTTCGTTGCTTCACAGAGGGCTGAGCCAAGCGAATCTGCCAACATTTGCATGACAATAGGCCCGTTCGTCCGGTAGCTGGGGCTAAACAATCGATAAGGAACGTCGGAAAGGGGTACTTTGCAATCGCTTTCACAATGGCAAGATCGCCGCGCGTGAATCTCGAAACGGTCAGGGACGGGAAGTGTATCGGACCGCGAAAGTCTCTTCTTTTCTTCGTCTTTTCCCTCCGCAACCTCGTCTTTTTCGCTTTTCCAACCGGCGTTCCCCTGCGCGCGTTACGTCCACGTGTAAAACTCGCCTTTTCTCTCTATTACCTAGAAACTTTGAGTTTCAGCACCGTTTTCGCCTCGAACGCGAATGGACCACGACGACGACGACGACGACGACGACGATCGACTTTGGAACGTTCGAAACGTTCGAATCCATCCATTTTCGTTCGTCTATCCGGTATAAGGTCGGCCGTTGTTTCGGTTGCTTATCGTTTTGCGTTCGCGAGGCGCATTACGAAAAGGATAAAGTCGCGCGGTGGCAGGAACACGTCGGGCCTAACGGATAAAAATGCTTCTCGCCGTCAAACTGCGATTTCTTTCGTTCGCGATCGGTCGCTTGTCCCGTCGATAGAAACGGAAAAACCGCAGTCACGGACCGTTGACGTTTGTTCGTTACGCGAGTGGACGATACACCTTGTCAGAAAATCTTTGCCGGGCATTCATCCAGATGACACTGACTTTCCTTTTCACTAGAGCGATCACGATACCCGCTTTTACTCTTGCAATGAACGCGATCGGTCCCACGTTTCTCGATCGTTTCGCCGTTACGAGCCGATTTCCGAAGCACGTCGGTACGCTCTGCGTTTTCTCTCGTAGCGTCCCTCCCGATAAAAGATACTCTGGCGTTCGTCGCGTATTACGTATTACGCGTTGCACGCAACTGTTTCTCAAATTTCGCTGCTGCCATGCGCTATTTATCAGCAAGTGTTTGTTGTATCGTCGATGAAATTTCGAAATTGCGAAACGGTTGAGAAAAGCAGCTGGCGTTTCGCGCGTTGCGGGACTCTTGGTTTTACTTCTGAAAAGGTCTCCGAGAAGCGAGAAACGAGAAACGATAAGCGACAAAGTTCGCTCGATTACGCAGAATGATCGTGAACGTAAAGTAACGCGGAGAATAAGCGAACGGTCGAGCGCTCGTTCCCCTTTGGAACCTTTGAGGAATCTTCGAGCGGACGGTGTGTATCCTTCAAGATGTTGACTTTATTTACAGAAAGAGAAAGTCCAATTTTCATCGCCAGGAATAGCCGAGCGATCGATACCGCGTCAAGCGCAGAGTAATTACAAAGAGTCGTAGTTCTCACCTGGCATTTGTGAGGCACGCTTGCGTAAAAGCCATCGTGAAGACCATCGCATTTAAAGTCGATGTCCTCCGGTATGCTGTTGTAAAACGGATAGTCGCTGAGATTGTAGCCGTTCAGTTCACGAGGCAGATTCGGGTCCCAGATGTAATCGATCTGCGGGATTCCCGTGAGGACGTGTCCAGTCGTCGCGTTCGTTTCGGCGGCCACCGTTGTGATCGCCTGAGGAAAGTCGCAAACAGCATTCTCGATGAGTTAATCGGAGGATCGGTTTGTAACATTGATTTTAAACACGGTTCGCGTCTACGTATAGCCTGACCAATAACCCGACGTACAACCAACCGCTCGAACAACGAGATTGCCCTTTCTCACCTTCCACACCCACGCGTGCGAATTTTCCGAGGATTTCTCAGTCTTTTTATTCGTAGCAGCGTGTACCTGGCCTACGATGGTACGACAGTAGATAGAGGTCTACGGTAGTTGTTTAACGCGTCGTAGTTTTACCGTGGCTCTCGGTAACGGTCAGCGATGAGCTCGCGATGCTACTTTGATGATGTCACGGTGTCGTTTTTATGTGAAGGTAAACCTGTCTTCGAACGCGCCCCAACGCCGGTTTAGATAGACGTTAATTAATTTAATACGAACGCCGCGCGATCGAGACATCCGAACCGGCGGATTATCGCAAGTTGCAACGAATCGGGAGAAACGGTCGTAAAGAGACGCGTCGTTCGGGCGGTGCTACACCGGTGTCGCGAGGACGCGTAATTGGAAAATAGAAAGAGACGCGTGGTTCGTCGCGACTGTAGCATCGTCGTCAACGCGATTTGCATCATCGACGATAAACGATCTCTCCGTTCTATTCCTGTAGCGGTAAATCGAGGCGCGACACGACAGGCTCGCGCTACAACCGCGCTTCGCATTATACATTTACTGCCCGGAGCTACGCGAGCAACGTCTCGATTCGATCACAGACACGCAAAAAAAAAAAAAGAGCTGAGCGTGCATTTATATTCCTATCTCTGCGATTAGAACGTTACTTTGCTAGAACCTCGGATACCTCTGCATCTTCGTTTTCGTTGTCGCGGACGTGGCTGTCTTCGGTGGTGCTGCTAGTGGTCGTCGACGTGGAAGTTGTGGCGATCTTGAATTTCGGCCTGGTAGGCTTTCGGTCGGCCGACACCGCGTCGGTCAACAGAATTCCTGAAATGGAGAGAAAAGAAAAAGAAATGACATTAAACGTTGGTTGGCGAAACACGAAACACGAAACACGAGACACGAAACACGAAACACGATCTGAAACTTCGTAGCTGATCTTTTCCCTTCGGTTTTCCCGGATCGCGGTAAACGTCGTCGATCGAAACGTGACTATTAAAAGCAACGGGACAGGTTTGATGGCTGGAACGTGCTGGCATGGGACACCGGTTAGACACGTGGTAAATAATCAAAGGCCGATACGCATTCACGGGTTGCATAAGTCACGAAGAAGCGTCGGCGTTGCAAAACCTGCGCGCGAGAAGAGCAGCGAGAGCTCGGTTTTAAAGTGTTGCAATTTTCGCGGCGCAGGTGAATGCGTTCGGTTGGGCAATTGTTTTCAAGCAGATCAAGGCTGTCTATCGATCGTTTCTTTCGTGGGTGACTTTCGTTGATTTACGAGGAGATCGTACTACACGGCGCGTTCGACCGTTTCGTTTGCGTCGCTCCGAGCGTCCAAGGATAAACTTTTGCCGCGTCTCCAATTTTTCCCACCGCCGTAACCCTATATCCCGTTAATGAACTTGAATTATCGCAAAATCTTTGCGCACCAACTACGTCTAATTAAAGGAAACCGGCTCAAGGTCGGCGGATCGGCGAGAACCTTTCGAACCAGAGACGGGATAACTCGTCGTCCCGTGGAAGAAACGCCATACTTTCGCCGATTCTCTCGTCGTAATTCTTTGTCCGATAGCAAAGTGGACGTTGGGTACGGTGGACTTTGGCGCGAGGCCGTTCTTGCGATGTTTTTCGGAGAGCGAGCGTGCTCGGTGTCGAAAAATACGTCGTCCGGCGACGGTTGTGCACGGTCGTCGTAACGGGATCGCGCTTTTCCAACCTGGAATCGACAACAACGAGCAACCGGCGACGTTGCATAAAAATGAATTATGCCAACGTGCTCGCATTCCGTTTGTGAGAAACGCTCGAGCGGGCACACCCCTGCCGCGAACGTAACGGCGAAACGTTTTCGTGACGAAACAAATTGCTTCGTTCCGATCGCATCGTATCGCCAACCAACGATCGTCTTTCCGACTCCCGCTCGAATGGGAATGCCATGGCATTTTCGTGAAAAAAGGCCGCCACGATGCTAGTTTCATCCAGCTACTTTAACCGCCGCGCTAACCCTGGCGTCCTCTCTCGCTCGTTTTCCATCCGATTTGATTCTTACGTTCGAAGATAAGACAAGAGAATCGACGTAAGAGGCTAATGGGAAGTTTCGAAAGATCAGCCGCGTAAACTCGACGGAGAATGGTAGTAGTAGTTGGCGCTAAACTATGGCTGGAAATTTTTGTGATCCCGATGAATCGAGACGCGAGCGTAGGGTACGCCGTATCGTTCGGTAGCTTTCAAACAAGTTTTCGAAGGCCTCGGCTGGCTGTCGCTCGACGCGAGAAACCAATAGTCGTCGAACGAGTGAAAATGTCAGAAAGCGCGCTAAGCGTGCGCGTGATCGTTCGACGATGTGTCCCGTTGCACGACTGCCTCTGCGTCCGGAGAATCGTGTCGGCTAGCGACGAAAGCTGCTCGCTCGAAATTTTGTAATACGTCCGTCTCGTTCTTCCGATGCCTCCGATCGATAGAGGATTTCGGAGCTCGTCGGTTCGCATTGCACGTCGCGATAGGACAAAGGAAGCGGACTCGTTGATATGCGCAACAGGTTTATCTTTTCCTTCGTGGATTCTTTCTGTCAAGTTCTTTCGCGCGTCGCACGTACGCAGTTTATCTGCGTCGTGAATACGAAACGTAGCATCTTCTCTTTCGAAACGACTCGACGGATTCGATCGTCGCGCCGTATCAAATTCTACGAAGCGATCTCGATTCCGATATATTCGGGCGAACGTGCGCACGCGAGATGCCGGTGCGAATGGAAAGATGGAAGGTCGACCGCCGTCTTCGACATTCCTCGCCCGATACGGAGGGTCCAAAATACTAAATACTATGGACGCTTTTACTCCCGTCAACTCCCCTCAACTCCCGTCAACTCCCGTCAAAATACGATCGGGCATTTGAATCGCCGCAGAGATACTAGAAGACGACGGTGCGCGATACGTTTGAAACGGCACAGAGCGATCATCGTGTTTGGCAGCGAGTCTTAGAAACCCACGTTTTACTTACCACACAGAGCGAGCAGAAGCCACCTTTTCTCCCGCATGTTGGCGCTGCTGTAACAGGCAGAAATATTTCCAATTAATTCGATGCGAGAATTTCGCAAAAGCGTTATCGTCGACGCGATATCGTAGGTACGATCGCGTTAAACAAATTGACGCGCAGGTGGACGCGTGGATCGCGAAAGCTCGATATCCACAGTCCACAGTATAAAGCATAATCGGCACGTAGTTCTGGCGTCGACCGTAGACCGGTACAGGCACTCGAGCATATGGGAACGGTTAGGAACTTTCTCTGTGCTGTCACCACTGCTAACCATATAATGCAAGGATAATGTAGGTGTTATATAAATGCACGATCACGTAATACCGGGTGTGACTTTGTCGTCACTGCTGCGCATGCTACCTCTGTTAATTACTAAAACAAAGAGAACTTTACTCTTCGGGTACCCGGTATATCTCCTCCTCCGCCTCACCGACGAAACTTTTTCGAGCCACGTACTCGGCCTTCTACGAACAAACAGCGAGGAGAATCGACACAGATGGCAACCATTCTGGACGAACGTATTTCGATAAATTTACCGTAAATTTACCGGACCGTGCGCCAACGTTCAGTTTTCCACGTAATCAGGGCAGATTCTCTCAACTTTGAAACGGAAACTGGTGAAAGTAGTGCGAAGATAAGATCGGCTTTCGTGATAGCTTTTGACCGCGTAATTCGATATCTTTGCTTTTCCCCGATCAAATCTACGATTTACGACACGGATCTTCTGCCTTTGAAACGAATTGTGTCGTATCTGCGTTCGCAAACGCTGACAAACACCCAACCGCACTCGACTCGCCTTTATCGATTCTTACTCTTCCGACTATAGAAATTTCTGGCTAGGGTTAACGGATCGAAAACTGTAGCGCCAGTCGTTGAAAGTTTACGGATCTCTCTGCGCGGTACTGGGTCGGACGATCGAAATTTTCTAGTCTTGCCTCGGTTTTGGATAGAAAATGTAGAGAGCGTTCGGGTTAATCGCGGCATATTTTCGAATTAATTAAGCGCTCTATCGCGCTCCAGTTCGCAGACGGATCGCTATCGTTCGTGCAAAAGCGGCAGGAAAAAGCAAAAGGATGGCTGCGCTCCTCTCGGAGATGGAGAATCGCCGCGTTGTTCGGTTACGCAAGTTTCGTTGTTGCTTTCTTTGCTCGTGTCACAACGAACTGTGCGAGTTCTCAGGCCTGCTGGGAAATTTAGTCGCGTTGTTCGTCTCGTTCGGGAGAAGCCACGGTTGCGCGATCGTGTTTTCGCGGTATTTCCAAGATGGTTAGAGAACCAAAGCCCGAACGAATTCTCTCGCCATTCGACTCGCTCGCTCGCGGAAGACGCGTAGACGCTCTGAAACGCCCTCCGGCTATTCCAGGCTGAATCGCGTAGTCATTTGCGAAGCCCGACGCAAATACGTTTCCTCCAACGAACAAACGGACGATTCCTCTTTATCGAGTTGTGCGCGGAACGCGACGCTCGTAACGTTACCTTACGTTACCTTACGGTAAATTACGTTACGTTACAACACGCGTAACGGTCATCCCGCGACCGCTAAAGGTCACCGGAAGTTACGGCTAGCACGACCAGTTGCCCGACCCACTTGATTTCTTAAATACCTTAGGACCGCCAGTGGTTTCCAATATCCCGCGAGGCGTTCTCCGGAAACCAAACTCCGAGCGAATTTCGATCTCGGAGCTGGACAAGTACTCGGAACTCGACAAGTACTCGATTCGTAAAAACTCAACCGGCAGGGAAATGCATATTTTCCATCGTGTATGGGGCGAGGAATTATTCGTTATTGTTAAGTATTTAGAACGTGGTCGCGCCTCCGTTGTTTCTTCCCTCGAGACATTCGCGATTTTTCAGACAAACGATCGACGCGAGGCGTGGTCGGAAAACCCGATAGCCTTCAAAAGTCGCACAGGTTGGCGCAGCGAGCTTTCATTTCCTCGTGCTTGGAGCAGCTGCTATCGACGTTGCGTTATCGTAAATTGTTACGAAAAAGGCTGCGCGTTGGACGGTGGCAACAACGACGAAGCGACCGAGAAAAACGGTCATCGAACGACTACAACGTTCCGCGTGCGTTCCTACGAGTTTCCGCATTTTTTCAAACATTTTTCCCGCGTTAGGTGCTTTGGCAACTCGAGCGTTTCTCTCGATCGCGCGCTCTCAATTGTAAAGACAATTGCTCAAAAGCAGAACGTGAGAATTGGCTTCTCGTTTCGTTCTTCCTATCGTTATACATATATATCGCAATCGTACACGGAGTAGACGTAGCTCACGTTCACCGGAAACTCGAATCACGGATCATTGTGCAGTGGAAAAAGCTGTTAGAAGTCAGCCAGCCAGCCAGTCAGCCAGCCAGCCAGCCAGCCAGCCAGCCAGCCAGCCAGCCGCTTATCGATACGCTGCAAGTAGATTCAGCTCGTAGCGATCGAACGTCCCACGGAAAGGTTTTTCGCGACGAGGTCACGCACTTTCTCGTCGATTTTCCCGTAATCGGGATTTTAGATGATCGTTGGGCAACCTTATGGATCGGAGCGCGCGCTCGATTCGAGATCGCGCGAGGTCAAGGCGCGGAGCAATTAAGTTCGATCCTGAAAAAGGAAGGTAACGCGATATTTTCCCAGTCGCTGAATCAGCCATACGGGATACGATATACGCGAATCGCTAGCTGCCACTTTTATCCGTGTTTCACGTTCCTTCGACTACGGATTACCGCTTCGTGGGTAGAAAGTGTCCCGTCGAGACGAGTACCACCGGTATAACGTACATTCCATATAGACGTGCACGCGTCTTCCATCCAACGCCGTAACTCGTTAGACACTTGTTGCGTTCGCGGCGCACAGCGCATAATTACCCACGGTAGATCGAGAGGACTGTGGTCAGACTCGGCGCGCTATCGGGCACGGAGACTCCGTCTCGTTCTTCTCGTTCGTCGCTTTCAATTAAAATCACGTTTTACGGTTATTGGTAGAGGCGATCGTAGGATAACGAGGCAGACCACGAACCTGGGTTTCTTTCGCATCGTTAATAATCCTCCGCGTCGTTTGAGAAAAGGATTGCTATTTCGTATGTAGAAAGTGTCGGATCGTGCAGGCGAACGAGCGAACGAGCGAACGAGTACGCCGTTAGCGTCGATACTTGCCAGAGCGACGTGGAACGAGACTATACCGCGATCGTTTTTTTTTTTTTTTCATCCGGTAGCTCGAACAGCCGTTGTCGTAATAGAGAGGAATCGGGATAACGCGGATCTACCTTGAAAAGCAAGGCCTTGAAAAGCTAGGCCACGAAAGCATGGAAATATATTTCAACGTATCCTACTCGCTCACGGAGACGTGAAAATCGAGCATCGTTGCTGCGAAGGTGCAGTTTAATGCCGACTGGTTTTTCGTGTCAAGGTGGCAGAATTATCCGGATCGGTCGCGTGCGAGTAAAGCTGACAAAAGCTGATAGGCGACACGCGTGCTTTGCGCCACGGGACAGCGAGCAGTCGATCAAACGAGAAGAGGAAACAGCCGTCTCGACTGCGAAAATCGCGCTCGTTGGAGTTTCAAAGAGCCTAACGTTCGTTGGCGATCGAAGAGCTCGCTGAAAGGCGAGTCCGTACGTCTACGATAAACGCCGTACGTATCCTCGTAGTTGGCCGGGTCTTTCTTCCAGAAAGATACACGACAGTCCTCGATTTTTCGTACAATTGCGTCACACTTATTCATCGGCATTCTTGGTAACGCTTTCTTCTCGCATAAATACCAGGCTGGAGTATCGTTCGGCAAATATAATCGATCTGGCTAAAAGCGGCCGACTTACGTAACGCGGCATCCATTCATCGGTGGTAATCGTTGACTAAGGAGCGCGTTTATCATCGTCGCGGTGATCTCTAGATTCGCGAGTTTTCCGGTCGAGTTCGTTGAACCGGGAATCTAGGACGCGAGGTTAATTTTAATCGACAAAATCGAAACGTTTCGCGGAACGAGGATCCGTGAGAGGCGGTGGCCACGTTGCTCTCGCAAGCGGAGAGAACCGGCTTTCGGATAAACGATTTCACTCTCCGCCGTGAATAAAATTTATTCGACCGTAAAGTGCTATTTGCCACGTTTTATCGACACATTGTGTAAGCCTGCCGCGACAAATAAACCGGCGTTGCAGCCCCGGAACGCTAACGCTGCGAGGACCAGCCTCGCGGCGGAGTTGTGCCCCGAGAGTTTTTCTCGGTTCGGCGTTGGTCGGACGGTAAAAAGCAAAAAGCAAAAAGCGAAAAGCAGCTACGCGTTAGTGAAATATTAATGACGATATTAATGACAAGGAAAGTGGCAATGAAAAAAAGACGCGCGCTTTCCATTTGTTTTCGCGGCGCGCAGCCATATTGCGCTTATCGGCGGTCGTTCCACGATCCAGAATCCAATTTCGCCATCGTTTCGTAGAAAATTTTCCAACTGGGAATCGACGCGATTCCGAAACCGCGGCAAAGCGATTGCACGGAAAGAAACATTGCCGGAATCGGAAATTGGACTTGTCTCGTCATTCTCCTCTTTCTCCTACGAATTTCTTTCTCGCGAGAGAAAGAGACTCGCGTGTATAATTAGCGCAATTAACGTGTCGTGCAGCCGTTACGTCTCTTTTCTCGTCTTTTTCAGCCACAGGAACAATTGCGCGCTGAGAGAGCATAACGAGCCCGATACCGAATCGTACAACGGACGTTTTACGACTGCTTCCTGCCGCTTGCTAAATTATAGCCGCGTGTAGAAATTGCACCGCCGTGGAAACGGAGAATTCTTGAACCAAGGAACGATCGAACCGGATCGCGGAAGAGCGTGCGATTGATCGGTCGAATTACTATGAGAAGCAAAGTATAGAGGGAACGAGCGATTCGAATCTTGGCAGTACCGAAGAAACTCGAACCGATACTTGCCACGCAATTTGCTTGATTCGCCGTTTTATCTTTCGAGGCTTTTTCCAAAAAGCTGCGCGATCGTCTCCGCTCGAATGGGAATTTCGCCGATCACCGGCTCGCGGTTGTCTCTCAGTTTCACAGTCTCTCAGTTTCAGCCGCTGTTCGCGCTACTTTAAAGTATCGTTCGCCAAGACGGATCGTGCATATCCGATCGACGGGTGCAGATCGCGCGGGCATCATCGAAAGTAGGTATCGCGCGATATTCGTAGAACAGTGTCTGACACACTTTGTTTCGTTTCGAAAGCGATGGTCAAATTTCGTCTTGTCCCAAGGCGAGAAATAGCAGCCAAAATCGTCTTTCGCTCGTCTTTATTCCATCCAACCCAACCTAACCCGACGGGCGACTTGGCTCTCCTTTCCTATTAATTCACCTACCGGTTGCGTTCGCGGCAGACGGACGAGACGCGACACGGTATCACAGCGGTTAGGAATTTTACGCTACAATTTGCCAAGGACGTTTTCCAAATTTTCCAGACGAGAAACATCGACTCACCGAGGAATCGAGGATAGTCGCGCGAGACCAGCAGCGTCTCGAGAATACTCTTCGTAATACTATTCATGGTGGATGGCGCGTGATCGGATAAGGGCGACGACGCATTTAATTTATTAAAAGATACCGCGCCCGAGGAAACTTTCGTCCCTGTCCAATTACGCGTCCATACGCGAGAAACGTTCGCACCACGCGTACACGTAAGTCGTCGTGTCGCGTTCGACGTTTCACGTTTGCGAACCCGATCGGGACGCGGTCTACCCGAGGAAAAAATTGGCTCGATTTTCGTGGCAAATCCAACCGGCCATTAAGCCTATTCCGACTGTCCGATTACGACCAAGTAGCTCGTTTATTTTTCCGACAGCGTATAGCGGGAGAAAGCAGACCGCGGCTGGACGACGCGCGTTCTCGTGTCGTAACGCGGCGTTCGTTGGAGCTCGCGCGCTCTCGATATTGTTTATCGAAAAAGACTCGGTAAAATATCGGTCGACGTGTCAAGCGTAAGCTCGCGAAAGCGCTCGCTGATTACGCAACAGCCAGCCATAGTTGGTCGTCGGCGGTTTGTGCGCGATCGAGCTGCGATTTCAAACCTGCGATTATCCGAACCAGCCTGTTTCTTAGTTTCGGAGGAAACCAAGCGTTCGCTCTCGACGCTGCTTTCCTCGCTTTCCTCGCTTTCCTCGCTTTCCTCGCCTCTGCCCGATCCCGTCTCGATATGTATAATAAATAATGATAAAATCACGGGGCGGCGTAGCTTCCGGCCGCGGAACGCTTCCAGACGTTTCAAATTTCCACGGAGATTCGAAACGGTGGTTTCGTAGTGTGGCGAGTAATTAGGCCGGCTAGGCGTGTCGCCAGTGTAACGGGCTCCTCGCGAAATAAATTCACTTTCAAGCGTGTGTAGAATCGGCCACGGAATCCGCCGATCGAAAGTGAACGTGGACGCGTTAGAATGCAATGAGGAGGAAGGAGAGAACGAAAGGGAGACACCGAGAGAGAGAGAGAGAGAGAGAGAGAAAGAGAGAGAGAGAGAAAGAGCGGTTGGTCGAGGCACTGTCGAGGTTACGGAAAACCACGAGATTAATCGACAAAGTAGCCGATCCGCCGTGAACGGCGGTTCGTTCATTTCCATAGGCCGTTGAAAAAAATCGGAGCTAGAATTAGCCGGCGTGTAACTCGATTAGCGATTAAAATTACGCCCGCTTGTTTATGGCTGTGATGTTGTAAGACGCGTAACTCGTTCAGAACGTTACGCTACACGCCATATTCTCGTGTAAAATGCAAGGGTACCGATGTTCAATTTTGCCACGTATATAATTCGAACGAATCGAACAGAAAATTGCCCAAGCTCCGCTTCTTTTCTCTCGGTCGATTGAAATCGCGGAAATGCATAAACGAGGGAGCGTGGAAATATTCCACTTCGCGGAGGTCAACGAGAACTCTTTCTACAAAAAAAAAAAAAAAAAAAAAAAAAGAAAAGAAAATACATACTTCGACCGTAGTTATGGCGATGCGTGCGTTCATTCGCGTGCGTGTGCTCTTAACACGTGCACCGATCCTAAATACGTTTCCTCGAACGACACTAGCGCGTATGCTCGTTGATGCAGCGATCCTCGAGCGGAATAGAAATCCGCGATTTTACTCGAAGCCTATTCGGGACAAACGAAAATACAGACCGAAAAACGCTGGAAACAGAAACTCGACCGACTCGAAGCAAAAAGCAAACGTATCGGCGGTGTTTTTTTCTCCTTTCACCTTATTAAACAACCTCGAGGGAGATGGCGAGCGTAGGAGTTGCGCTCTTTTTTGCACGGGAGAAAAAAAGGAATGGAAAGTCGGGCGGACGGTCAATTCGACGATAGAACCAGTTTGCTTTCGTTGTCATCCGAAGATGTAAAAAAAAAAAAAAAAAAAAAAAAAAAAAAGGACGAGAGAGAGGATGGGATGGTCAGCGAAAGTCCTGGCGTCTTTATTTTACTCCTGAAGCTCTCGCGCGCTGCCCGATAGTCCTTTCACGATTTCAAACGTACCGTATCGTTTGTCTCGATTCGATCGGCCATCCGTGCTTCTCCCGCCGTCTCTCGTAAGACGCCGTGAAACGTGGAATCGATGGATCGCGAAACCGACGAGAGACTATTTCCACGCCGACACGCCGTACGGTTTTCTCTCCTTACGAAAAGTCGACCAGGGTCTTTTCTTTCGACTATATCGGCGAACGAGTCGGTTCAAACAGTTTCCCTAGCCGCGAGGTACGGTTCGAGTCGTCCGAAACGCTCACGTGGACGGATCGTGGCAAGAAAATGCCGACATTCTGGTCGCGGGGCGAAGCCGACGACTCGTACCGTTTGAACGAAACACCGTGATTACCGCTGCTTAAGTAATCGGAATTTAATTTGCCTAGCTCGTCTGGATTCGACGGAGGAAAGAAGCCAACGTTCGCCAGTACGAACAGCGAAGGAATTGCCACTACTTTCGCCGCGTTGATCTCGCCAACTCTGATATTCCAACGGCGAGAATAACCCGACGAAACGTCGATTTCCATCCAAAGGTATCTCGATCGTGGCTCTCTTTTCCTCGAAATTCGACCAATCTGTTTGCTCGGATCCCTCGTTTACAATTGCCCGGTGCAAACTTTCGCAGATTCTCGAGCGAGAAACTTGCTGTTTCTAGAAAGCGTTCTCAAAGGCAGAAGCTACTTGGGACAAAAGAAACGCACAGACCTGTCTCTCGGCTCCGTCGATTTTTCCTTAATCCCTCATGAAAGCACCGTGCTCACATCGAGGCGCACTCCGAGTATACTTGTCACACCTGTACACCGCGCGACTACTTTTCAGCCAGCGGACGATCTTGAGAAAGCACTGTGCTCGGCAGGGCACGCTCGGCAACTCGAACCCGGTCTGAACGGGGGTGGATCGATGCTCGAATTTTCGAGAGGAATCACCCGGGGAAACACCGCGTTTGCTGCTCGAGGACAAGACCGCGTCCGGTCCGGCCAGAAGACTGCGCGATGGAAGTGGAAAAGTCAGCAGCAGGAGCGTTGTGCTCCGGCCAGCGTCGTCTGGTCGAGCTTTCTACGACGGAGGATAAGGTCGAAGAGAGAGAGGGGGGCTGCACGTACATAGGCGCCTCGGCTGGCCTCGCATTGGCGTAGCTCTGTGAAAAAACGGTCCCCACCGAGCGAAAGGTTCGCCAGCAGCACCTGCGTCGCCACCTGATAGCCAGCGTCAACACAACAACCGTAGCCGAACAAAACCAATGCTGTTTACCGTCGAACCTTTCAAACTTGACTCTCGCAGCGACGCGTTAGAAGGCCATCCATTTCTATGGACGTTGCGTCTTGCTTTTACCGCGCACTCTGTTTTTCACTTTTCCTCCTCCTCCTCTTTGCAGCGCGTTCGAACAAAGGACCAACGCGCGTAGCTCGGACGGAGTTGCAAAGGTCTGGTGGCGCCTTCAGCGGATTCCGACTCGCGCGCGTCCCTTTGATCTTTCGTTAAATAACCCGAACCAGCTGTGTACGTAGCAAGCTCTTTGTAAGTGTCATTTTTCGAAAGATCGAAGCGACGAAGTGAAAGTGGAACGCCGTCTCCGTCGACGAAGGACACGGAGGAGGACAAAGTCGTGGAAGCCGCGGGTACATCGCGCCTCTAGAATTCCATTAATCGACAACGATCGCTTTCTCGGTCGACGACAACGCGCCCGACTCTTTGGAAATCGGAAGTTTGATTTGCCGCGAGGCTCGCGCTGCCATCCTTTCGTAATCGTAATCGAGCGCCGTTTTACACGCGAAAAGGCGATCGACTGTGCGAGCGAGCCGACTGCCGTTTCGATAAATCACCTCCAGGGTCGGGCATCCAGCGAATAGAGCCATGGTTACTCGAAGAAAGTATTCTAACCTGCTTCCACTCCTTCGACTAGTCCTTTCTAACTTTAAGGGAATACCAGTGCAATTGACGCGCGTACGTGCCGACCATTTTTGGATTCGTTGGAAGAAGAAATCCGAGATGAGAAGTCTGTTAACCTTCGATGAAAACTCCGATCACCGTCTAGCTGCGATTCATTCTTGATTCAGCGTCGTCCAAGCAAAACAGGATCCTACGGCGATAATTGCAACTCGCCCGTGCCCATCCGATGGACCGTTTCGTCAAAGTTCGCTGCTTTCTCTAAGGACGACGACTCCCCTTTCCTTTTCCAGATCCAAGGCCTCGATCTCCCCTTTCTCGCCTTCTTTTCCTCGAGATAAGGTCGCACAGGTCGTAAAGCTCGACAAAGATTTACGTTATCGACCACGAGTGCGAGTCAGAACGCGCGCCGATATTTACAAACCGAATGCCATTCTTTCCTCGTATTTTCCTAGTTACCTTGCTACAAATCTCTTGTACCGTCATATATAGTACGAAGGTGTAGCACCATAAACAGTACCTGCGCGTCATCGTATTTATTGAAATAACAAGATATTTTCACACGACTATCATACAGACTCGCGATTACCACCGAACGAACCAGAAGAAAAAGAAGGAAAAAAGATAAACGTTATGTATTTGTAAATACTTTTCACAGCTACCGTATGGCGAGCAAGTGTGCCGATACTCGTTGCCTGCCCAATAGTTGGTACCAATCGCCTGTTCGCTCGATCCGGATCGATATCCTAGATGCGAGAAATGCCGATGATCTCGATCGCTGTCCGAAGCACGATTTGCCACGACACGCCTGTTGATCTTTGAAAGGGGATCGTGAAGAATTTGAGGACGAGGCGTCGGGTAAGCCCGTGATATTTGCGCTCGCGATTCGCTCGACGAGGAACGTCTCGATGCGTGTTTTTTACGCGCGCGGAATTTTAACTCGCTCGCCGCTGGAAAGTTTCGCGCAAATTCCTCGTAATCCTGCGCGACGCTCCGATGTTTTAGAGATCCATCTCTGTCATCTCGATGACGAACGGTATCGTAATTACGCGCAACGTAGGTGGCTGCCATACGATCGGCGCACTTTTCATTCGATTCGTGTCGTCGACGCAAGATAATCGCAGTAACGGCGTTCGACGATGACTTTGGCCTTGACACTCTAAAAACGTGTTGGACAGGCGGAAGTTGCGAGAGTTTCGTAAGCGACCACGTCAAATTTCTATTCGTTTACGCAACGTTCGAGGCATCGATTGAAATTCCCCGTGGCAACTACACGCGTTGTTCGATCGGAGAAGAAACGAGCCGGCGCGGGGCGAGCCTCGCGCGCCATTTGGTCCAAGATTCGATCGGCGTTTCTTTCTAATCGATCTCGAAAGATACGCGAGGGAAAACGGAGGAGCGGCGGGAGCAGGAAAGACTCGCGACGGAGCGTGCATGTGAAACGCAGACGGAAAAGTGTAGCGCGGATGGCCAGCGTTTGACAGGAAAAAGGTAGGGAACGAGCTGGCCGTTTGCGTCGATCGCTCGCTTTCTATTGTCCAATCGTGCCAGGAAATTGTTGGATGCGATTTCGAGTCTCGCGATGCACGATCGCGCGCGCTCTTTCCTCCTCTGGCCGGCATTGTTCTCTCTTACGATAGTTTTGCGATAAAAAGACACGATGGCCGGTACGACGGAAGCACGACCAAGGCACGGTCGCGTTCAACACGCAGGAAAAAGTTAATGCATCTGTTGTTCTTTATTGAAGAATCGAATCTGTTATAAGGCGGTTAGAACTATTCGGCTCGTTCGTGGCAAGATACAGAGATTTTTCATCGTTCTATGAAAGTGACGAGCGCCTGCGATGAAATTCTACCTAGCTTACGAGTTCGATCAGCCTGTAGCCTGATCGATCGTCGCGGTCGTGTGATTTAGCGTCTGAGAGTATTGCAGCGTTCTGTTGACGCGTTTCTCTGCCGGCAAGCTAGGAACTCGCAACTCGTTGGACGAATCTCGCTTCTATCGGAATACTCTCTTGCCTGGAGGAAACTGTACACAGAAATATACTCTTTGTTAACGCGCGTTTAAATGGTCGCAGATTTGAGAGTCAGAGCGTTAGATCTTGTTGCCGTTCACGTCTCTGTACAGGTCGTCGTTGATGCCGTACAATCTCGGCGAGTCGTTGCAATCAACCTACGATAAAGAAAATGTTTTAAAGAGACGAGAAAGATGGAGGAAGTGCGTGGAGAGCATCGAGCTTCGAGCGTCGAGTACCTTGAACCACCAATCGCAGACACGGGCCGATTGGCTGAAAACCGTGCCGTTTGGACAGAGGAAGCTGAACTGGCGCCCGTTTGGCAAACACCAATGCCAGACCTAACAAAACATTTGAAAATCGCGTTGATCCTTGTGTGTTTCGGTTAGGAGGCACGAGTTAACGGCGCAAACTTGCCTGACATCTAGCTTCGGGATCGGCATAGTAACCAGGCAACTTGCCCCCGCAGGTAAACGTAAGGCCGAACGGTACCGAGTCGTAGATCGGATAATCCACGCCAGGTGTGTAGCCGTCTACTTGCTGAAACGTGAGTAGAGATCGGTAGGCAAGACGTTTGAAACTGCAACATCTTGATTAATCGTTAGTCGATCGCACGGAGACGCAAGCCTGTCGCAACTGGTAAACTGGTAAACTCGTAAACTCGTAAACTCGTAACGCGACGATGAAGATTTCAGGCAGCGTGCGTACAGTATGCGGCAGTGTACGTAGAATATGTAGGGCAATCGAATTACGGCTTGCGTATTTCAATTCAAAGGAGTTGCGCGAATTACATCTTGATTTCCCTCGGGACAAAGACAATTAGCCGAGAGGCGCAACTATGAAAAGCGTTATTTACATTGCAATTGCCTCGCGACTCTGACGAAACATCGCCGACGCCTTGCGTCATCTATCGTTGCTCACAATGGAATGTGGACCGAACGAGGATGTACGCTACAAGTCGCGCTTCCTTTCGCAGCGCGATTCCTATGCACGATGCATCGACCGCTTGTCGGCTCGTTAACAAAAATTTCTATCCGACCGTTCGATCGCGCGACGTAGATAAAACGCAAAAGGGGTTAAGGGAAAGGCAAAGGGTTAACGATCCAAGCAGCCTTTAAGGAACATTTCAATGGCGGCGGATCGCAGGTGTATCTCGTTGCGCGATCTTTTTCGCAATTGGCTATCGGTCGAAATGAGAGGAAAAAAAGAGGCTGTTGCGACATAACGCCGGATCGAGCCAGTCCAGTGCGTGTACGTGCCGACGTTTGACCGGAAGTCGGGTTACATTGTTCCCCGCAAGCGGATGCGCATCTCCGTGCCTTTGTACTCGATCTCCCGTCCACTGGCAACCGCCGCGCAACCGCAAGACGCTGCCTCCACCCTTTCCACGTGACGGCTGATTTCGACGCCTGGCAAGAAAGCACGCCCGTAATACACGGCGCGGTTACCGCCAGCGAAACCAGGGTAGGTCAGGATTTCGCTCCACGATCATCCGACCTTCCCTCGCGACAAAAAAAAAAAAAAGAAAAAAGGAAAAAGAAAAAAAAAGAAAAAAAAGAAAAAAGAGAAAAAAGAAAAAAAAAGAGGCGTAACCGCTACATTTTTGTCTCGTAACGGGTGCGAGGATGGTCGAATCTGCTTCGCTACAGATACCGTACGTCGTACGAAACGGACGATCGGAAAGCCGAAAAGACGATTTGACCGAAGAAGAAGCTGGACGTCGGAGAATCCTGCGTTACATAATGGCACGGTGGCTCGACGGTTGCTTCAAAGGATGAAGAAAGAATTTCTGGAATCGCGTACCGTGAATGTTAACGCGATAACGATCGACGGATTAATTAATCGTTTTCGGTTTTCTGGCCGGTGGCTCGGCGGCATTGAAAATTCGGTCCCCTTCCGTTTCGATGCGCGTTCACGGCCATCGTTTCCGGTGAAAATGAATATGCTCGCGGCTCGGTAGTCGCACGATCGCCCATCGATAAACGCGCGAATAAAAGTGCCGTGGACGAACGCGCGTAGTTCCGCGCTCGAATCGCACGGTTTCGTAATTCCGGAATCCCGGATGGTCTTGCCGGGACGCGTCTCTGGCATTGCGCAATCCTATTCGAACGTAACGGTACTGCGAGACGTGGAAATTTTAGCGCGCGTTTCCGAACCACTTTGTCCGAGGAAGCGCGCGAGGAGCGCGCGAGAAAACGCGCGAGAAAAGGCGCGAGAAAACGCGCTCGCGCAACACGACTTAATTAACGAATTACTTCACGCCGCCACTTGGCGAAGATGACGCGGGCAGATTATCGTCCTCCCTCTGTCATTGTTGCGCGTGAGAAAGTACGGCGAATATAATAATTTCGCGCTTACAGTCGGCGCTGCTTTCGCAAAGATATTATTGCGTGCGCGATACCTCCCTGCTGAATAGACGCGCGTCGTATGCAACCGGAGCTGCGAATCGAACGGTTTTAGAGGGGAAACGCGGCGAATCGTGTCACTTACCGCCATCGCTTGGTACAGGAGAAGAGCGGCGAAAAGGAGCAGCGCGCACAAAACTTGGTACCGCGAGATCATCTAGAAAATCGGACGAAATCGCTGATTAATAAATTTCGAATAATTCGATCGAGGATCGATTAGTTTCGTCGAAATTCTAGTTATTTCTTCGAATTCGAATATCCTCCTTCTTGACTTTATGCGTCTTGGAACAGCGGGGATCATCGAACCTTCCCAAGCTTTCCAAGCTGTTCGAAGCTGTGTTGTTTTGCAAATAAAATCTTACCGTTTCGTAAAAGATCCAATCACCTTAATCCGCAGTGTCGTTCCACGCGGTGTTCATTTATCTTGGGATGAGTTTTGATTTCGGATCTCGGCACAATGCACTCACCGGTCCCGATCCGCTGGACCTCCGCCTGCAACGAGTTCGGTCTCCACGGTGTTGCGGGCAAAGTTTCTTTCTCGAAGGATGCTACCACGAAGTGGTGGTATATATATGGCTTTAGAGATCCAGCAGAAACAAGGGGGGGTTCTTGAGAGCCCCTCTTTTCCGGGGCTCCCACACCGGACGAACGGAGAAAGAGAAGATGCCAAGGAGGTAGGGGAGGGATTCGTTTCTGCGATGCCGCAGATTCTTCTCTTACGCAATCCCTCTCGTGTTCCTACACCCGTGAAAACAGTCGTAAAGATCGTACTCGAGTCAGGGTTGCAACTTCTTCTTCGCCTTTCAGGCGTGCGTCTTTGGACGCGTTCGTCGAAAGGGGTCGAAAAGGAAGAGGCGAGAAGGCGAGTAGATCGGCGGATCTTTCGTTATTTTCTTTCGGATCTTTCGCTAGCCATTGGAGCACGATCGATCCGGCGTTCTCGCTGGTCTTGTACCTCGAACGCAAAGTGGACGTTGCTCCGCGTTTACGCAACGCGCTTGTGCTTCCACAACCGTGAAAACGATCTCGTTACAAGGACCAAGGCAAGAACCTGCCGATTCCTTCGAAATTTCGTTGCGTTACTGCCAGTCGATTTTCTCGCCAAACCTTCTCCTCTACCATGTCCCGATACTTTTCACCAATACCCAGTCACCTTGTACAACGTTAATTTCATTGTACGCGTTTTCGCGTTTTCGCGTTTCCGCGGCGAAGATGCTCCAGATTATTTCGCCGATCCCATCCATCCGATAACTAGGTTTTTTGTTTTCGTGGGATTCTCCGCGGAATGGAAAATCCTCGTCGCGTGTACCGGTGCCGAAATAACTCGCACCAATCTTATCGCGCACCGTGTATCCAAGGTTTAACCAACCACGCTGCGTTCCTGCTGTGTATTACATCCGAAGAAGTTTGTCTCTTACGCTCTTGGGAAATTGGTCGATTCGAGCGACGACAGGACATCTGCGACTGACCATCCTGCCACTCATCGAATCAAAGTATTTATCGTTATTTATCAGTTATTTATCATTTCGATTTTCCGGTTTTCCTTAACATCCTTCGATAGGGCTGCGTACAAGAAGTCTGCCATCTTCTCCGCTGCGAAGCAAGATTAATAAAATAATAATAATAAAATCGAAAGAAGAAAAAACAAGAGAAAAAGGGAAGAAAAGAATATATATCTCTCGAGGAAATAGGAAGCTCCAACGTACTTCCTTTCTTCCGATCGAGATACCTCGAGGTACGACGTAGCTAAACAGGCGGAAAATAGAAATCTCGCACGATCAAATCGTTCATTTGCATGCCGCGGTCTGTTCCATCCTCTTCGCGGCAGCCCCTTAATTTTCGAGGCGCGTTCAGTGCCAATTAGCGGCGCATAATTGCTGACCGCGAACAGTTTGAGATTGACATGCAAATTCCATGGCATTAGATAGCTGATTTCAGCCACGGTTCGCATACTTTGGCTTCGAATCAAGCAACAAAGTACTGCGTCGTTTTCAAATATATCCTGCGGCGATTTATCAAACGGTTCGTCTGGCTTACAAAGTAAAACGGTTGCCACGGGTAGCGCTAATACGCTACTTGTGTAACGAGTATTTTAACGCGTAAGATCGTGTATCGTAGACGTGGAAGAAGAATGGACAAGAAGAAGGAAGACGAGAGGAGGATGGCTGTCGTTTTGAATTAAATTATTCTTAATTATATATCGCGCCGATTACAAAATCCGTGTAACGTTCGTGGGAAGGTCCGCTCGGCTGTTTTACGATTGAAAACAGCAGGCAATCGCACCGCGAGGGAAACGCCGAGCGTTCGACGAAGAAGAAAACTTTCGTCTTCCTCCCTTGTTAAGAAACCTGTTGTTAAGAATATCGTAGTCACGTTAGAGAATCTCTCGGTGACTTCCTGATGCAAGACTGGTTCGATCGATGCTTGAAACGCGTTATCGCGCGACGTGTTTCAACGTTTCTGCTTCCAATGCTGCCGTGTAAAAGCGCAGCTGTTATCGCGGCAAGAATGGACGAGACCGTGCGTGTGTGTGTTTTTTTTTCTTTTCTCTTTTTCCTTTCTTCTCTTTCTCCTTTCTTTTCTTTCTCCTTTCTTTTCTTTCTTTTTCTTTTTTGCAGAAACAGGCCATCGAAAGGGTACCATTCGTCTTAATGGACACTTTCGTCAGACGGTTACTCTATATTCCGAATTTTCACACGCTCGGCAATGTTCGGTCGTTACAGGCGTTCGTAATTTCATAACGAGTTGACTTCCGAGCATCTTTCCTGTCGCCGTACAAAAGCGGCACGAAAGACACGAAAGTTTCTCTCACGTTTCTACCACTGTGTCGACCGATTAAATATTTAATTACCGTATTACGGGATTAATCGCTAACCAAAGTATAGGGTGGACCTAACCTAACCGATCCCTCTCTTCCCCACCGGCACCTTCGAGATGGTGACAAAACTCGTAACTACGCGCAACGCGATGATCGCCCGATTCCCGACGCTTTTTCCAATCTATCGTTAGAAATCCTTATCGATTTAGTTACGCGTCCGCCGATTGTCTAATTATTTTAATTGATATCTCGATTTTTATCCGCATCTTGGTACCTGTGGTGCATGTGCGCACAATCGAAGCTTCGCTATCTGTTTTTACGTAACGCTTTGTTGCTAACGTATGGATTTTATTGTACCCAGAGTTACGCAAGCAATATAACATCAATTATAACGAATGCCAGGAAGCGTCTTTCGACTTGCTTTGCTAGCAACGCGAGCCACGCGTTTGCCAATTTCTTCGCTTTTGTCGTCGATATCTGTGCTTACTGTATCACTGACACCTAACATATCGTCGTTGCCGTATGCCCGACGATTCATTCCGGTCGCGCTCGAACGAGACTGGCCGCGGCTGTCCCACATTCGGTAGCGCGACGACACCTGTTCGTCAGCAAATTAATAGCCGCTCGAGTGTCACTGTCGAAACGAAGAGAAACGTGGCAACGGAGAGACGCGAATATTCGCAGCGACAAGCGCGAATCCATTGTTTCCGTAAAACAAAGACGGTCGCGATTAAAAGCAAAACTGCCATTTTCCACCAAGGGACTCCGTTTAATCTTCGTTCGAACGAATAGTCCGTTTCCGTCCTCTTGGCGATTGCTAGCGCGCCAACATGGAATCGCAGTTATCTCGCGTGCTCGAGATTTATCAAAAGTTTGACGATAACGACGGACGCGCACACGTAGGTGTGCGTGGTGGCATCGAGCTCGTGCTGGCGACTCGTCGTGTGTTTTATCAGTCGACGCGAGTCGCAGCGAGCTGCGGTGTCCCAGATTTTCAGTCGTACGTACACGCGACAGTGCACAGCACGCAGCCGGTTGTCGATCGTTCGCCGATCCTAGTAGATCGGTCGGTCCATCCTTAGAACGGTTTCGCGGTTGAACGGGCGCGGGTCGATCGATCGGTAGCCGCGTCTACGGCCACGTTTCCGGTTACTCGGAATCAACGGAGCGGTCCGGCCACACAGTCGCATTCGCGTCGAGATCGCGCGAGAGATCGATCCGCGGAGCAAGCGCGGGTAAAATTTGGCCAACGTGCGTTTCTCAGTGATGTGGATCGTCGAACGAGTGGCAACTGCCGAGGTAAATAGCATTTTTGTCATTCGCCGTCGTTATTTATTACGCGTACGCGTTTCATCCGTGCGGTGACGCGAGCCTGGGTTCGATCGTCGAGACGGTCTTTTCGTAATCGTTATTACTGTCTTATCGCTTCGCCAACGTTCGGTCTCACGGGGACATCCTCTTGAAAGGAACGATCGCCTATCGAGGATCGTCAGATTTCGTTATCTCCTCTGTGTATAACGCGACTACTTATCAACGATAAGAACGGCGATAGGATCTTTGCAGAAAGAAGAATCGCGCCTCAACTTTTCTCCTACGTTCCTTCTATTCTGGTTACGATAGTTACCGATCCACTTATCTTCTCCTTCCGCGTCTTTGCCGAAGAAAAAGAGCGGTATCGTGGAATCGCGAGACCGTGGGAAAACGTGGGAGGGAACGGCGACGAGTTACGACGAGTTACGACGAGTTACGACGAGTTACGACGAGTTACGACGAGTTACGACGAGACGGGCAGCGTCGTTTCGTCCGGATCGATAACGAGAAATCCGTTTGCCGACTAACGCGCGTATTATCGGTTAATTGGGCGATACGTGGCGCGTTAAAGGCGCAATTAAAACAGAGCGACATTGTCGCGATTAAAACGAGTAAATACAGCCAAGCGTACGGTTTAAATTCCAACAGCGCGAGACGCGCGCCGTTGCAGTTGGTTCGTGACGCGGGTATAATAGCTTCCGGTCAGACACTCATCCACCGACGTTTCCGGTATCGTTGTTATCCTCTCGTGAACTCGAAGCGAGAAGGGAATCCCTCCCCTTGTCCGTTTCCGAGCGGACGCCGTCGAGCAACGACGTTTCGTCAAATTCTTCATCGCGTACGCTTCGACGTCGACGCTGGAGAATTTATTTACCTGCTCGCGGAACTGATAAAGTCCGATATCCCGAAGCGTAACGGAAATCTTGGAAAACCGTAATAACGATCAGCGACTATCCGCAGCTTCGTTTCATTCTCGAACGATACCGTTACCATTAATACTTTGCTTCTCTCCTCTCTTTGCATGGGATATCTGCGAATCGTAGGATAAATCTTTGCGCCTGTCTCGAATATTCCGTAGGCCGGCACGCGAGCCAGTCTCTTCGCGTTAGCGTCAGCTTACGCACGCAGCTTGGCACACCCGGTACATGGACGCGCGCGTTAACAGTTCTGGCATTGTACGCGGGTGTAATCGGACGACAGGTGTAGAGGCGCGAGCGACATACAGGGTGGACAGAAATAAATTCGTCCACGTTTCGTCGCGCCGTACAGGTGCTACGGCCTTCTCGACTCGAGTCGGCTGAACTCGCCACGCGTTTCCTTCTTCTATTCTATTTATGGAAAGTTCGTTATCGGGTTTCGCGAAAGAGGGAGCTACGTAGCCGGCGTAAAATTTCACGAATGGCCGTCCGACTCGACCTTGGTTCTTGAATTTCTGCGCTCTCGTGCCCGGGAGCGCGGAAACCGGCGCACGTTTTCGAAACGGTAACTGCACGCACGGATTCGCGCCGACGCAACGCCGCCCAAGTCCGAACAACAGCGTGCACACACCTGACCAACGCACGGAATACATTAACGAATCCCTTTTCACTTGACTATCGGTCACCCGACGCGTTTCCTGCCTGCTCAAAGCCAAGCCCCCCGTACACATTTAGGATTCTCGATAGCATCGTGTTTTACGCGCACCGGCGCATCCGTTTCGTTCGATTAAATCTGTGACCGCGGACAATGACTCTGCTTTTGTATAAAATAGAGCAGGTGAAACGACTGTTTGCACCTCGAGTACAAAGTGTCCTACGCGACGTGGCGCGAAACGTTCTCCAAACTTGGACAGAGTTTCGCCTGACTTTTATATCGGCGAGCGAAACGATCGACAACTGGCCAGACGGAAAGAGAGCGAAAGGAACGATCGAGCTGCAGCGCAAGGTGCAACACGTGCTGCGCGACAGCTGTTTTCCGGTTCAAGCCGAGACGTTAAGCACGTTTTTAATTTCGCGGCTGAACGCATTTCGGGATACAACGACGACGATAACAACGCGTACGGAGGGGTCGGTCGGTTCTCCCTTCTGCTCGTTGGATCGCTGGAAATTGCTCGAGCGTTTCGCTCAGCCGGCTCGCGATACGTCGCACAAGTAAAAGTTAGGCTGTGCGCTTTGTTTCGCGCAACGAGATGATCCACTTGCGATCACTCGGTTGCTCGGAAGCCCGAGCCCGTTTATCGATCGGCTTCGGAAATCCGAAAGTAGAGAAAAGCGACGGCGTTCAAAGTATCTTTTAACCTTTACCTCGAAACTCACCTCCTCTTCGCGTCGTATTTGTTTGCAGTTAAAACCAAGCTCGCCAGCAAATTACTCGTTTGTCGAGAATTTCCGTCCAAACGAGGCTCGATATTTCGTATCGCTTCGGCTGATCGTATTACGCGCGATTAAAGGATCACGGTGACGCGAAGAGGGCCAATCCCGAGCAAGTGGAAAGATTCTGAGGGCAGGAGACAGGATCGAGAATAATCGCCATGGAAGACGAGGACTTTGGTTTCACGAGGAGGGCCGACGGCGTCCTGAGAAACGTTAACAACGAGTCGAACGACGCTAAAGACGCGACCAAGACCGACGAGGGTAGCTGTTTGGAGAAAAAGGTCGGATATAAACGCGTTTGCGAGCTGCGTTGCGCGCTTCGGAGATCGATAGAGGCTCGAAACAAAGAATGAGCGAAAATTTCGTTAAATTTGTCAGACGGGGGAAACGGCTGGTGGGTATAGATCAGTGATGACAGCGCCGTTATTCGGGGCGACCGAGGCCGGAAACGCCGTCCCTCAGCGGCCAGCGACCGCCTCTTCATCCTCTCCGGCTTCCTCAGTCGTTTCCAACCCGCCGAACATACCGAACGTGGTCGAGTATCACCTGAAAGTGAAGCCCGGGCAAACACAGAGAACCTGTCGACTCGATAACAGTACCGTGAGTACGCGACGTTCTAAACTTTCTTGGGACACGAATCGACGGACAAAGCTCTTGTCCGATTTTCTCTTCCTTCTTTTTTCTTTATTTTCTTTTCTTTTCTCTTTTTCGTCGAGAGTCGCGAGGTGACTGTGAAAACGTTGTTTCGCGATTTACCTAGTAAATTGCGCGCAACTTGGTCAACTGTCGGTCCCGTTTCACGTATATCTTCTCTCAACGGGACGATCGTTCGTTTAATCGACAGAATCGTGTACTAACGTCGTGCTTCTTGATACAGAAAAGTCGAGAGGCGAACGACATGAAGAAAGACAAAAGTCTCGCTTCCTCCACCGACAAGAAGAAGGACCTCGTGTCAAAGTTGTCTCGTCTATCCATCGATAACAACGTCTTCGAGGGTTCGACGGATCTTCCTCAGGTGTTCCAGGTACATGTAACTCACAACGTTTTCCCCGTGTCTGTATCCGCGCCTCGCCTTGTACCTCTGTTCGACTGTCTGCGGTTATTCGGACAAAGCGTAAATTCGCGTATCCGTCAGTGGGTAATACCTAGCATCCGCTCGACTCGTTGGCTAATTAAATTATAACGTTATCATCCGCTCGATGCAAGTTCGCGGCTCTTAAAACTCTCGCCTGTACCGTTCGTTAGGTCGCGTTGGAGGTCCAAGGTCTTGGTAAAGGTTTCGTTATTACCTGAATAGGGCCGCACGTGGGAGACTAAAAGGGGGACCCTTTTCAGGTGAAATATCTGGGCTCTCACGATGCCAGGGGCCTCTGGGGCATCAAGCACACGAGGAGGCCAGTCGATAACATGGTTGCTGCCGCGAAGGCCTTACCGACCAACACCATGCTCCCTCTGACCAAGCTGGTCGTCTCTCAGGAAGGCGTTGCCCTGCTGCCTCTCGAGAAGAGGAAGCAAGACGCCAACTTTGCCAGGATATACGCCATCGAAACGATCTCGTACGGCGTTCAGGATCTCGTGTACACGCGCGTCTTCTCCATGATCGTTGTACGCGAAACGGAGAATTTCAGGAGAGTTTCGCCGTTCGAATGCCACGCTTTCGTTTGCGAATCGAAACATCACGCGAGGCAGCTCACCTGCGCTCTAGCCACGGCTTTTGAGATTTATTCGAGAACCGTGAAGGCGCAGAACCAAATGGCCGAGATGGCGAGCAAGAGCGCGAAGAGAAGGTTCGCCATCGATCTTAGAAGTCCCGAGGAGATCGAAGCCGATTTAGCCGCCGATTCCGAGGCTTAAATTAGCTTCTCGCACCTTGATGAGATTTTTACTTCCTCCATCTTGATACGGCAAGACTGCTGCGGGCGTCTGTCTGCTCGGTGGACGGCACAGGGTACACACATTGTCGAAAATATTTAATATACGTAGATCGCGTCGTATCGATAAATATAGTAGGACGATTCAGAGGGGGCAATCAGCGAAGAAGGCGCAAAGATTCTCGATCGGAGACGTGGAATGAAACTCGTTCGTACTCGCGGAGCTTCGTTCTCGAGACTAAAATGCCGAGACCACGATTTCCGAATCTTCCTATACGAGTTCGTCGAAGAAAACAGTTTATACGTTGTACGAATGAAAGATTAGCGGTTTAATCTTCTTCTAGAAAGTTTCTTAAGGATACGAATATTTATATGGTCGTTTGTTTTCTTCCTGTTTCTTTGCTTTGGTTTAGAGATCGCTTATATCCGTAAGCGAGTTACTTAGATACTAAATATTATTTCTTTTACTATTGTTATATACATTTATTCGCGTATTCGCGTAATCGTAACAGGAGGCCAGTGGCTATCAGGTATAGATCGGATCAGAGATGTACATACGTTGATTTTGATTCTCTTTCTTCCGACCGAAACGTACTTGAGCCAGAGTTCTGATACGCGCTTTAGGTTTCTCCTGACGAACGTGAAAGTGTGTGTGGGCACGAAAGTTGACGTAATTATTGTCGTTAATTATTTTATCGGCATTTATGAGCGAATATTATGAGTGAATAGGCACCGCCTATCCACCATATGATGGCTAGTTATCCAAAGATAAAGAATAGAAAAAAAGCCGAAGATTTACCGATTCGTTTCGGTGACTCTCGCGATCTCGTATCATATCGCCTGAATTTAAAACAAAAAGAGATTGGACTTTTTTCTAGCCGCTTTGCACGTGTGCGTGTGTGTTTTTATCTTCTTTCGTTTTATTCGTACCTTCGTTAATGTACAGTAACCTCGTCGAGTACTACCAATTCCTCTACGTTATGTAATTTATTCTCGACTTGATTTAAGCCACGAGACCAATATCGAGACATATCAATCCTTGTAAATAAATGTTTAACGGAAGCGTGGTCGTTAACGTTTCTTAGCTTCGTAGTAATTAACTCGATTAACGTAATTGCGACGTTTTATTTAGCCATTAAGTTAGTCTTTGCTTTTCGTTGATTAATCGCTGCACTATTGTCGTAGTTTGCGTTTCTTTCTAGGCTTGGGACATTTGTGTAACTCCTTTTCGCGCGTGATTGCTTAATCGTAAATATGGAAATAGCAGTATTAGTTACATGTACGACCACTGTATGCAATAAATTTGTCGCACAGGCTTCGACAACTCCTTTATTTCGATGTTTTTCCAATTCTAGGCTTTCGCAAACTTACAACAAAGTTACTACTCCAACACGTTTTTCCGTACAATACACGGTTGCGCGCAATCTCTAGCTAATATTTTAACGTCGTGCGTTTATCATAATTTAAACGCGCGATACGCATATACTTAAATACTAAATAAAATTATGTTTCACTCGTGTTTTAGACAAGCAAACGTAGTTAGTTGATCTTGCGTTTACGACAGTCCGTGAATTTCGTCTCCTCTAAGACGCACGCACAGCTCGTTCTTCGCCAACGTTGTCCGAAAAAAGATCACTGTTTCCGCGACGGCTTCCTCCGGTTCAAGATTCTCGACGTCCTGGTCTCTGGTCTGTTGGAAATCGCTTCCACGTCCGATTCTTTCGTGGCGTGCTCCATGTCGCTTTCCTCTTCTTCCACTTCCTTGCCGATCGCCTCGTTCAAATTGTAAAACTTTTCAGACTCCTCGCAGGGTATGGAGTTTTCCGTTTTCGTGCAAACGAACGTCGCCTAACGAGCGTCGAACAATCGGTTCGTGAGTAAGCGAGCGGAGGAAACGCGGTCGAATAAATTACCCACCTGATTAAACACGGTCTCCGCGGGGCAGATGAAGCTCCATCTGATCGATCCCCTAGTCTGCGGCATGCAGATGTGGAAAACCTGGCAATCGTTATCCATATCGGCGTAATATCCGTAAATTCTGTCTTGACAGGAGAAGTTGTCCACGATATTGTCCCGAATCAGCGTCGCGTTGTCGGGAAGTTCCAAACCGCCGGTCTTGTTCTGAAATTCGAGGCACGTTCGTAGGAAAAATTCAATTTATAGCAAGACGTACGCGCTCTTCTTCGCCACGACAGCGTGGCGTAACCTTCTTTCTTTCTCTTCTTTTTTCTTTTTCTCGCGGAACAAACCTTAAACTCTGGAACGGGTCTCCTAGATTTGGGTTGCTGCGGCAGGCCGGAAACAATGGCGCAGATGAGAGCAAGCGATACGATTAAACAAGTTGGTCGGATCATGACGATGAATGAGGAGACTTTCTTCCAGATTATTGGATGGAAGGCGTATCGGGTTTTGTCTCGCGTGTATCGGGAATCCTGAGAAGACTGGTGATCCGATCCGTAGAAGGGTGTTATATAGTGACTTGCGCGTAAGGATCTTGAATATTGTATGAATGGCCGATTCTCGGTAGGCAGAAATTAGTAAGTTGATCACGTTTGGTCTGTCAATGACCATCCAGACGTCCACATCATCCTCGAAGGCCCGATGCAAATTTGGCCGTTGATGTGCCGGGTGATACGATACCCGTGCAACCACGACGAATTCCGTCGGGCAGCTTCGCGTAATATTCATCGTTCGATTGAAAATTCGTCGTGACGTTCGTGATTCGGCGATTCGATCGATCGAAAGCTTCGCGGCCAGAGTAAAAAGATCGGAATGATGTCGTCGCCGTGGAGGAGCAAGCGAGATCGTTCTTCTCGCGAGTCGAACAAAAACGGTCATTGATATGCCCTTTGGAGACGAGGGGAGAGAACTTTTTTCCGTGGAGGGAAGGATCGCGTTCTTGAGAGGAGCGGACAACTCTCTATGAATATCCCGAAGACGTGCCCACTCCAAGGACGGATGCAAATGCGGCGGAATGTGAAAATAGCCCCCGCTAAGTGAGATGGAATTTCGTTAGCTGATTAAGAAAAAGTTGGACGTAGCTCGTCCGCGAAGAAATTCTATAAATGAACGGCGGAAGGATACTCGAGCGTCTCTTCTCACGAATTTCGATGATTTCGATGCGACACGGTGGTCTGGTTGGCCGCAGTCCAATCGGAGCTTCGAAAAGAGGTTCTGGACGTGGAAAACCGAGGGCAAGTGGGACCGGGCCACCACGTCTTTCGTCAAAGGTCGCGCCGAGACCGGCGATCCTTCGGCACGTGAATACTTAAGTTTCCACGGGGGCCTCACCGGTTACGAAACTCTGTCCGTTTCTGGTCATTGACCATGACAGACACGATATATCCTCATTCACCCTGATTCATCCTGATTCATCCTGATTCATCCTGATTCATCCTGGTATATTCGTCTATGCACCTTTTCGCGCGAACAAGGACACCCTGCGCAATTACAACGCCTATCTGGGCTTATTACGTTATCGTTGAAACGATTGTACGCTTGTTTTTGTACGCTATCCAGAAACATGCCCACCTCGTCAAGTTGGGTTTAGGCGAGATGGTAGATTTTTCATTACGAGTTATTTGGAAACACAAATGTCGTCAACGGTCTAGATCTAAAGCGATACTATAGAAGATATTATTCGTTTCTCTTTGTCGATTACATACAAGCGTGGCACAGGACTGTTAATTTTCCAACTCTTTACCAACCGACGCGATTCGATGACTAACAGACGGTACTTTAACGCAAAGTACTTGGCAAAGTGAACGACCCGATCTATCGAGGTGTTTCGCTTTCGGCCACGGGCAAAATAAAAGAAAATAAAAGAAATATTTTCTACTACGTAGCTGCGGGGAGAAGAAATCTCGCGTGTTTATCGGCCGATCGAGATCACGGCAAGGTGAACAGCCCGAAAGTACTGGCGCTCGTTGAAAATTCCTGTCGCATGTTCCTCGGCGCGATGTCGAGGAATACGAAAGCTGGTCGCTACAGGCTGATCCACTCTATGGAGAAAGAAGGTCGTAAGTCGATTCGGTAAGCTTTCTCGGTCGTCCTTACATGCTTCTTATTCACCGTCGATAAATCGACGATCTACGATCTACGATTCGCTTCGGTATTATAACGTCGTCTTTGAATTTATGGGCTTCTCGTCCCACGGTTCTTCGTTCAAGGTAGAAAAGTCGACGGAATGCGAATTATTATGAAAATAATTTATTGAGTGTACGATTCTTACAGATGTTATTTAACGATAAGTCGATAAAGTTTGGCTGATGTGGAGCGTGAGAATATATACGACAGCAGGTACTCAAAGTGGACTTTGGTACGCGAATGGGTCCTCTATCGAATGCTTTGCGAGTTTAAGGAAAAGCTACATGAACGAGGAGACGCGACGATTTTCCTAAATAATACGCGCATTAACGGGTTTTAACGTTTTTGCTTTAATATAAATAGAAAAATAAATAATTCGATATAAATATAAGATTAAATATGGGTTACGCGACTACGTGTTAATTTCTCGCGATACAACGATTAACGGTCTCTTTAGCAATTATTTAGAAACCCGAGCACGGAGAGAATAATCGTAGCGACAGATTTTCCCCGCTACCTAGTTCTCGCTGCTACTATCTTTTTCTTTCTTTTTTTCCTTTTCTTCCTTTTTTCTTTTTTTTTTTTTTTTTTTTTTTTTTTTTCTCGTCACCGAGAAGATGAAATCTGATTTTTCCAGCCGGAGCCTCTACGGATTTTGTGGAGCATAGGAGGAATAAGCGAGATTCTGAGCGGAAGGATCGCTGGAGGATCGTCCCCAGTAACTAGGATCGTGATCATCGTGGTCGTAATGGTGTTGATGTTGAGCGTGTTCGTAATAGATGACCTTGGACGGATGAGATTTTTTCAGATCCATCCAAAACTTGACAACGTTGAGGACCAAGGTGACGATAGCGATGAAGAAGAACTTGAGTTGGAAGTGCGTGGAGATCAACTGAAGTAGGAGACCGAGTTTAGCCTTGAACAGCATGATCAAACCGAGGAGTCTCTGCAACTGCTTCTTTTTCTTCTTTCCGTATTTCTTGCCACGTGCCTCCTCTGTAATCAAAGTTTCACGGTGCGTTTAAACACAAATCACCGAATCTGTCGTTCCAACTGCAGCCGCGAAGAATCCATTATAACGATCATATCGACGATATCGTTAGCAGGCTGCGGACGTTTCTCCAAATTCACCCGTCTTTCTTCAACGTAAGCGAAGAAGCGGAAATGGAAATTTACTTTACGTTCTAAATATACTTTTCGCGTTTCCGAATATTGCGCGTATTTCGTACGTTTCTGCGTATTAAAGTTTCGCTTGAATCAATACGCGAACGTTTAATTAGGGGAATAGCCGCGATTCTGAAGAAGAAAGATGTATAGATCCGTGGTAAATACGGAGGATTGGACGTTGCAGCGGAGCGGGCATCGTCGAGATTTTCATTCGAGTAATTACGAGATCGATTTTAACTAGACTTTTCTGGTTCGCGTGGGTACGCGACTCGCGTGTGAATCGACGCTAAAACTATGGAAACGGTTGGCTCCTTCTTTACCGCGAACTCACTCTCTTTGGTCGACTCGATGGCCGCGATTCGAACCACCGCAAATCGTTGACGAGGTTAAGTATAACAAGGTGCTCGAAACATAGATTTACTTGCTAATCCGCCAACCTCTACTTTCATTCACTTCTCCCTTCTACGCTCAAGCTACGCGTCGACGTTCAACGAGTACGGAAGAAAGAACATTTTGGACAAGACGCGAATGTATGTAATTGGAGTAACGAATAATTTGGGATGAACGAGTCCAGTGACCTAGATGCTTTCGACTCTTGCGGACTGCGTAATTTTACTCCGGCGGCTTTAAAAAGAAGAAAAAAGAAAAAATGCGTCGCGATCCTTCAAAGACGATAATACCCCGTAATAATACCGATAAGAATAAGAATAACGGCGAACATTTTGAGGAAACAGGGCAACGATATCGTAATAATGATTCAATAGCCGGAAGATTGTCTTGATGTCTGTGAAATTGTTCAATTTCGTAGGTAAGATTTGCTCGAAAAGACAAGGAAGATAACGAGCGGCGTACCGTTAGAGCAAATTTACCCAAGTCGCATCATTGAACGGTGCGCAAACTGAGAGAAGAAATTGGTGACATATCGGATGTTGAATTTCAGGCGATCGTTGGTGACCTAAAGACACGTATTCTATACGTTTGCCAGAACAGAGCAAGGCTTGTCTCCTAACGTTCCCGTGTTAACGCGCTTCTTCGAACCCGTCGAATGTCATTCTGTGTAAATGTAATTAGTCTGGTTTGTTTAGTTTGTCGCTAGAACTAGCAACTCGAAAGTCGGGGTACTCTGCCTGCCTGTCCTCCTTCTACTTTTCGCGTAATCGTTTGAAAAGCAACCGCGAGATTTTTTCCAAGCTTCATTCACGAAAGTGAGTCACGCGTGTTGTTGCTCTCCGTTGCAGCGCCGTTCATCGGCCGAACGCGCACGCGTTCGGTCAAAGGCTGGCCAAGGAGGAATACTCGGAAAAGCTGCGGATATCGGCCGAAGGGCAATGGAAAGAACGTTGAGGCGAGTTTCGACAACAGGACAAAATTGGAGTCGAGCGAGTCGGTAAAAGTCAGGCGACTCTTTTATTAACGGTTCTCGCGAGAAGGCACGGAGGAAAGTTCACGGTTGACTTTGTCATGCGCTCCACGCGCCGATCGACGCTCGATGCGCTTCGCCCGTTTCTTCGTCGATCGATCGAACATATCGTCTACTCGCGTTAATTAAACGCGTTACTCTACCGCTAAGAACGGTCGATCGAGTTTTCGTCCGCCGAACGTCGCGTTCGTCACCTTTCGCGTAACGTTTCTCACCTTGGTCACCGGCATCTGCGGTTTCCGCCACTTCCTCCGATCTTCCGGGATTTTGCACGTCGTCGATCACCTCGGCCACGAAATTGCCGGTCTGCTCGATAACCGCACTCATCGGTGTTTCGCTCTTCTTGCCGGTCACTTGCATCTCGATCTGGTCGAGGTTCCTGCCTAGCCTCGTACTCAGACATCCCACGGTATTATCCTCTAACACGCAGGTCAGGAAACTTTCATCCTCTTCCTTGGTACCGACTAATTCACCCTGAACGCGGAGGACGAGTCCCAGCAGCAAGAAGATGGACACTGTTATCCTCATGACGGTGATGCGACAAGACGATTTTCTCCAAAGACACTACCACTACGCGATATCACCCTTGTCCGTTGTTTTCTTCAATTCGAACTCGACCTTCCGCTTTTTATATCCTTGGACCGCGTGTCACGGGCACGGAGTGGTTGTGCAAGGTGCGTGGTCGAACATATATGAGAGTCTAACCCCTTCCTTCTGGACTTGCGCCAATCAAGTTGGTCCTGTTTCAAGTGAAAACCCGACTGGCATCCCCCCACTGCCATGGTTTTCGTGGGCACACGTCGTTGAAACCGAGCCGTGATTGCCTCTTCTTAAAGAATTCCGACCACCTCGTGGGGTCGAGACGCTGCCATGAATGGGAAAGAATTTTGGCGGACGTTTGTGTAACAAGGAAAACGGATTTCCAAAAACACGACAGGTTCACCGAGTTGCCGCTTTCCCCTACGAATCGCTTTCTTAATTAATTCGTCTCGTTGCGTTTATCCTTTTATTTCGCTCGACTTTTCCTTCTCTGCTTCGCTTTTGCACGAGTTCGATGGTCGTAGATTGTACGGATTCGAAAATTCGAAAACGAGCGGGAAGATCGAAAGACTGGAAGATCCGGAAAGTGGGAAATTCGGAGATTCGATCGAAACATTCCGAGGCCGAACGAACGATCGAGGAGTCGAAGGACTACGAAGTTGACAAGTTCAAAGATTCGGCGATCGAGGACGTCCAAGATCGAAAGATGGAAGAAGGATCGGCGAGCGAAAATTTGGAACCTCAAAGTCGAAGAATGTCGTGCTCGGTAACGCGGGGAGGGAAAAATTCCAAAATTAGAAGCTCGGGAATCGATGCTATGCAAATCGATGCGCAACCGAGATCCGTCTTCTGCCGGACAGAACGGTGAAAATTAATTTTTAATGGCGCGTCAGCCTTTTCCTTGTTGCGGAAAAGCGTAATGGATTTAAGATTGTACGCGTGTAACTTGGCACGCGTGTGAGTCACGTACGTGCACCGATGACAGAAATTCCACTTGAACAGCGTCGCGATGCTAATACAACCTAATTCTAGTCATCTTTATCGTTAAAGAATAAAGAGGCGCGAAAATGCAGTGAAATCGTTGCTTTCGAAACGCCGAGGAATTAAGAACAATTAAGAACAATTAGCGAATAATTATCAGGAGGCTGTGCCTAACTCTCTTCTGTTATAACGAAGCAACGCGAACGGACGCTCCTACAGCGAGCGTCGTTACTTATTCCGCATGTCCGCTGATCGGCATAACCGCCGCGTTCTTCGCTCTTAAAGCTACATAATCGGCGTAACAAAGAAACTGTCACAGCATGTCGCGAACGATTGTCCCGATGAATCACCGTCGTCTTCATCCATCCTCTTTCAACGCAAAAGACTTTACGCTCGACGCACAAGCGTTCCGCTCCAATTTGATCGTTTATGGCAAATCCTTCAGGCGTGTGAAAAATTTTAGGAAATTCCGATACAGACGTTTCAAAGTTCCATCGAATCGACGCTCTTTTATATTTGATCGATTATATTTTCCATTTTATATTTTCCATTTATTTGTCAATGATATTTCACGTTACATAAAGTTTTCCCCGAGTTAGTTTAACAGACGAGTTTCGGTCTCTTTTACAAATTTGTTGCCCAACGATTCGAAGGACGAAGGAAATTCGTCCTTCACGTGCAGTACCAAAGAAACGAGTATCCCTTCGCCTGTTGGCTTTCGTTCGCCGGCAATTTCGTCCCATCGTCGCTGGCAACGAACGAGACGTTCGGCCGACGACCAAATTCGCTCGACAAATATTTCACTCGGGTATCGATACCATTCTCATTTTCTGCGCGATAGCTGCCGTTTTTCTCGCCGCTTCTATATCCATCTTCTCGGTGCTCGTGCGTCGTTATCGAGTAATCGAAGCGACAGTAAAGATCGTTCGCCATCTTCGAAGCGTGGATCTCTCACGACGTCTTGAACTAAATTCTTTCTTGAAACTCGAGAAAGTTCACCTGCAAAGCAATCGAGTAAATGGTAAAATGAAAAATTGAACGATAGGACCGAGTAATACGATAAAAACGGTCGAATCGACCGATAGTCGTCGAACGTGCAAAAGGATATTTAGTACATTTCACCGTTTTCCTTTCTTCCCATTTCCCCAACGTCTTTGTCATCCCTTGTAGCGCGGCATCCAAATTCTTACTAGAAGCAAGTGGCGTTGCCGCTGGAATGGTCCGCGTAGTACGTTCAGATTCGTCTGTTCTCGCTACGAGTTTGCACGCGCTACAAGCCCTTGCTACCAGCTTCCTTGCAACTCCCGGCCTTGCCTTCGATATTTCTCGCTGAAATTCAACGAAGCCCGTTACTTTGCCCCAATGCATATTCAAACTATCTTGGTTCGTGAATATAATTTGCAGACTTACAACTTTTAATTCGCCTGTAGGTCATCCTGGTGATGACGAAACCACCGTTTTAATCTGTGGCGTATCCTGTTTCGCGATACACTCCATCCGCGGTTATGAATCCATATTCTCCCGTGATAATTCCAGCAACATCTTGCGAAATGGACATGCGTGTTTCGTTAACTCTGCCTTCCGTTCCGACACTCTCGTTTCGACAGAAAACAAAAACAACGCGATTAACGCGATCGACGGACGGACGCAACAGGATTAATTCGCTTCGACGTTGCAATTTTCGCGTGTTTGAACCCAATTCGTAAGGCGTGTTTTCCTCGCTCGTTTCGCACGTCATTGCGAAATTCCATAGAATAATGGCACAGAGGAGGCACGGAATTCTGGCAACCGTCCTCTAAAACGGTTCGAACACGCTTTGATCTTTTCGCGACGTTAACGTCAAAGTCGAGAGCACAATTTGATAATTAACGATAATTCGACTAGACAAGCTACGTTTGTTCTAAACACGAATAAATATGAAAGAAAAGTAGCGTTAAGACGTGCTTTATTATAATTATTCCTACAAAGGCGAAGAGATTCATCGTTCCAAATGGAAACTAATATGACAAAGTCGGGTATTTTTAACAATAAACAATTTTTAATTTTAAAACTAATTTAAAACAACGAATTACTCTGAAACTGCTATATACGCTGTAAAGCGAATCCAAATAATATTTTGCGAGAAAGAACGTCTTACGTGGAAGGACGTTTTCACGATGGTGCAGCAACTTGGCTTGGTCACCGCGCTAAACGAAGAGGAATCTCTCGAGACTTCAACGATGATGCAACCAAGCGAGGAGAAGGTTTTCTCCGATTTGCCGAACAACTTATCGAAGGAGAAGAGGAAATCGTGGAATCCGCATATGCAAAAAGTCTACGGACGCGTACAAGAGTCCTCGACGCTCGCTTTCGCGCGTTTCGTACGCCTGGATAAGTGCGCGACGACATACGTGGTTGCGAATCTTCCATCGACGCATCGAAGCGACGTCGATCTTCCACAAAGCTGTAGAAGCTCTCGCCAAAGTTTCTTTTTGGACCATGTTTTCGTCGCGTACACCCTAACGAATTTGTCAACTATCCTCTGGATTGCACGCGTTGCTCCTCTTTTCAAAAAACAGTCTATACAAGCGGGTCTCTATCTCGCGTACGTTTCGTCCGATCTTCGATCGCCTACGTTTTTTCGCTTACGTACTTTTATTTCCACCGGTTTACGATCATCTCGTCGGAGAATTGAAGGAGATGGTTCGTTTCCATAGTCGGGGGCAAAGAGCATCGGTGTCGCGCGAACGTAAAGCAACGGGAAGAATTCTCTCGGAGAGAATTCGATTTTTCCAATGACAAACACGCTCAACCGAATTAGAAACGCGATTGTAGGTATTTTTTAAAAAGCCGAATTCTTTCACGTCTCGTGGCGTTGATCTAAGCTCGTACGCATACAGAGATTAATCCGGGTTCCATTCTGATTTGCCACGTATGCGTCGTGCATCGTGCATTTTGTAGTTTAGAAAACGGTATAGGACTACGATTCGTATGGCGAACTGTCGATACGGGATCGATGGCGATGGCATACTAACTATACGGACGGAAGGTGGGTTTCTGGCACGTATACGCACCGCGAATATCGAGGCCTTGGAGAATAAATTCGACATTGACAATACTTTCGTTACGTGCCCCTAGCATCGATCTATATCCGTCTCTAACGATCGACGCACGTCGCGAAACGTTATGCGCAAACAGTTTGCTCGTTTCTTCAAAAGTAGAGCGGTCTTCTGGTGCGACTTTTGCATTCAAGAATCATCGTGGTTGTCGTTACCGTAAACGCGAGCAATTTCCTAATCGGTAGTTACGGTAATTCGCAAAAGTGCCTCGACGCTTATATCTGAAGCTCTTTTTATCAGTACACGTTTACAAATTTCACTGGCGGTATAACGACACCCGACTCGTCGCCATTATATCGGTAAGGTTTGAAAAAAGTCCGAACATGTACATAGAAACTACGAAATATGCGGAGCGAGTATATATAAACGCTGAACTATCCGTTACGCCAATAACTCGTTACATGCGTGTTTAAGACGAACGTTTACGTCGCACACCAATTCTTTTACTACGTAGCTTGTGGCAAATGTCCTGCAATCGCTTTGTAGATTTTCTGATTGGTGTGGAATTTCGACGACGTAATCGCGACGAGCTCGTCTCGTTGCAGCGTCGATGAAGTTTTAGCCGAGAAGAAGACGAAAGAAAACTACGTCCGAAAACGAAAGAAAACCCGACGACGTCTGTTCATCGGCATGCGACGTTCGAGCTGTCACCCCCGTTGAAATCGATCATGTTAATTTCGATTTCGACGTTGAATTTAACGGCAGAGAAAAGGGAAAACGTTGGTCGGAGCTGATCGCTTTGGAATCTGGACCAAAATGCCGTTACCAGCCCGAAGTAGGTCACTCGGAATATCTCGTTGTTGCTCGCTACGCCGCACGTTCTTTCGAAACCCAAAGTTTTATTTGAATTTTGTAGCCGATCGAAAATCGCGTACGCTCTTGATTCGGCCCGTATATTTGAAAAATATCGCGACATTTGGTCGCCATCGTTGCGTATCGCGGATACGCAATTTGGTTGCAACAGCGATTATCCTTTATACGGATCGTTCGACAAAGCAATCGAAGCCATTCTATTTTAAAAAGTGCCGTTTCAATCGTCGTCCCCACCAGCCTTTGTGGTCGTCCTCCAGTTCGTGATAAGTGTGATAATAGTGATCGTGATATTCAGGTTTATGGATCAGTACCACTTCCGACTTTTGCGAATTCCTCAGCGCGTTGTACAACATTATCGCCAATGCGATTTTTCCTATGAAGATGCTTCGAAGCAAGTTGATCTTGAGGGAGGCGAGGGTAACCGGCAACGTCGCTAGCTAAAATGCAAATGCGCGTTAGAAGTAGCGGGTCTCTAAATTCATTTATCAGTAATACGTAGACTGCGAATATTTATGCATTTACGGGAGGCACGAAAGTGCAAAGAGCATGGATTTCGCGTCGGCTTGTCTAGCGTTCTTCGAAACTTGCGTCTCGAAAATTTCAAACGACAAGTACGGCATCGAATTCTGTAGCCGCTACAGCCTGTATTTCGACGTTTTACCTTGTTTGTTCTTCGCCTCGCGTTCAGGCATAAAGCGTATTAAGCGTTTGTTCAATTAGTTCACCCGGGGCAAAAGGGAACGCCAGCGTGGGGTAAAACGCAAAGCCGTTGTACCCCTGTAAAGGAAGAGCGGAAACGTCTCTTGGTACGTAGTGTTCTGTTTTGCAATTATTAGATCGCGGAATAAAATTGTACTTGACGTCCCAGTTTCCGAGAAAGTTCGTACGATGCACGAAACGTCACTGTTCGATGATGGTTTTCGATTCTTAAGAATAAAGATGTCGCATTTTTAAAGGATTTTAAACGACCGTTCCATTGTAGCCCATCGTTACCCCCACCGCCACTACCAGTACCCCCGCAGAATGCAGGTTAGAATACTTAGTGGGCGCTTTTCGCAGCTACATCGACAAAAGTACGGAATTGCATAAAAATTTGCAGGCTAGCTGATACGCATAGGGTGTTAATTTAAACCTGCCAGACGAGAGGAGCCATCATCAACGTCATTCCAATTCTTTTTAGGATACCTTTCTTAAATCTGAATCTTGCCGTATCTCGTTGCTCTACATCGTTTCCTTGAAAAGAAATTGCAACGAATTGCGTGATTCGTGGGTGCGCGCTTAACACCGATCTTAGAGACGATTTACTTACTTTCGAACAGCGACGACAGGCTCAGAGTGACGTTCGCTTCGTCATTCGCGATATACAGTGTAATTCCCCGAGAAACGTCAAACCTCAAAGCGTCGTTCGACTCCTTTGCGACGTCTTCGGCACGAGCCAAAGTTTGAAAGAGAATAATTACGATGCACAAGCACCAAAAAACTGCGTCCACTCTATCCATGGCTGCGTCGCGTCGTCGCTTAGAAAGTTAACCGTTAAATACAAATATAACCTATTAACTTCCTTCCAACTGCCTTTCTAGTTGCCGCTTAATTATTCGTTCTTCTTACGTTCGTTACCTCTTGCTCAACCATTCTCTCGATATCGATCGTTAAGGGAAATAAGGGATCTTGACGCGAGTCACCGGTTACCGATTTCCGCGTAACGAGTAACGTTACGCGTTTGTCGCTGCTCCTTTCCCTATTCCCGGACCCGGATCCAAGCTGACTCGGCTGTTGTCAGGACGATCTCAAAATTTGCCTGATCTTACAATCGCGCGAACAAATTATCCTTCGGGCTGCCGAGCTTTTCACACGCTTAAGAGATCAACGGTCGTTTTTACGTGTCTCTACCGTTGTACGTTTCATAGGCGACGAGTAGAACGCGTGGTGCTTGTATTCGATCGGCGACGAGACTGCTAAGGAATCGTAGCAAACGGAGAGCAGACAATTTCCTTTTTGCCGTCTGCTTACCCCACTGAAACTAGGAAACTGGGTCTCTGCAGTCCGCTGCCGCGATTCGTGTCATAGAAGGTGTAATATACACGCGGTTGATCACGGACGCGTGTGAGTTCAGCGGACCTTGAAACGCGGAAAATTCAACTTTGCTTCTAGATCGCTGAAAATCCGCGCTCTCGATTCTTTTCTCGTTCTCGTCGAAGAATTTCCGTGGGTTTCCGTGGGTTGCCGTGGGTTGCCGTGGGTTGCCGTGGGTTGCCGCGGCTGCGACTTTTTCACTGTCAGAAAATTCACGGTCGAGCAGCTTAGTTTAGAAATACAAAGAGAAATTTGTTTGCTAAGAAAAAGTTTAATAAACACGCACTACGACGTTACATACATTTTGAATAAATAGGAGGAGAGACGCAGTTTCTTTACAAAGTAAATTAATACTATTGCTAGTTTGAGGTAAACACGAGGTTGTTGCTTAAACGTACGAGTTTACAATTTTGGTTTGCCAGGTTGGTCGATTAAGCGACGCCAGTTGCCAGTCTTATTTGTCTCAGAATACTTAAACGAAACTTTGGTACGCGAGAAGCGAGCTGCGGTTCGCTGTATCGTCGATGCCTGCTCGAGAACCGCAACGTGCTTACTCTGTTTTTCCAGCACTGGCCGAGGTCGGGACCAGTCGGTCGGTAGGCGAGGAACGTAATAGATCCGACAGCCTAGTTCCAATTGCGGCGATCGAAGAGACCGTTTCCGAGAGAACGATATCGCCGAAGAAATCATCGTCGTCATCCTCTGTAGTAGTAATGTTCTGCCGCGTTTTCCGGTCCGCTTTCCGGCATCCAGCCACTGTACGCTTGATTGTGAGCTGTCGGTAGGTTGTTGTGAACGTGCACGTGGATCGGTTGAGCGGTCTGCGCGTTGTGTTGCCCACCAGAGATAAACTTGGCTATTATCGTGCTGAGTTTTAGCATCAGTAGTATGGCACCTGAAACCGAGTCCGCGTTCAGATTGCGCTTTAACGAAAGAATCGCAAGTAGGAGAAACGTTGCCGTCGGATTCTAGATGTTTGGTGAATCTCGAAGAGCACGTATCGATAAATGGGTCGTCGGTGTCTCCTGATTCGGTATGCGCGTAGCGTACGCTATCATAGCCGAACCGTTATCCCTATACTCGCATACGTACAATGACTATAGAGTAATTTTCGCTTACCAATGAGCAATCCCTTCAACGAGACGAGAGTTAAAACGGTTAGCATTGTCATCATCGCTCCCATTTTGTACATCATCGGCATTAGCATAAATTGGATTCGCTTCTGGCCAAACGTCCGAGCTTGTCCGCTCGCTTTGCATAAATATTTAACGCGCGATTAGTCGGTCGTCGAATCGATTCCAGTTTGACCGTCGTTCGTTCTCGCGAACGATAATATCTCGAGAGGCGAACTTTAGGCTTACCTGGAACCTCGTTCCTTCCACCGGCCAACAGATCGTCGAGGAATTTTCTCAGCTCCTGGATATCGGGGTCCACGGTCGTGACCTTGGAAATCGGCAGCAGTTTGGTGACTTTGGCGCGTCCATCTTCGTGCTGGTGACCCGTGGCGACACCAACACTCTGGACGCTCGACAGGATTGCACTTTTTGGATAAGTAGTCGCGAGCAACGCGCACGCCAGCGTCCAACCAATCGGCCGCATTATCGAACCGGTTACGATCACGTGGTTCTCTTCATCGACGCCGGGGCTACGCTCCAGGCAAAGAATTCTCCTGCCCACGATCGCTGTTCGATCGTTGATCGCGAGACACGAGCAGCGACCACGAATTACAACGTGTTAATCGTGCTCGGACGAGTCGCCGTATGATTCGGACGAACGAGCACGACGCCGTTCGCACCACAAAAGAGGATCGGCCTACGTGTGCGCGGTGGATCTGCGCACTGCCTCCAATTTCCTCCTCGACTGACAATTTCGTGGACGCGCCACGATTGAAACACTTTCGGAGAACGCTGTTAGAACGTGCCGCGCGCCTCGCCGGTCTATTCACCGCGATCACAGCCTCGTTGCATTTACCAGGCTGCATTTTTTCATGGTTCTACCCACCAATCCCGTATCGCCCTTCTCCTTTCTCGCGATCCACGTCGGAGGATTTTTTCGGCAAAAGGCGCACCTATTAGGAAGAAGAGGATCGTCGTCGCTGTCCGACAAATATTTCCATGTAAAAGGCGAATGTCGGATGTTGGATAGTTGGATAGTTGGATAGTTGGATAGTTGGATAGTTGGATGCTCGTCTAACGTAAGATCGCGTTTTTCGAGGCTGAAAGCCAGCAGTCCCTTGGCGAGTCGTTTGCAATATTTCCTGCATCCAACGTACACCGTGTCCCACTTTCATGGTCGTTGTGCCGCGATCATCCGTACGTTGCTCGTCTCGCGCGGGACTGCTCGACCGTGGAACGCCATAGCCGAGGATAGTCGCGTCAGCGACACCGTACGTTCATCCATCGTTGATTATTATTCGAGCGCGAAGAGGAACGCTCTTTCCCTTAACACCGTCAAAGGAATACGAAACGAAGGAGGCAATAACCGTAGAACGCCTTTGTCCATTACGTTTTCAATGGCTTCACACGGACCTGCTAATTTAACGCAGTCAAGCGGCTATTTCCGTGGCGGAGAAGGTAATAAACGCGGCCTGCAATTTCGAAGAAATTACAAACGATAATAACGTTCGCAGTGAGCGCGGGAAATGGATCCGGATGGCGCGTAGATGCGCGATCGTTTACTCGTAAAATCAAATGTAAGATCGAGCAACGTTTACTTTGCGCACGCGTCTTGAAGACATCCGAGTATCTCCGACGCCGCAAAGCAGCCACATGGTGCGTCGCGATTCGATCGTTCGATCGATGCCGACGCAGCGTGACGCGATTTTAGTTTTCGTGCGTTCGGACGAAATACGGAAAGAACGAGAACGAAAGATCGCCTATAGTAGAGAAAAGTTTGCAAGGAGAAAGAGGGCGATTCGAAAGGCAGCAGCGAACGCGCGAACCACGGCGAAATTTATTGGCAACCCGGTAGAGACGCGTTGCGCGGTACGCGCCGACGTAAAATCTCGCGAATAATCGGGTGACATAAGATCGAGCTGGGAAGCGTGAGACATTCCGCGGAGGAAATGGTAAAAGTAAAGGAGCGAAAGCAGCAATTTGCATGACGTGTGGATTTGCGCCGGCGCGGCGGTCGCGGCTATTGCTAGTAAAATCAGAGTTAACGCGGATGTGAATACGCCTTGAGAGAACGGAGCTGGCATTGGAAGGATAAAAGGAAGAGAAGCGGTACAGGTTTACCGCCATCGGCTTTGCGAGGTGAATCCGAATTCTTCGTGGAAGGAAAGAGAGAAGAGCGAGCCGAAGAAGGAAACAGCGGAGGCCATGTTGGAAAATAATGCGCGTCGTAAAAATTCTTTACCCCGCCGTATCCTGTTGCTGGGTACGCCCCTTTCTCCCTGCCGTCCCTTCTAGTCTCGATTCGCGCTCAAGGACTAAAAATCCAACCCCTTGCACCAGAACCAGAAAGGCCGTATTAAAGATGTACTTGAAACCCGGCTTCGACTGTATTCGAGTTGCATCCTCCGGTCTCTTCGCCGCGACTTCTTCTTCCCTCGCCGTTCCTTTTTGCTCCTCTCTCCTGCAACGTTTGCCCGCTCGAACGTTGTGCTCGATCGCGGCGAGCTTTCAAAAGCCAGGCTCGCCGCGGGTATTTTAAGAATACGATAAGGACAAAAGAAACCGATAAACCGCCTTTTACCAGCGTCGTCGATCCTTCTTCGCTCGCGAGAAGCAAGTCTTTCTCGAGGTCGGCTCCACTGATAAGCCGACTGTCGCCTAGTTTCGCTTTCGCGTCGAAAGGACCGTCTTATTGCTGGCAAAGAGAAGGACGAAACGACAGATTCCGATATTTCGCGGGCGAATCTCGATTCTCCGCGTCGATAACCGCGGATCCCTTCGAATTCCGTTCTTGGCTCTTCGCTGCTTAACGCGCGTCCGTCTACGATCCCGTCTACGATCCGGTTGGTCAAGACAGAAACGATGGAAACGCCAGGGACAAGAGGTCGAGAGTAGAATCGCAAGAGACTTTGGCGTTATTTTCCAAGCACCACTGCCTCAAGGTTGAACGGCTCATTACCGTTCGGCCGCAAGAAGAAACAGAGCTGGACACATTAGCGGTCGGCAACCGGTATAGGCGACTGGTCGCTTCACGCTGCATGTTGAGCCATAAAGGAGAAGCGACGTTATCCTTACGATCGAGTTTTTAACGATTCGTAATTCACGACAGGGTTCTATCTGTTCTATCTGCGTTAGCTAGAGAACGTTGCAGAAAACACGCGCAATTTCTTCGAACCTTGAAAATCTTGACGCCGCGAAGGAGCACGCCGGTCGGGTCGTTTGACGCGATGATTCTGCGAATCTCCGTTCCCGATGGAATCGTAAGAAGCGTAAAGGTAAATGCATCTACACCCGTTAGACCGCGAACTCGATTCGCTCGCAACCCCGGGGGAGGGGGGCGGGCTCGTAGAGGGGCAGCATAAAAATGGAAATTCCCGGCTGTTGCCTATTCACACAGTCTCGCGAATGCCCGCGTCTCGTTGGTTGAGCCTGTACGTACACTCTCACGAGCATCTTCCTCCGCTGCGTCCCGGACCACGCTATATGTATTACCATACCTCCGCCATGGTTGACCATAGACCGGCTCACAAGTGGCCGAGACATTCGCCTCTCGACCGCGACCATGAGAGCACTCAACTCGCGACGGCTACAGCCTACGAGCACCTTCCGTCTCTTCCCTCGACCTTTCCTCTGTCTGCTGTTTCTCCTGTTCGTTCTCCGCGTTGGCGAACCACGCAGTGTACCGCAAGATGAACAGAGCCAGACTCGACCGGTCGGCAAGGGCGCAAAGGAAGGCGACTTTGGCCAAGTAAATTCGACGCAGAGCGGCGAGGTCAACCAGGAAAACTCGAAGGTGGACATTGGGGAAACTGTCGAGTCGCTGATCGTAAAATGTGATGCTCGGGGACACGATTCCGGAGTGTCCGAAACAGAGTCCAGGAGGAAGAGAGAGATTCAGAGGACGAAGAAGACGGTGGTGGACGTCGTTGGAGCGAGCGACGAGGGTAACAGCGAGGCGTTGAAACAGGAAGACGAGGAAGCTGGTGTGGTGAAGAAGCGTAGAAGGAACGACGTTGCTCTGGTCGGTAAGTCCGAGATCCGAGAGAGCGAGGGGATTCCGGCCGGACAGATCGGAGAAGCTACGGACGAGGGGATCAGGAGATTCGACTCGCGAGTGGATGCCGACGGTGTTGCGCCTGGCGCGATCGACGCGCGCCAGAGTAACGAAGAAGGATACAAAGACTCTGGCAAAGCGATCGACCCTAATGAATCGGAGGTATCCAAGGTCGATGCGAGTCGCGCCCAGCACGATGAAAGATCGAAACAGGCGCTTCCCGATTACTTTCGAAAATCGGGAAAGCTCGAGGACGACGACAGCAAAAGCGAAGAGGAGATGTCGTCGAACGACGAAAGCGCAGACTCCGAAGAAAGCAAAGAGTCTTTCGCGAACAGAGGATACAGATCTTTCGTCGAGCCACGAGGTAAATCGAAACACAAGAGTTCCACCGTTTACTTGAACGCGGAGGAGAAGAAGATACCCGACGGGGAACAGCGATCGATCGTCGATGGACAGATAAAGAAGTTAATATCGATTCGCGACGACGCGCTGGACGCTCGGAAGACCACCGACAAGATAGACGAGGCCAAAGTTTTTAATTCGAAACGGCAGGTTGGCGCGGACGAGTGGCTTGCCTTTAACGAGCAGAATCTTCGGAACGCGAACAAGGTAAAAGACGTTAAACTAACGGGCCGTAAACGATAGTTTTCTTAAACGGCGAAAGGGTCGGGGCATTTGCACGCAGAGTCGTATTACCTTTGTAGCGCGTTCGTACGGCGTTCGACGGACCAGTACAGCGGACGACCAAAGTTGTGCCGGAGATTCCTAGATCCGCGGGGGAGAGCAGTTGCTAGTTTTACGCGAGCGATACGAACGAGCGTGGCTTAACCGAGATTCGGTCGCGTTTAATCGGACGCGCCGAGCTACTCACTGGTAGCCAGTAGAGAGCGTCGATGGTTGGTCGTTGACGCGACGGAGCGCGTTCGAGGGCTTAGTATAAAAGCTTAAATTGCACGCGGATGTTCGTTCGGCCGCTCGTGGTGGACGATGTTGCGGAATCGATCGGTCGGAGTTTCGGTGAAACTCGATGATAATAATGATATGATAATAATAATGATAAACGCGTTTGACGTGTTTCAGGGTAACAAGCAAAAATCGGGCAGAGTTCAGGATCTTCATCGAGTCAGGCTTCTCACCCCGGACGTCGCGGTGTACAACATCCTGCAGGACGCTCTGGAATCGTATCCCAACGACGAGACGCTGGTCTCTTACATCGACCCCAAGAACGACACTCTGAAGGAATTGCTCACTTCCGATCAGTTGACCATTCTGCAGATGGCCGAGAAATTTTTACCTCAAGCCCTGCGCCGAGAATACTCCGACAAGATGTTTTCGTGCGTCAGAAGATTCGAATATTTTAGTTGCGTCAAGTACTTTGCCTGGCCTTTGGTCAAACAATACTTCCCAGCGCTGCCTGCTTTTCCAGATTACCAGTGTTGGTATCCGATCGCCGATCTGTCTCCGCAGTATCCGATTTTCCCCTTTCCCAGCTTCTCGGAAGACATCGGCGAGCTGCCGGAAGTGGTGGACGCGGATGGTACCAGAACGAGGAAGCCTAGACCAGAGGCGCTCATCATCCAGGTTCTTGAAAATACGCTGAAGGAACAGCCACGTATATCCGCCTCGCCGTCTTTCCTGGATCAATCGATGGATACGTATATAACCCTGATACCCGAGGATCAATTGTTGACCATCAACATGGCCGAGCAGTTGATCCCAATCTCTTACCGGCCAGAATTTATTCAAAAGACCGTCAGATGCATGAAGGAGTACAACTATCTGTCTTGTTTCAAATACTCGGCCTGGCCCACGGTCAAACGTTTCATTCCGACTCTTCCGGACATTTTCAGCCTCTTGCCGGAGTTTCAGGCCGCGGGGCTGCCGCCGTCGTCGGACGTTGGCAGCTACGTTCCACGACTCTCCGCCTACTCCAATCTCAACTTCTACGTGCCTGTCGGATCAGCCGCCGTTCCAAAGGAAACCGACGCACCGACTTATCCCTCGCCGAAGAATCGAGCAACTTTGCTACGATCTTCCGACGAGTTGGAGACCAAGATCTTGGACATCCTACGGAAGCTGCATCTGGCGAAATCCTACGAGCAGGCCAGCGAGACGCCGTCGTTCGTTTTAACGGGGAACGCCGTGAGCTTCGTTGCGTTTACCAAGAGGCAAATCGAGATTTTATACCACGCGGAGTATCTGCTGCCGCAATCTGCTCGCGCAACTTTCATCGCCGAGATTCTTTCCTACCTTCGGAAGACCAACGATTTCATCGACGGTGCCAGATACGTAATGTGGCCGACGATCGCAAAGTACCAGCCGAACGTACCCGAGTTCCCACGATCCGAGATGTCCGATCTCGCGAAGGAGCGAGTTGATCCGCAAGCATCGCCGGAGATCGAGACCGAGAGCTCGATGAATCCCGGGCTTTTGATACAAGAACGAGTCGTGTCGAACGCGGAGAAAGACAAGGAATCGCGAAACAGAGCGCCTAACGTACCGGTGATCAGCGTATCGGGCACCAGATTTGTCCCGATATTCTCCGAGCTTCCGGAATCCGTGATTTACAACATTCTCCGATCGGTTCAGCTGCAGTCCATCAAATCCACTCCAGCAACTTCCAGCTTCGCGACCAAGAATCAGCAATTCCTCGACTTGCTTACTACGCAACAGGCGAGCATCGTCGGTATCGCGGATAATTTGCTTCCGGTAAATGTTCGGCCCGAGTTTGTCAACGCGATGCTCGCCTGCCTACGCACCGAGAACTTTCTCATATGCACCAGGGACGTAGTTTGGCCAACGCTGTCGCAGTATTTTCCCTGGTTGCCTAATTTCCCGGACTTTGGAATCGTAAGCAGCGTACGACCCAGTGACTCGCCCAGTCCCGCTTCCAACTCCACGTTGACGGAATCTAGCTCCGGCTCCGATACACCGGCTCTTTCGGAGACCGACGTGAAGACAGGACAGCATGGCGACACCACGGTCACCATAACCGACACCAGATTCTTTCCGATTTACAACGAACTGCCAGAGACAATCATATCCAACATCCTGAAAGCCGTTCGATTCTCTATTCCGAATTTGCCTGATTCGCCAGCCCCGGTTAGAGCGCAAGAGTTTTCGCCGTACCTGTCGGAGCATCAGATTAATATTATAAATATCGCGGAGAACTTGTTGCCGACCCCAACGAGGCTCGAATATATCGGCAGTATCGAGCCGTGCATCAAGGAACGAAACTTTCTGGAGTGTACCAGAGACATAACTTGGCCAGCGATCGCCAAGTCTTATCCATGGCTGCCTAGCTTCCCGAACTTTGGCACCCTTCAGAATCTGCCCGAGGAGTCGAGCTCCGGTTCCATCAGATTTCAAGTCTTCCTGTCGGAGAAACCTTCCAGCCCTGCGGCACAGGCTTCTCAGGCTGGTTTGACCAAAGAAGCGGAACTCTTGAGGCAAGCCGAGGACAAGATCGAGAACATATTATCCGACGTTCTGAGCGACAGCCCCGAATTGGAGCTATCGTATTTCAATCTAAGCGATTCCGTTGCTTCCGGTTTGAGCAAGAAACAGATAAATATCATCAGATTGGTGGAACGAGGAATACCGGACACGGCTAGACAATCTTACGTCGCGCGAATGCAAAATTGCATAACGCGCTACAATTTTGTAGCTTGCACGAATAACGTGGTCTGGCCGATTCTCAGACAGTACGGTTTCTCGTTGCCCGACTTCTCCATCATCGGCGATTTGTTTTCTCAGGTGCCCGGCATCGTGCAGATTCCCGGCCTGCCAGACCTCGGTTCCGTCGCGAGCAATATTCCAGCTATTTCTCAACTACCAGCGATTTTACAGATGCCCGGCATCTCCCAGCTGTCGACCGAATTTCCCACGTTGTCGACGCAGCCTGGCGGACTCGCGGCCCGATCGGACTCGCAGAATTCGCAAAGTAATTCGCAAAGTAATTCGCGCGCGGAGGCCCAGGAGGGCAAATCGAAAGGAGACCCAACGATCACGCCGTCAGTAGGTGAATCAATCTATCGTCGATCGATAATTCGATAAACGGAAACCATCGGAATTATCCCTAATTCTTTGTAACTTTGCAGACAGTGACGGAGTCGTCCCCGGATACGCAAACCAACCGCCAGGCATCCTCATAGACGTGTCCAACGAGAAGGTCGATCTATCCGCTACTGGGACAGAAGCAGCAACGATAGATTCAAGATCGTCGGAAGAAGTTAAAAGTAGACAACGTAGGAGCACCGTGGACGTCCTCGACTCTTATTACGATACCGATGAAGCGGGCGCGGCGGACAGCTCGGCGTCTTCGAAATCGTCGACCCTGGCATTCCCAAACATCACGGAATCCGAGTACCTTCGGTTATTGATCAGAGCGAAGGAGAATCTGAGACTTTCCAGCGCGAGCCCCTCTAAATCGGAACAGTATCTCGTCGACAAGTTGAACTCCACGATGAGAAATTCGTTGACCGCCGACCAGTACGAGATCTTAAAGATTATCCAAGACTTGGAGGATCGGCCATCGAGCAAAGGACTGACGCAGCAGGTGATACAGTGTATTCTGAGTCTCAGCTTCGTACGATGCTTGGGTATCTTCGTTTGGCCGCTCGTCGTCAGCAATCTGCCTTCTCTTCCCGGTCTCCCGTCCCTGCCAAGTTTCGGTATCCTGGGACGTTACCTGGATACGGACAGCCAGGTGCGCAATTTCTTCGGCATGTCGACGACCGACTTCGAGCAGAGGCTGCTGGAAAGGAAGGAGTCGGTCGAGAGCTTCTTCCTCGACTGGTACAGGAAGCTGGCGGAGGACAAGTTTCAAACGGACGTAGGCTATCTCAGGATCAAGGGCTATGGGAATAACCAGCTGGGAATTAGTCTGTCCGGGTTCAGAGAAGGCAGAGGGGCGAAACTCAAGGACAATAAGAATCTTCCTAGCATATTGACGATCATAAGCGACATAATGGAGGAAGTTCTGGACCAACGTCCCGAAGCCGACAAAGCGAAGAAGGAGAAGGAGAAGAGGGAAAGAAGCATAGAAGGTTCGAGAGAAACCGATATCCAGTTCTTGAGGAACAGCCAGGAGATCGTCGATATCAAGAGGTCGATAGACGACGATGAAATTATCACGCTGTTTCTCGACAGGATCAGGCCGAACGATTCAGAGGTAGAGATGGACGACGCCAAGTACACGTCGGAAGACGCGTACGATGCCTTTGGAGTTCTCTTTGGAACGAAACTGCACGACAAGCTTGCCGGCCAAATGGAATTTCTCGATTCCGGGTTCAAGATGGAGAAAGCTGATGAGAACGGTCCGATGGAGCCGATAGGGGAGCTGGACATCGTGGCCTTGGAGTCGGCTAAAGATTCCGACGAGTTGAAAGTTTTGCCAACGACGAGCCAAGTGGCGTACGATTTCGAGAAAGAGTCGTCGCGGCACCAAGAACGAACACAGAGGCAGAAGCGGGCCAAGAACTTTTTCAAATCCTTTTTAGAGAAATATTCGGACGGAGGGTCCAAGGGCGATTCCAGCGCGGAAACTTTCGATAACGTCGAGGATAACAAAATCGTGGAGGAATACCGGAGAGACGGGAAATCGACTTTGGTCGTTCAACTGCCGCGTTTGCACGAGGAAGTGGTGTCGAAAAAGGTGACCAATTCGATGATACACATGGGCAAAGCTTTCAAGACGAAGATGACGCAGATGATGCCAGGATTCGGACTGGTCCTGTCGTTTTTGCTTCAAATGGCGCTGGCTCATGCGCGCGCGACCGCGTCGATGGCTGGAATGATCAGCAATATGGCCCTCGGGACAGCTATGTTCGGAATGATTCGAGATTCTTTCTTCGGATCGAGCGGTCATCCAAAAATTAAGTACGTTTACGACAACGACAAGAACGGGCCAGGAATCGCTTGGCCTGCTCAATACGAATCCGGTTCTCGTTACTACGGATAGTAGTCGTTACGTTAGATAACTAAAATTACTACGACCGCTATTGGAATATCATACCGGATAGTGGAGCGATCGAGTTTTACGCGATATTCGTTGGGCGTCGCGACGCGGGCGGGCGTAGCGACTTTGACAGACGTAGCGATAAGAGTAGTAAGCTAAGTTGGAGGATTCCGGATGTTTGGGAACGGCGGTAGAATTATCTCGAGTCGGGGGTGGGGGGTGGGGGGTGCATAGGCTAGCCTACGAGCCAGTTTTAATTAAGTAAGAGGGTTCTACGGTTACTGATTACGATTACGCTATGGTAGAATTGTAGTCGACGCACGGCGCTCGATCTATACCAAGGGTTAACGCGCATCGACTTTGTCGATCGTGGGTTCCGTCGTTCGTTTACCTTAAAGGCTGAATAACAATGAACGCTGTATTGGGCTAGCTTTAATTTTCTTCCGTACGCGGTCGACGACGATCCGATCGTCGGCGCTCTTGCTCGGTCTTCCTACGAAATGAATACATATTTACACAGACGTTTCAACGGCACGGACTGCAGAGACTCGATCTTTCTTAGTTAGGGAACAAATGTAGCTGGGAATCGGCGCGTTTCGACGAGTTTATTTTAAATAAAATTCGTATCGGCTCTTGTTCGTTCGTGGAGGGTTTAATGGTGAAGGGTAACACAATATCTTGGTTGCGCTGTTCTCTTATCGATCTCCGTATGATCGAACTGCGCCCAATAACTAAAGACAACGCGTAGGTGGTATACCGTATATTGTAAAGGCCTTAGCTGCTAAGACTGCCAGCGATTCTCGCTAGTTTCTCGCAATATCTACCTTTACGAAGAATAAAAAACACGCTTGAGAATCCACTCATCCTGGTTTCCCTCCTATACGAGCACCTCTGACTCGGCCGCCGCTTTTTATCGATCCTTGCGTTGCCGGCGCTAATTTTTCAAGATAAGGATCGCGGGATGCGCGCTAGTAGCGTAATTGCTCTTGTCTCGAGCGCCTCGCTACTTCTCGCGCGTAGAAAACTAAAACGAGCTGTACGAACAGAGAGATACATCGAGATCGAGCAGATAGACGTTCGATCGTACGGCTTATCGCAATCGCGAGGAACGACGTTGGCTGGAATCTCAAGGACTCGCAGGACCACGATCCAAAGAGTCGAGGTTCGGACGAGCACGACTCTGCCTTGTTTCTTTCTTTCTTTCCCGTGCATCGACTATTTCGTCCGTTTCTTTTTTTTTTCTTCTTCTTCTTCTTCTTCTTCTTTTCTCTCTACGCTTTAAAGATTAAGTAAGAATCCCTTCGAAAGTCTCGGCGTACGCGAAAAGAACGCTTTTACGTCGCGTATACGACGGTTCGGTTCTACCACAAAGATTGGCGCTTCAGATACGTAATTGGGTAAACGCTCGACTGCCACGTATCTCGTGCTATTAAACGAGTACGACCGCCATTAAAGCACAGAGAAAGATACCATCTGCCTATTAAGCTCGTGCTCGCGATCCATTGTTATACCGTTTATTTCTAAACTCGTATTACAGGGATACACGTCGTTTTAGGCAAAAATAGAAGCGAAATATATCGTCGAAAGTATCGGTACGTATTTGCATACTTGTCACTGCGTACGTAGTAGAGAGGTCGAAGGTTGATTCCTTCGGAAACGCACGTCTATCGAGATATGGAAATTTCGCGGGCTCGTTACGTTCTCGATGAACGTAAAGCAAAGCGATAACTGCGCGACGTCTTAATCTGTTACGCGTCACGATAGCAGAAGGGGCAGCACGGATGGTATTTCTTCTTCTTCCTCCTCCGACACGGTGCGATTTTCTTCCGTCACTTCCATCGCTTCCATAGAGAAAGGCAGCTCGTTTAAATAAAACCTAGAACAAATTTACCGCGAGGGGTAATGGAATTTACGACGATTAAAACATCGAAACTGCAGGTATTTACCATTCGTTAGCGCGATCACAGTCGACGTGTTCTTCGTCGCTGCACACTCGTTCTCTCTGATCGAACAAGGTATTGTTCGGACATATTACGGGGAAACCTTTCCCCGAATCGTCACAGGCATGGAAAACTCGACAATCGTAGTCCGAGTCTGCGTACAAACCAACCGGTTTACCCTCGCAGGAAAATCGGAAAGTCAGATTATCGAAAACGTCGAAATCGCTCGTTTCTTCGGACAGGTCCTCGTAAGTCTCTAAGCGGTGTCGATCCTGGCGAGAAGAAATGTGTCTTTGTTTCTTTTTCAAGTTTTAAATGCGACTCGCGACACGAGAGAACAATCTAAAACGTACAACGTAACCTTGAGTTGGTAAAGCGACGGCGACGACCAACAGCCCTGCAAAGCGGAAATTCGTTTGGCAAACCAAAATTCCTTTTGCAAAGAAACTGCAAGTATGTTTTACTCACGAGTCCACGGCAGAAGCTTCGAGATAAATACGATCGAAGAAGGCATGTTTTTACAAATTTGAGAAAGAGTTCTTCGAGCTCTCTGCGCGATCGACTTTTGCGGTATTCGTTGCCAGTCACGATCTCCGTGCGTAACGATTCGACGATACTCGGCTGATGCGGTAGCTGTCTTTACTGGCACTCCTGGTTCTTGAACCGTGCTATTCAGACAACTTATCGACCTTAACGAGCGAGTAATCTCTCGAACGGCGTAACGCCGTTTCTCGTTATACCCTAAACGCTCGCTAACCGGGACATCCGGTTATTATTAGACGAACTTTTCGAAACTGCCAACTAATCGAATCTATTACGCGCGTTTAAAAAGCAAGAGACTCGCGAGACGTCCACCGGTGAAAATGGATTCGACTGGATCGCTCCATTTAGTCGAGAACGATGTACGGCAATTGGCTCGATTCGACGTACTTTGACGTTACACGGTTCGAAAGTTTTCGATCGCCCTTATCCTCCTCGTCGTTTAAATCGTCTATAACATCGATCGAAAGTCTCGGTGCGATTAATTTTACGCACCGATAGATGTCACTGGCTCGTAAAGAAGTCGTTGTTCCAAGCGACTTTCGCCCGCGTCGACCAATCGCGGCCATCGTTCTCCGCTTTCTTCCATCTTAAGCGCGACTTTTCTCCGGCAACTTCTTCTCCCATGTATTATGCACGTGTACGTAAACAGAGGGGCCGCGGAGAAACGATTCACAGGTAGCATTTTCTAAACTAATAAAAATTACTCTACGTTGACGATCTTTCTAAAGCGTTCGACCGTAGTTACGATAGGCGATAGGCAGAGGGAACGTCGCCCGGCGATCGAACACGCGTCGAGAAACGGGCTTCGATACGGCCCTGAGAGGCAACGAGCCAATGAAGCGCAACCTTAGCGTCCTTGTCTCGTAGAAATGTTCTGGGTTTAGAGTCAGAGAGCCGCGTGTCCACGAAAGGACAGCGCGTATCGACTGCTTACGAGGGAGGCCTCGCTTCTCCAGCCGCCTTTCTCTTTAGCTTCGAGCCACGGCTCAGTTTTCACGGCAGCCTCATCCAGCAACTACTCGCAGAATGTCTGGAAGACAGAAACGCGGTGAAACGTTAACGTGATTCTCTCTCTTCTTCTCCTTTCCGTGTACTGATTTCGCGCGCGTGAAACGGGTCGAATCGTAAACTGGTCGAGCGACGAATATGTGACTCGAAGACGACGACTGTCATCGTGCTCTCAGAACGTGCTGTCCGTACGCCAAGGTACGGCGATACAAGGTACTTTATCTTCGATACGAACACCATTTCGAAAGATTATTTATATATATATTATTATATATATTATTTATATATATATGTATATATATATATATATGTATGTATGTATATGTATGTATATGTATGTATGTATATAATATACATGCAAGTGGAATTTTTATTTGCACGCCACTTACGAAATGAAAGAAAGACGCGGTGGTATTTGATAGCGCGGTTCCACGTGCGCTTGCACGTCATCTGCCAACTCGGGCGAGTTCAACGCGTGAACAGAGATACGGGTTACCGGTTGTTGCGCCAGTGATTCCACCTTTTTCCCGCCGTAATTACGCATTTCCTTCCGACGATGAGACGCTGATTTCTCCTCGCCCATCCGTGTCAACGAGCGGTTGCCGCGATATCAGCCACCGTTCGTGGCATCGACAGCTTCCAACTTTGCGTTTCGTCCAACGCTGTCATCGAGCAGAATTTCATTTCGAAGAGCCTGTCGACTCTCGAAAGAGATCGAACGTTTTCTAACGCTATCGGTCGGTAAGTCTTGCTTCGCAGGGACTGTGCTGTTTAGACGAAAATACCCTTGAAAGTGCTCGATGCGGAAAGGAAAAAGCAAAAGGTTCCGTGTGACGTCATTTTCCGCCGCCCTCTTGCCCGTTGCGAAACGCGAAAACGAGGAACGCGTCGGAAGGAGGAGACGGCGATCAAGTAGAAACGCCGACGGTTCTAAAAATTACTGTCGCAACGACGTTAATTGGGCTCGGAAAGTAGAGCGTGGTTTTTCTTGTATTTTCTTCGCGCATCAATTATTATTCCTTCCGAGCCGGAGTAACTGAAACGTTTCTTCTCACGAGCTTAGATTTCTTCTCGATTATTCGCCCAGCTACTTGTTTACGCCTCCTCGAATTAATACAACGCGTACAAGCGAGCCATTCTTCGACGTTTTACTTTCGACATGGTTCTTGGATTTCTCCTGGATTTCACATCGATAGAAGGGCAACGCGAAATATCAGGTGTCAAACGCGAAATTACGTCATTAGAACCGGTGCGGAGAATTTTTCAGCGCCGGCTAATAGTCCAAGTCAAAAGGATTCGGTTCATTGCCTGTCGTTGCACCGCTAAGGTCGCTTCGGGAGAAGTGAAAGGACCAACAAACGGCGTTTTCGATATGCCGCGCGCCCAACCTGTATCGCTTCGCCAACAAATTCTGTACTTCCTATTATACAACGTATTTATCGGTACATTTGCTCAACATGGAATTGCATAATTTTGTGGAAAAGATGCCTGCCGCTTTACGGAAAGCACGTTTCCATGTTGCGTTTCGCATTTACGACCGACCCGGTCGCTGAAGGCTCGTATTATGTTCCGATCGTTGCATAAACGCGCGGCGAAACTAGATCACCGCTTTTCTCTTTACCTCCTCGCTCGTTGAATTACTAGATTACTGGAACCGTAATAACGCACGCTCGTTCGTTTCTCAGGTCAGTGGGCCTCGCGAGCGTTCGTCCTTTTAAACGTTGGGCCATCGAATTAGCCGTAAAGTCGGTTGTACAATTTTAGGCTGTTGGCCGGTACGATCTTTTATTACACCGCGGAATTCTCCCGTTTCTCGTTGACCCCCTTAAACGTCCGTGGTCGAGGCCATCGTTGGCGCATCGATCGAAATAAAGATACTCGTTTCGCTGGCCCACGCTTTCCTCTCGCCGATCCTCTTTACGGCAAACGCTCGCGCACGATCTAACGGTTAGTCGAAGGCCCGATTTCCAGATCGAATTTCCGGCTACCTTTTCCCGAGAACTCGTCGCGCCGAAACGTCTCGATCATCGGGTCCGTCGGAATGGTTCTAGCCTCTCTATCCTGAATCTCCGTCGTTCCGTCTCTCTGAGCGACTAGGCGCGCGCCGACAAACGCCGATCGATAGATTCGTTGTTATTCGTGGCCGTTACGATTTATTAGTTATAATTTATCGTAATTTCCGCGAAGGAAAACATAGGCAAGGAATCGAATACTCTAGAATTCATTGGCAAAAAGTTTTTTTTATTATTTTTTCTATTAACAAACGTTTACTTATCCGGATTATAATTGGTAATTGGTTTCGTCAGGAGTACCGTTGCTCGACTATTTTTTTTTTTTTGTCCTGAAAATCTGGTGACAAAACTGAACGATTCGTGGTAGCCTGAGCGAAAAGGACGAGTAATTTTTCACAGCTGACTACGCCGTAAGGGTAAAGAACGCAAGGTTTCGAATTTTCTTATCGTTGGGGAATTTCGATCGAAGCGAGTCGACGCGCACACGCGAGCCACTTTTTCTCTCGTCGATCTTTACCTATTCGAACGAAAGTAGAATTTGCATTCGACCGCGCATCGGGGAGCGCCATTTCACTTTCAGCCAGAGAATGCGGTGGCGATCACCCACTTCCCTTGCCAATAATAATCCACCGCGCTCCTGTAAGATTTGCGTAGCGACGTTCGATCGTACGGCAGGACGAAATTACAGCTTTCCGCTCGAGGAGCTCGTAAAAATTTAATTAACGCGATTATCTGCTGCGAACAGATTTCCTTTATCTTTGATCGCGGCAACTTCGTGGACGGAATCGTCAGGCAGAAACTGCGTCTAAACCGATACGCGGGTAACAGCGCTTGCGCGCGTACGTACGCCAAGGAAGTAGCAGCAACGAGGTCGTTCGTCTCTTTACGACTTCTTTGTTTCTACTGGCTCCTGCGGGTGATCGCCGATCCGCAAACAAATTAGTCGCGCCTCGCCGTGATTTGCGCTTATTTAGACACCCGAACGTCCATCTTTGCGCGATTCGTCTACGAGACGTTCGTACGAGAAGCTCGTAACGCGAACGTCCTATCGCGTTTTTCACGTTATTCCGACAACAACGTGTCCCAGAGCGGTTGGAAGCTTAGGCTCGCGATACGGTCGTGCATACGCGATACATCATGAGAGACGATCTGTGCGTAATCGGCGCGTCAAAACGGAAATTAACCGGCTCCTCGAAGACCGCTGCGACGGGTTCGGCGACTCGCTGATTCGATCGGATACGGTCGCAACGCGGGAAAATAAGAGTCCACGAGGAAGTTTCTAGAGAGGATGCGTCACGGGTTTTGAAAGAAGTAGGAAAATGGAAAGGCGAGCCTGTCGATCGGAAGATCGACCTTCCGAATCGAGGGAAAAGTTTAACCGGCTCGCGGTTTATGGTATCCGCGAGCGCGTTATCGGGGCGCGAATCTAACGCAGGATCGACCGACCACCACCGCGAAAACTTTCTCACGTTTCGCGCGAAACAACGCGATTGCAACACGAGTGCCGCGACTAGACTAATAAAAGTTGTACGACTCGGACCAGTTGCTGCCGTTAGGATTTTTTAGATCAATCGCTAACGCTGCGTCGTTTCGCTCCGCAGATGATACTTTTCCCGTTATTATGGGTCTTGATGGTGTCCGCTGCCACCATGGGCGGCTACGTTCCACCCGGACCACGGTTCAGATGTCCCAAAGAACCCAAGTACGTCTATCCTTGCGTGTGCGTTCGCGGCAGTGACAGAGGCCTCTACGTTCGTTGCGAGAACACCAATTTGGCAAGTTTGAGCTTGGCCTTCTCCAATTTGGGCAACGAGGGCGTACCGATCGAAGAACTCGTTTTGTACAAATGCAACATAGGTAAGCTAGCTCGCTGTTTCTCGCAGAAGCGCGCCACGCTTCGTAAATAACTCGGCGAAACAAGGTTTCTCCAGCTACGTTGCGAATCACACCTTCGTTACGTTACGTTTAAAGGACGTTTTTACGGGCCCGCTCTCTATCCCCTGGACGTTCGAGTGTTGAGGTTCATCGACACTCCATTGCGACTGATAGAGGAGCACAGCTTTCTCGGCGTGAACAGAACTCTGCAAGAACTTTACGTGATAAACAGCACTCTGGAGAGATTGCCGCGTCAGGCGTTGCAAATTTTAGGGAACTTGAGTATCCTGAGTATCGTTGGCCACCGAATCACCGCTCTACCGGTGGACAGCTTCGCCGACAGCGCTGCGGCTGCCAAGATCGAAAAGTTGGAGATCAGCAACGGTACAAGCACCATTTTACGCCTAAGCGAATCGTATCGAGCCAATCGTATCTCTGGTTTCCTACGCTTTCTCTTCTCTTTCTTTTCTTTTCTTTTCTTTTCTTTTCTTACTCTCGTAGGCACTCTGACTTCTCTGCCCGTGGAAGCGTTGGCTCCCCTGAAGAAACTGAAGAGATTAGATCTTCACGATAACGAGATTAAGGAGCTGAAGAGGAATCAGTTCAAGGGTTTGAGGGACACGGAATATCTAGATCTATCGCACAATCGGATCAATAAGCTCGATGGATCTCACTTGGCCGACTTGACGAAGATGGGCTGGTGCAATTTGTCTCACAACGCCATTTCGGATTTAAAAAGGTAAATTGCCTGCCAATTGCTTCTTCCCCCGCAGCAGCGGCACCTTGTTTCGTAGGCGAAACAAGCGCGAACTAACGACGAGAGCGATGAAAATCGGTCGATCGTTGACGAATATCTTTGTCCGTAGGGGAACGTTCGCGAGAAACTCGCTGCTGAAGGTGCTGAATCTGAGCCACAATAAAATTAGAAAACTCGACTCGAATACCTTCCGCGGCATGCGCTTTTTGATAAGACTGTACTTGAGCGACAATCAGATAGACGACGTCGGAAGAGGTACCTTTGGCCCCGTCACCAGGATAGGCACCATCGATCTGGCCAGAAATTTTATCAAGAAGATCGACTTTCAGATGTTTAATCAGCTGCAGTTCGCGGAGGTACGAGTATCGTCGATATCCCGAAAAGTCCTATTAGTAGGAGGATAAACGTGCACCGATCGTAACGCTCTATCCAAATCCGAAGGATTTCGCGCGTAAAATGCAACGCGGACGCGAAATATTCGGTTTGCTTTTCGTTGCAGCTGTTGGACGTGTCCGAGAACTTTGTGACAGTGGTGGAGAAGCTGTCTTTCAAAGATCTTTACCTGGCGAAGATCGATTTATCTCGCAACGAGATTTCAAAAATAGAACCGGGCGCCTTCGAAAACTGCGTCAACATCACGATCCTGGATCTGAGTCGCAACAAGCTCGAAAACATCTCCAGATACTCGTTCGACAGTGCGACTTACGCGACGGAGCTGCGATTGAGTTACAATCGATTCACCGCAGTCAACCAGGTCTCTCTCGGAGGCGAATAATTCGAGAATCGAAACCCTAGGGAGCCCGGGGCGAAACGATCATTACAAACGATCATAATTGCAGGTGCCGCTGCACAACATGACCGGGCTGAAAGTTCTCAACGTGTCGCACAATTTGATCCACTCGGTGCCTCGTCAGACGTTCCCGAAGCTGTACGAGCTGCACACGATCGATCTGTCCCATAACAACCTGTCCGAAATCCACAACGCCGTATTTCAGACTCTGTTCAGTCTTCGTTTCTTAAATCTATCGTACAATTCTCTGGAGAAGATCAAACCATCCACGTTTGGTCCTCTGCCGACGCTGTTGGACCTGGACATGAGCTACAATCGATTGAACGATATCGCTCGCAGCGCTTTAACCAGATTACCAAGCTGCAGGTAATTAGCGAGTTTTCTAAACGAACGCGTAAATCGGATTCGTTAAAATTCGCTCGAGCTATCTAAAGATAAGCATCGCCGTCGTATCGGATAAAAAGTGGTGTTGTCAACTCGCAGGAGTCTGTCCGTCAGGAATAATCGATTGACGAGGATCTTCCAGTTGCCTATTTCTCTGGGTAGCCTGGACCTTTCCGAAAACTGGCTGGAGGAAATTCCAACGATGGACGTATGGCCCACGATGAACGCTCTTCTCTCGCTGGACCTCTCGGGGAACCGATTGGCCGATAATCTGAAACACGGCAGCTTCGAAAACCTGCTCACCTTGAGGACTTTGAACCTGCAGTCGAACAACATGACGAGGCCACCGTGGGAGGCGCTAAGCACTCTAACCAGCTTGCAGTATCTTTATATGCAGGTTCAACGATCTTTTATACGCTGTCATAGGTTTAGTTAACGTCAGGTCGCAGCTTGACGAGCAAGGCGATTCAACTCGACGTGGACGATAATTTCAGCACAACCAGCTAACCGAATTGGGAAAGTCCGCGTTTGGACGTCTTCCGATAGTGTTCGAACTGAATCTGGCGAACAATCGGATATCGAACGTGACCGCTCGAGCTTTCGAGGGACTGTTGCAGCTGTTGACGCTGAATTTGACCAACAACGAACTTGGCCACATTCCCAACGGAGCGTTTCAGAGTCTCGTCTCTTTGAGGTCTTTGGACCTTTCACACAATAGGTTGGAAAGACTGGACAACAAAACTCACGGGCTTCTCGACGATTGTTTATCTCTGGAGAGACTGAACCTCAGTCACAACAGGATATCCTTTATTACGAGGAAAACGTTTCCCAACGATCCTTGGATCCCTTACCGGCTGAAAGAGGTCGATCTTTCGTACAACACCATGCCCGTGTTGACGTACGAACTCACCGTAGGAACGAAAAAGCTGCAGTACTTGAATATCAGTCACAATAACATCAACGAGATTCGAAGATGTGAGCGCGTTTCGTCTTCGCGATAAGCGAATAGTTTAGCAAAAAAATTAAAACGAAAGAACGACGATTGGAAAGGCTCTTGGCAACGACTAAAATTCTTTATTTTCTTTTCTTTTTTTCTTTTTTTCTTTTTTTCTTTTTTTCTTTTTTTGCTAAACTAAATCGAGCTAAGCGGCGACCAACGTATATTACCTTTCGGCTATTAATTTAACATTTTTTCGTTCCTCTCGAATATCCTAGATGTGATCGGCAACTTGACAGCGATACGAACGCTGGACCTCTCCTACAACGAGATCAACGACCTCTCAGAACCGGATATCTTTGATCCTCCGACGAATTTGACTAATCTGTACCTGAGTCACAACCGCCTGACTCACGTACCGTTGAACAAGATCCTTCCATTGCCGAAATTGAAGATTCTCGACGTCAAGTCCAACTCGATCGGAGTGTTCAACGATATGTTTATGAAGATTATAGAAAATAGCACGAAGCTTCAGTACACTGGTAAGGAACGAGTGGCCAAACATCGATATCTCTTAACACTCACACACACACACACACAGAGAGAGAGAAATGTCAAGTACGATTCTACCGATCGTTGTTTTTAATTGTTTAAACGTCGTTGGTAAATTGCTCTCACGAAACATTATTATTGTTAGCGAGAATCGCGTATTGTCGTGTGTATCGTTTCCAATTACTGTTCAGGAAATCCATTGCACTGCGACTGTTACGTGAGGCCCTTGAAACGATGGCTGAACGTTCATACCGAAGTACCAAAGGAATGGTCGAACGTTAGCTGTGAAAGTCCGCGTTTTCTGGCCAACAAACTGCTGACGGAAGTGACGGAAGATCTGATGGCGTGCGGTCAGAGAGAGGTGAAAGAGTATCCCGAGTTCGACATCACTCCGGACGTAAAGTATCGAAATATCGAGTAGTACGTATTCTAGGAACGAACCTGTTCGATCGATCTTGGACTCGCGTGGATCGAAGCGTTGGCATTCAACTGACGCGGCTGTGGTTATTTTGCAGCAACGAGGAGGACAAGAGCTGGAAGGCGACGTGGTACGTGACGTCGCGAGAAGACATCGGCGACTTTTACGTGGTGGTTCGTGAATCCGGGAGCGGCAAGTCCGCGATCGAGAAAGATCTCGTCTACAGCGAGAGGTCCTTTAAGATTCCAGAGCTGCAGGATTCCGGGACAAAGTACGAGCTGTGCGTGCTCGCGAGAGACTCGGAGGGGAACGTGAAGCATTTTCGAAGTTCGCAGTGTCGGATATTGGCGCAGCACGGGCTCGACTCTTCGACGTCGAGGTTCACAGCGAACGCGTTGCTGATTCTAATCGCTGTGTCCTTCGCTACTCTGGCGTGATGGCAGAAGAAAAGAGCGTCGCGACATCGTGCTAGATCTTTCGCGCGATTCTCTCGCTGCTCCCACCACTAACCATGTAAATAACGATAGGATCGTAAATCAATGTTCCGGCGTGGATCGTGGCTGTACATAGGTCGTGCTTTACCAGTACGCATCGCGTAGACGTTGACCGTCGTGTATTTATTTTTGTAAAATATAGTCGCTGATTGGTACCACGATTCTCGTTGTTCGATTCTCTGGACGAAGAAATACGACACGCTCGGCGGAGGCCGAGGCGATTCGCCGGGCAAAGACTAAGCGAAATCGATCGCTGGCTATCTATCGGAGACGGGTATCGGATCGAGGCGAAGAGTAAAAAGAGCGGCGAGTAGGTAATTGGAGATCGTTAGGTGGTTGGGAGTCGGGCACGATTAGCGGACAATTTGTCTTAATAAGTTTGGCCGTCTAATCCCACGAGGCCCTAATTCCTCGCGGAGCGTCGTCCCGTCGTTAATAAAGGCGTTTCTCTCGCAGGCCCGCTTGAAAAAGTTCTCAAGGAAGTCAGCGGGCTCGCGAGCCGCGCGTAGTAAGATGATTTCATTATTCCGCGTGTTATAATTAGCATCCACGGTTATCCCGGAGGAAGAGGGAACGGCTCGGGGCCTTTCTAATGAGGCCAAAGTCCCGTGGAAGTTGTCGCTTCCGCAAAACGATCCGGCAGCGAGATTAGTGGCGTCAGCGCCGATCACGATCGTCCACGCGACACGTTTCTCTTCCTTCCTATCCTTCCCCCTATCGGCCATTATTCGGCCTTGTTCGGTGGTCTCGCTCGCGATGTCGCGGAATTCGCGAGATACGCAACAAGGAGGAGGGACGCGACCATCCTGTTTCGTTGACGATTAACGGGACTTTGGATCGGTAAACGCCGCAACGCGCGCGATCGTTATCGCCTCTACGCAAAAAAAAAAGATGATTTACTTTTTTCGAGCATCCGCTCTTAGACGAGAAAGAAAGATGGATTCCTTTGACAAAAAAAAAAAAAAAAAAAAAAAAGAAAAGGAACAAAAAAGACGAAGAAGAAGGGAAGAAAAAATGCAAAGTAATTTCCTCTCAAATATTTGAGGTACAACGCGATGCTGAAATTTTGGTCCCGAGCAAACGCTTCGAGGTAGAACCGCGTTCGCTCCGCTGATTTACCGCGACTTCTTGCCAGAGCGGAATCAAATTGAAAGAATCAAAGATAGCGTTCCCACGGAGGATTTCCGAAACTCGAGAGGAGAACGACTTCTCGTTGAGACATTGGCACGCGTTCCTACTGCTTGGAACGCGAGGTAATTTCTTCGGTACGGACGACTGGAAACGGATAAATTGGATTACGCGCTGAAAGATGGGATCCGAGTAGGACAAGACAACGAACGAATCTTTCTCTCCCTCCTCCCTTCTCTCGTTATCTCCGCGCTCTCTTGTCGCCGATCTCGTTGTTTGCGCCGTTGGCGCAAGGTAGGAATGGATATTACGTCGATAACGCGTTACCGGAAATGTCGTAGACTCTCGTGCGATCGCTTTAATTATCGAATCTTTTTCGAGGCAGTCTCCGAGGACGGAGTCCAATTAGCACGGAGCCGCGGCGGTCGTTACGGAGCCAAGCGATTTCTCGTAGCGAGCGTAATCGCAATCGGTTGCTCGTTACGAAATCCTTGGACACTTTCACCTCGAGGCCCGGAGAGTATGGCGTGGCTCGTCCAGGTACCGTACACGAGAGCGCACGATCGTGCACGAGCGGGCACGAGCGGGCACGAACGACGCCAGTGTCTATCAGAGGCAGACATCCGTTTGTCTGGCCTCGGCTCGGCCATAAGGCCCCAAGGCTGTTTTGCCTGAATAAATTTATGCGCGTCTCATCCTGCCGGTCGAACGAGACGCGGCGAGCCTCGGTTTCGTTGACCCGACACTCGCCGCTTCCTCCGCTAATGCGATAATTAATTATCGATCAACGGCCACCCTTCTATAAATCACGGATCTTTTTGCAGGCGGACCAGCCTCGTTCGACGTATCGATTTCCAATTACTTATTCCGGTTCGCGGTTCGTACCCATGGGAGCGAGAGCCAGTTATAAATAGACGTAAAGAAAAAGAAAGAAAGAAGCGCTGGAAGATTTCCAAGGGAAGATTTAACGCGATAAACGGGCGACCAGTTTCTTCGTAGCGGTCGAACGCATTTACATAGTCCACTTTGGGCAGTGACTCACACCGGATCCATGTAAGGCCCAACGTCGCGTCTCTCTTCGTGGACCCGTATACGCCTACGGCGAGACGACGAGTTGGCGCTTGCAAAATAAAAAGCGGCGTTCCGACGCAACGGCCGCAGCGTCGAAAAGGCTACGTGACTCGATTTCGTAGCGGCGACGAGAAACCATCCGGCGATTCCGCGGGCCCAAAGTGCGCGGCCCGTTAATTCTCCGGCAACTTTGCGCCAGCTACTCGCGGGAGGAAAGAGCGATCTCTCGCAGCGTATCGCTCTCGTCGATCTTGCCGCGCGCGCCGATCGATCCACCGAGCAATTAGGCTCCGACTCTCGCGAACCCGACTCCGTTACACCCGCGTTACGTACAGACCGATCGACGCAACGACGTTGCTACGTCCATCGCTGCGTTCGTCGCTGGTAAGGACGGTTGGTCGGATAATCCGTCCTCGATCCGAATACAGGCCTGAAACAGCCAACCTTTGGCCAGTGGAAACTCGCGTTCGGATCGCTTCCACTGCCGGCACGATATCGTTTCGCGGGGTACGATACGACGGGAGCGCGCTCGAGACTCCCGCAGCGTTACAGCTTCATCCGTGCTCGCTTCGGACGGATACCGCGGGATACCGGCGTGGCCCGCGAGAGAGGTTAAGCCAGCGGTTGGGAAAAATCTCGGTATCGGCGGCGGCAAGGGTACCTGCTGCACGACCTACACCATCGGACGGATCTCACGTGCGCGCCGTTGAAAAGATGTTGCCCCGTTCCGCGTCGACGTCCGGCTGCGCGCGGTCCGTGTGCCGTGTGGGTCCGGTGTGTCGGTGTGTGCGGTTCGAACTCTCCCGCCACCGCCAATGCCCGGGCCCGTCAGTGTCTCTCGCGTTCTCGCACGGAGAACAACTCCGACTCGTTCGCGTCGCCGCGTCTCTCGCCTCTTCCTCCTCCGTGTTTATCCGTGTCGCATCGGGATCGCGCAATACCGCGCAATACCGCGCAATACCGCGCAGTATCGCACGAATATCATCGATACCGCTCTCAAAGTGAACGCCCACGGACGTCGTGAAAGCTGATTCTCGAGGAGATCCAACAATCCGACTAAATGAGTCTTTCTCGCGGTTAGAGCGAAAACGTCGCGTCGTCCCTTTCTTCCCACCTTCCTTCTCCTTCTTCCCCGTTCTTTCGCCCCCTCCCCTCCCCCTCTTGCCCCTTTTGCGCCCCTTTCCCTTAATTCCAACCTTTCGAGACTCTCTCGGTAACGTCGGTACCATCGGCTTGACATGGAGACCGCGGGATCCCGAAGACTACTCCTCTGCTGGATATATATTCTCAGCGTGGCAGGAGCAAACGGTGAGCAAGTCGAAAGTGCAGCTCGGTTTACGAGGAAGGATTATTTTGGCGAAAAAATGGGACGCGGCCCGGATACGAAGGAAACGTCACGTGGACGGACGGTGGACGCCTGGCTCAAGGCCGACGGACGTTCACTCGATCGTCGCATCGACCTCGATGCAACGCTCTCGCGTCTCGCGAATCTTCGTTTCCATCGGATCTCCATCCTTCTCTTTTTCTCTCTTTCTTCTTTCTTTCGCTCTTTCTCTGCTGTCAGGCGGCGGAGAACGTCGTCGGATGCGACGATCGTTAGCGACTCTCGCCCACGGTGATTGCAATTTGCCTAATCGTGCCGTTTTGACGCGAGAAACGAGGGAAATTGCGCGGAAACGTCGGCCGTTTACCCGACCCGTGCATCTTCAGATCGCCGAGGAGTCGGCAATGTTTTCGGCGTTTTCAGAATTCGCATAGAAAATTAGTCGACGACGGGTTCGATGGTTATCTCGCGGGCGGAAAAGCATCGGGAAATTACGTAAGAACGCGCGTTGATAGCAGTACCGTGCGAAAGGCTGGAAACTCGCGTGATTTACGGGCGAACGGTAACATTGCCCGATGAATCACGCGATCCCTTTCATACGTCTCGTTATTCGCCACTCGTTGCTTTTTAACTGGTCCGCGCGTTTACGGCTGTCCACGGCGAAAGTCGAGAGGTTTTTGTTGCCGCCGGCTTGGCAAAAAAATTAATTTCCTCGGAAATCGGTGGAGCTGACGCGACGATAGAAATCGCAATATGGTGGCAGATCTGTCTGCGTACCGGTTGATTTAGCGTCGGCATGTTTTTGCGTAATCAAACGGAAGACGCGTCGCTCGCGATTGCTTCCTCGTGGTAATTCGTTTCTTCCAGTTAATTCCTCGGCGCGGGCTTAATGGGCCACGTCGTCTCGGGCTTGATCGATCGGATTCGATCTTCCTTCGCGTTTCTCCGTACCGCCGGCTAAAATTCTTGTCCGAGAGCCAACCAAACCGATCGGCCGACCTCTGCCGCGCCACGTAACGAGCAGAACTCGTCCGGAATGCTCGACGCGCGCAGATTCTTTCCATCGGGCAAAGAAAGCGAACGAAAGAGGACGAAAGTGATTTTCTACGCTTCGCGTTACTTTCCGTTTCTTCGCCGCTTCTAGGCCGAATTTCGAAATCGTTGAAAACTCTTCGTCTGTGGAATTCGTCTAAAATCCTCGTCTCGAAGGATCGACTCGCCCGTTCGACGGTTCGTTGCGCGAGTAGGCAAGCTGGATTTCGCGTTCCGTTCTCTCGTCCCGGCTCGGTTGGATTCCTGGCACGTGGCTAGGAGAACGTTGAAAAGAGAAGGTGAAATTCGACTCGACCGCGGTGACTCACGAAACCGTTCCTACGAATATTCGTTTGCTCGTTCGTCAGGAATTCAGCGCGTATAAAGGAGCAGCGAGGTAAAACTTATCGCGAATCGACGAGATTTGCGGCTGTTGCGCGCGTGGAAAACGATTTTCATATTTCCGTTTCTCCCGGTAGATCTCTGTTCAACCGCTGTCCCTTTAATCGCGCGCCGATTTTAATCCCGATAAAAACGCCGATTTGCCGGACCCGCGAAGAAACGAAGCGAACCCGCGGATCGCCCTCGCGCCTTCGCCTTCGAGAACGTTTCACAGTTTTCTCGTTCGTTTCGTCGTCCGAGCATGCACGCGGCTCTGCCTTTTTTCCTACGTGGATCGGCAGCCGTAGAATTTGCTCGCTAAATTTCACGCTGCGAGCGGCCACGGATAGTGGTGGAAGCGGCGCGGTGGTTGCAAACAAAAAGCGAAAAAAACCCGGGATCGATGTAAGCGCGATGGAAACGGGCCGGTCGCGTCGCGTCCATTCGATATCCTCCCTTGTGGTCGATCGAAGGAAATGAAAAAGCGGAGACGGAGCGTAAGGCAAAAAGCGCGTTCGATCGCGGACTAAATCGAGTTGTCCGATTAAAACGAACTAGCCAGGCCGCAGTGGTTCGTGGCGAAGGTAAAATAACGATCGCGGCGGTTTCTCGCAGTCTGCTCGGTTTCCTCGAACATGGGGAAAACCTGTGAGAAATCGCCGACGCGACTCGAGCCTCCGGCGAGAAAGCGAAAAGTTGCGAGGCGAACAGTGGTGGAAACGCGTGGTGGAAGCAACGACGAACGAACGAGGTTGCCGAGGGTCGATCGGAGAAGCGCGACCGTAAAACCAGAGACACCGATCCGCTTCGGCCGACAAAGTCTCAGAAGAGAGCGGAAGATGCTAAAGGCGCTAAATTCGCCACACGGCCAAAGTAGGCGAGATTCCGGTAAAAAGCGATTCGCGGTAATACGCCGGCGGCGGACGGCCGCTCGTAGCTGGAACGCGTTTAATTGCGAGGCAGCGCCTGGCGATCGAGCCTTGTATGCAAAATAACTATTCGCGGAAAAGCGAATCGAGTGGGTGTCGCCAGTGCCGTAGCCGGCGTCGGACGAGTCCCGCGCGCGTCGCGCGTGTCTTCTGCGTGTCTCGTCCGTCGGCGGACAAATCGACCGCGTTGCTTTTCGACGAGTTGCTCTTCCTCCGAAAGATAAGGGGTCCGGCGAAAGGGTCGGCGAAGGAAAAAGCACGAGGAGAGTGGAAAGAAAGGGAGAAGACGGGGTATCGCGGCGGCCCTGCGCCAGCGGGAGGACGCGGAGAATGCGAGAGGGACCGCGCTGGAATGGGAATCGGAGGTGGGAGTGAGAGTGGGAGTGAGGAATCGGCTGGGAGAGGCCATAGGAAAACCGGTTGCCAATCCGCACGGACGTTGGACATCGGCGAACGCGCTAGCGAAGAAAAGGCTAAAAAGACAGGCACTCCGGTTTTCAGCAAACCGATCCGCCGATCGATTTTCATCGATTCATGCTCGAGACCACCGTGGAACGAAAACGTGGTCGAACGAATGGTAAAAGCGATTACTCGTCGGCAGGGAGAAAATCCCATCGGAAACTGGGCGAACGCGAACGCGGTGCGCGCGTTGTACGTTGTACGTTGTACGTTGTACGTTGTAAAAATGTCACGGCGAGGCCGTCGTCGATCCAGTTTGAAACTGAAACGATCTTGGAGGATCGCAGGTCGGAAACTCGATCCCCAATCTCCTCCTCGTTGAAGGATCTAGACGCCGACCGATCCATCTCTTCTCGCCCCTTCTGCCAGAGCAGCGGCGTCCACCGAAAGCTCGACGAGTCCAACGTCCGATCGGCGTTCGTTTAATCGGCCGTTTCTTGCCAAATAAAGCTCGATAAAGCGGATCCACCGACCGATCGATCGATCGATCGAGATTACGTCGTCCGGCGTGGCTGATCCGGCGGATCTACTTTTTTCAAGGACGACGCATCGCGACGCGCGATCGACGGGTAACTTTTGCCACTTTTTCCACGCGGTGGAACTGGGTCTTGGCTGGCCGGTCGTTGAACGATCCTCGCGACGCGTTCAATTTTTTACGGTCAGGGGAGAGAATAGCGGTGCGCGACGAAAAATTTGTACAGTTATCGCGCCCGACACTGGACGATCTTTGACACCGGATTGTTTAGGTCGGTGTTGCGCGAATGGCGATCCGCGGATGGAAGAAACGTGCCATCTTGCGTTCTTCGACGCTTCTTTAACATTCCGCGCCACGCTGGCTACTACCACGTACCCTCGTAAACGTTATTCACCGTGGAAAGTTTTTCCATTAAAACTCTCTCGGCCGTTAGATCCTGAAAGGCTCGGAGGCCACCGTCCAAAGCTCGATGCCACGTACTCGCACGTTCGCGCGACGGAACCGTTCTCTTCCGCCTGTGTATTTCGCGAGCTCGCTACGGCCCTAGCAAAAAGCAGGCTGAAAAACATTATCGAGATCCGTCGAACGAAAAGGCAATTTCGATTCGGTTGTTTCACGCCTCGACTTAACTGTATCCGGATAATGCTACGGGCGTAATCGATAGGAGGCAAAAAGGCAGCGATCCTTTTACACGACGGGATAACTTTTTGCAAGCCGAGTTAAATTTACTCTCTGCGCGGAGTTAATTTACGATCCTCATTTGGCCGTAATTCACGGTGTATCGACGAGATCTTCGGGCCGAGCGACGACCGAACGACGACCGAACGAACGACGGAAAGCTTTAACCCGGAGTGCAGTGCCGATAGCGCTAGTTGATGACCTCTTCCCCTGGCGGATTTTCTGCGTCTCCGTAGTTCACGCGACTGTTCCTCCAGCCAAATATGGCGGATACCGGTCGAACCACTCGCCGTGCACGCGTGTCGTGTCACCGTGGCTGCGTGGGCACGCGTGACTGTGCGCGTACGGACGAAGGACGGACAGGAGCACCCACGGGCGAATTCCTCCGGTTCGACCATCGTCTCTCGATGCCGTATAAGCTGCTTCGCTTGGCACTGGCGAGCCGTAAAAATTGCTCACCGGTACCTCGCCTCCGTTTTAGGCGGACGACGTCTTCTTGCCGGCTCGAACAACCACCGTACGCGACGATCGACACCTAAAGACCGCGTTCGTCTCTTCTTTCGCCGATGTATATCGGACGAACACGCTCGGTTCTTCCTAGGGTCGCGGTGCTCTTTCCTTCGCCATTTCGTTTGCCAGCTTCGGTTTTGCCAACGATCCTTCGGATCGTTCCTTCTTACGCGAGAGTGTACGGTTTCCATAAAAAATGTTTTCCAACGAAATCCGTCGCTCGGTTTTTCCACGCTCGCCTGTTGCCAGACAGGTGAAACGCATTAGACGGGTTCGGTAGTTCAGCTTCAAGGATTTCCACCTACCGGATTTACGCATCTGGGACGTAATTTCAGGCTGGTCTCGCGTCGCGTATAAAGTAGCAATTTTCGAGAAATCGAGTAGGTAGAATCGCCGCGTGCTTGGTTTTTTTTTTTTTCACGGCGCATTTTTACCGCGACGACGTTCTCTCTTCGCCGATGCTGGCCACCTTACCGGAATAATTGCCTTCCCGTCCATCTGACCTATCGCGGAAACGCTCGACATGGCCGCTAACCGCTCGTTTTCGCCACTGATGATAATCGCTCGAATACGAGAGTGTAACGTTGCGCGGGCTTCGTTGTTGCCCGTTCCCTCGATCGTTAATCATTCGCGCGCTCTTGCTCGATGATCTCGCGATTCCTCAAAGTAGCCAGTCATTCGCCACTCGTTAACAAAGAGACGGCGTTCCCGTCGAATAATCGTCGCCTCGAGCCATCGATCGCTTCGCCGCCCGTGCCTGACTCCTTGAAACTTCCTCCAAACACTCTTCTTCTCGGCCTTCGCTTTGATTCTTTCGATCGAAAATTCATCCTTTCGTCCAATTTCTAATCCGCGCGGAAGGAGAACGCGTTCCCGCTTCGACAGAGACCGACCAGCTGCTGAGACGTTTCGTACGCGATTCCGCGACGAAACAGCGATCGTAAACGAGCAAACCATAAAATGGATGCTGTTATTACGATCGGGGAAACGCTAACAAATTGATAAGATTCCCCTCGGAGATCGACTTAAACGCAAACTTCACGGTGAAATTCAGGATTAACGAGGAATTAATGCTAACGAACGTAATAATTAGCACGGCGTCCGAAAGGAAATGCCACGACGCCGACCGGAATGGGCGATCATAACGAGATAAAGATAGAAATACTGACAAAGGTCCTGCGTGCAAGGACTCCTCCGCGAGGGAGAAAACGAAAAACGCGCGCACGCAAGAGCATTTTCTCGACGAGATACGGGGGGCGAGGTTGCAGAGAGAGAGAGAGAGAGAGAGAGAGAGAGAGAGAGAGATGACAAAGTAATGGCAGGCACAGGCCCGCCAACGAAACTATCCTCGATCGATTCTTCGACGTACACGCCATCGAATCAACGAAGGACCGCGACGTTCTGAACGACTAGTGCGAACATCGATCGCGAACCAATTGACCGAGATGAGATTCTTCGGCTGTGACTCATCGCCGGCGACTGAGCGGATTGGCGGTGGCGTAGACGCGACGTTGGCCGTTCGGACTACGTGGATTCGTGAATACGGAGAGAACTCAGAGGCGCGAGCGGCCTATCTGTGAGAATCGAAGAGTCGCCTCCGAGACTGTATCGTAAGATTCCACCCTTCTGCCAATGATCGTTACCTCTGCTATCAAAGGTAATAAATCCGCGCTGGTTCGCGTACGTTCCGCCCGGAACGTTTACTTACACGTGACGATGATTGCGCGTTATGGGCCCTGCTAACGACACGGTTCCAATTAGAGATAAATTAAACGCGGGTACGCGCAAAACGGAGAGTGATTCTTCTTGGCTGCGGAGAGCGCTGGGGAACTCGGTCGAGAATCCCGTGGAACCGCGAAAGCAGTTGCTCGCAAAGACACGATATAACGAGGTCGTAAAGCGAGTCGAGGATCGAGGCGAACGTTTCGCCGATGTCGGGGCAATGGAATTATGAAAATTGCGGAGCGTAACGCGTTGCCCGGTGCCAAGGCGCGCTTTCGTCGCATCCGTATTAACAAAGGTACGGTTAGCCGAACTATGCAGCGAAATGGAGCAGCTTGAGACGATATTCGCAAACTCGAGAACCGTTGCCTCGCAGGGGACGTCCGAGAATCAACGTGGAAAGGACGAACTCGCGGAAACAATTAAATTCCGTGATCAGATAAGCGCGCGAGTATCCTCTGGAAAATGTATTCCGCGCTCGAGTCTGGAGCAGTACAAAGTCTGGATAATAAAGCGTGCCGGAAGTCGCCCGCGGATAGATTCGCATTCGATGTCTCGACGATGACGGCACGAGGAAGTCTCTTCGAACGACGAAGGACTACCCTCGTTGGGATTACGCGAGCGAAACTCACAGCCGGTGCCACGGCGCGATACGATCCGGATTTCGATCCGTGTCCAACCGTTTTCTCTTTCAACGAGCGGCCAGACGCGGGGAAAAACCGAGCGTCGTGGCTAGCGATGAAATTCCGTTACGCGTCGGTGGTAATCGAGGAATCGGCGACTTTGTTGGCGGAATACCGCGAATTCCACGGCTGAAAAGTCGACGCAGCTCGTTACGTTCCGCGCGCAACAGATCGAAAGAATGCAGACCGAAAAAAATGCGCGTCGAACGGCCACGTAACGACGCGTGTGAACGTTTTATGCACCGGTGATCCGAAGCGTAAAATTGTTTAAATAATCGGCTTGGCCGTGGTGGACCGCCGGCGATTTAATCGTTGCCGAGATTACCGAAAATGTGCATAACGGTAGTCGCCGGCTACGCGCATAATTTCTTCACGGATCGCCGCCGTGATAAATTATTCATTCTGCATTTGGCGCGCGCGATGCACCTTGCACCCTGTGTCTCTTGTATTTCGTGACTAGCCGCGACCCTACGACCGACCGATCCTGCGACGTCATTTGCATCCTCCCCGCTCGACCATTATTTCTGCGAATCGCCGAAGGAAATCGACAGCCTCTTCTCCGTAGCGATCTTCCTGCGGAGCGACAGTGCCTGTCCTACGTGAAATTCCAGAGAGAGAAGATCGTAGTAGTCACTCGTCTGCGTGTGCCGATTACAATTCATAAAACTAGACCAGCGGGGGGGGGGTGTGTTTGTATCTGCCCACGGTGAAAACTAACACGTCCGTGTATTTTCCAATCGTTTTCAAATTTTACGGTTCCAATCGGAGCGATCGTGTCTCGTCGCGACTCGGACGGCCGTTCAAACAGTTTCCTACGGCGTGCGTTTGCAAAATACGTTTATAAAAGCGTTTCGCGTTGTTTATGGAAAAAGTATTCGAACAATTTCGCCAGCCACTGCCGTCGTTGGATCGCTAACCGTCTCTTATCGTTGGCCGCGATGCGCCAAGCGACTCGTAAAGCTCGAGCGTGTTACCGAGTAGTTGCTCGCACCGTGGCCGAGAGTTAGATTTCCAGCACTACGTTTCGCGTCGTTGCGAAGGGACTCGGCGAGGTACTCGGCCGCGGAATGTTCCAAAGACGCGACGTTTGCGAGACTTTTGCGATTGCCGTTCGTAGGCACGTAGATGGCTGACCGCGGTACGACCTCGATACGCCGGCCTTGGATCTATCGATCGATCACGCGCGACAGAGTGGAGAACAGCAGCGGCGATACAAACGGCAGAGCGCAGCCGAGCCAACGTCGATCCGCCGATTTGTTCGTATCGCGGTAAGGAATAAAATTGTTTGGCTGCTGCTCGAACTCTCGGGATCCTGCCTCTCGGCGCGTCGTTCGACGACCGGCGGCTGACGCGAGGCAGACAATAACGAAACGCGTGCTTAAGATTCGCTCGTGGCGTCCGAGACTCTGTGCCAATCTGCCGGCGGAATCTGCCTAACGATTCAGCGAACGAACAACCTCTTTACATCTCGCGGGCGATTAAGGAGAAATCACTTGGCTCTTGCTCTATCGAAATTGCTTGTTCATCGTCGAAACCGGTCTGCTATTTTCAGTTACGTAATTCCAGCGAAACATCGAAAGGACGAGGAATTTAGCATAGGAGAGAGACGGGTCGATCGTTGCGTCGTTTCAGCAGAATTTGACAAAAGGAAGGCGTGAACGAGCGTCGATTCGCGTTCGGACTGCCCGATGTCCGATCCGGAGAGTAATCGTCGATCGGCAAACGGATGCTCGTTTACGCTTTTATTTCTAAATTTCATCGAGCGTTCGTAAACTCGTTTGATCGTAAACGCGCCGCGAGGACGCTCCAGACTCTCTGGACTTTAGCGACGCCGTGGTCGCGTACGCGCGGTTTCGCGGCGATTTTCTTTCTTTCGTTTTCGCCTGGCCCTATCGACGGAACCGCGGAGCGCTAACGATCGCCGATCATCGGTGATTTACCGCTGGCAGCTGTTGCGATCGGGGCGGCGCGGCGCGGCGCGCCGTGCATCGCGCCGTGCATCGCGCCGTGTATCGCGCCGTGTATCGCGCCGTGGCCAAAGGAACCGGAATGAAATCACCGTTACCGAGTCCGCTCCTCTTTTATCACTCTCGCGGCCAACCTGCTTCGCATCGATTACGAACTTTCGATCCTGTTACGCAGTCGTGGTACGCTCGGTGCGTTCTGTTCACCGCGTCTAGCCAGCTCCAAGCAACAGGCAGATTTCTCGTCCGATTCTCAGTCTCTCGATTACAATATTTCGCGAGCCTCGCGATACGGTTGGCGTTATTTTACCACGTAGCTGCGCGCCTTCTCGCCCAAAGTAGCGGAATAGATTCTTACTCCGGTGGATCGGCGCGGCGAAAATCCAGACGCTCGTGCGCGTCTGTCCGTTTTCCGTTTCGTTCAAAAGTTGTTTGAAAACGAAACGACGAAATTCCCTTCGCGATACCCTGTAGAGGAAAAATTGCAAAGTCGAGACAGCTGTTGCCTGCAGTCGTCTACAACGGTTAATCCTTAAGCAGACATTGAAATTGCTCGCGTCTCTTTCTGAGAAAAGGTAATACGCGAGGCAACGCGCGCAACTGTTGCATCGTCGCAGGGAAAATAAGCGACGGTGGCGCGCGGAGATCGAGAAACGACAACGCCGAGTAATTGAATTACGTAGAGTGGTGACGTTTGAATTAGCGAGGCGGCGTCGTCGGTGGAACGCGAATGGCGAATTTATTTGCATAACTGAGAAAACGTAGGCGTCCGTTTAATTAACGTCGCTGGTAACGAGGAATGGACGCGCTGCGTGGAAATCGTGGCGATTAATATCGCACGTTCTTAATTACCAACCGATGTAGCGTGCAAGTACGTTTATCCGAAGTCTGTTTATCGAAAGAAGATCTTAGCTCGACGCCCAGTTAGAATCTCTCTCGGATCAATCAGGTTGTACGTACTCGACTCTTTTGAGTTCGCGTAATCCGACCTTCGGCTGGATATTTAATGGGAAACGATATCCGTAGGAATCGCGTGCACGTGATTTCACGGTAATTGCCACGTTAACTACGATTATCGACGTATTCTTGCGCGCGCAAAGTCGGACCGAGTGCAAAGCCGAGAAGACAGAATTTCGAGCGAAAGGTGCAAAATTCGAAACGACGTTATTAAATTGGAAAATCGATAATCCGCAGCCTTCGGTATCGACGGTTGGCCGAGTATCGCGCGAGAGGACCCTCCGAGTGATCCGTCTACCGTAGAATCGAACGTACGAAACTCGCCTACCGGCAGCGTGTTCTAACTGTAACTTTGAAAGCGAATCGATTTACGAGCGATCCATTCCGCTTGCAACCGGAAGTCGTAGAAAGCTCTGGAAGGAATCTCGGCTGCTGGTGGCAACCGAGGCGATAGCCTGCTCGGTGTCTCCAAGAAACCGATTTCTCGATTATCACGGGTATCCGCGCGGGCGTTGCGTCCCTGCCGATTTTCTACCGCTCACAGTACCAGCAACGTTATAACGATGATTACTGCGTTACTGATCGCAGCACGGTGCGGATCGCCGAGCTACGAATCGATTCCGTAGTCAATTTCGCGTCGGCCAAATGAAACACGTTTTCGTTTCGTTACAACGCGTATAATTGCAAGGTGCGATCCATTTCTCGTGCGAGTCGTTCTACACGCTGTGCAGCCAGATGAAGCCAAGTCGAGGCATCGAGTAACGGCATTAATTAATGCACCGACCGGCAGAGTTGCGTTCGACGTTTGCAGTATCAATTATATTATTATCGTTATTAATCACACGAATTATATATATATATATATATATATATATATATACGTGCAAATATGCTAGTGCGACCGGACAAATTTAATACTACGACATAGAACGTGCGACCTGGTAAAAAATTCTTAACAGGAAAATAATTGTACGTAGGAACATTTTTCTTTCCATTTTTCTTTTTTTTTTTTTTTTGTCGAACAAGATGCACGTAAACCGCGTAACAACCGGCAGTAAGCACGTATAGAAGGGCACGCCTACGTAAGTACGTGCGAGCTTCCTGCTCGACCGACCGATTCTTCGCTGCCGTCTACCTATCGGCCAGTTTAATTGCTAGCTACGGATATTGCCGCCTTCGTGGTCTGCCCTTCTCGACTCACGGTTATTCGTTGTACAGTTAACGTCGCGCGAACGCGCACACGACGGACCACGAATGCTAATCGCGTCGCACCGGATTTCCACCCTTTCTTTCGCGTTACCGTCTGCCTTACGCGGAAAATGGGGTCGAACGCGCAGCGCGCATTTCTTGTCGAGAAACTCGCGACCGTGCGACAACATTTTCGTCCCGCTCGGCGTCCCGCGTCGTCGCGTCGATTTAAACGAACTAGTTGGTTCGTAGAGTTTCGGTAAAGGTTCGTTCTTATTTGTTGGATTGTCCCGAAAGTTTCCTTCCTTTTGCGAGGAAATAATAGATGCGCAACTTCTTTTCGTTTTATATTATTTCATCGAATCACGCACGATCCATGTTGTTCCATTTCTGTCATTAGGATACATGCACGATTCGACAAAAATAACGTAAAACAGCGAACGTCGCGCATCCGTTATTTCCTTGCAGGACGAAAGAAACTTTTCGGACAATCCGACATTCGAACGACGGTAAGTGAACGTGATCCGTGCAACGCGGGACGCGTTACGCGGCGATGGTGCGCGTAATTACGCAGCTTCGTTCTCGTCTTAACACCGAGGTCGGTAACGGCCTGAAATCATTGTAATCCCGAGGATCGTACGCTGTCGTAATTCGCGTGGATCCCTTCTTGTTCGCCGGCAACTTTGCGAAACAGTCGGAGAAAGAGCGTTGGAGAAGGCGCAAGAGAAAGAGACAGAAAGCGGAAGAGTAAAACGCCAGTCGCTACCACGCGAATCCGGCAATCCGCGTCGACGATACGTGCAAGGTTTCGCCATCGACAGTGAAACCGATTCTGTTGGTCGAGGTTCGGTTGGTTGTCGCGCAGAAACGCGAGAAACAAAGAAGAGAGCAGCGGGAGTCGAGATCCGCGAATGTTTCTCGGGATCGAGGCACTTATCCGCGGTGGATATCGAGTCGAAACAAAGATAGCTTCGGAGCCTGGATGATCTATATGCTGGTAATAACGGTCGAACGACGATCAGAGAGGGCGTTTCGAAGGCTGATATCGGATCGTCGTAGGCGAAGATTACTAGCAACGATAGACACATTTTGCTCGATTTTCCGGCCTTAACGTTACTTTGCGATTAAGCGGAGGAATTTCAAATACGACGTATTTGGAAACGACGATCGTAAGACGCGGCGCGAATGGCTAGAAATACGCGCGAGGCAGCATGAAAGTCCGATCGACGGGCGTAAAAAGAGCAAAGCGGAGGTGGCCTCGTAGTTGTTCGTGGACTCGCGGAGATCTTAATCGTGGAAGGACTCGGGAAAGATGGGAGAGAAATGGAGAGAGAAGAACGAGCAATGAAACGAAGCTCGATGGCGAAGGAGAAGGGGAAACGTACGGAAGAGCGGAATTCTGGGAGAGCGGGGCGATGCGTGCTTCTCGGATTTAATGGCGGCAAAGAGAACAGGAAGGGATCGGAAACTCGGCGAGAATAATAAAGAAGAAAGGTACAGGGGTCACGTAGCCCCGCTCTCGCAGCGCGGAGGATCGTTCGCGGAACGAAGAACCGGCAGCGTTCGGGCGAAACGATTATCCGGTAATGAAAGCGGATCCCTATCGGCGGCATAAATTACCGAGACAATAGGCCGAGTGTCCGAACCGAGGAGGTAAAAGTGTCTGCTCGTTGGTGGACCGTCGACGAGGTTGAAAAACTCGAAACAGGAAGTCCTCCGCGCGTCCGACAGTAGGGTAAATAAACGGCATCGCGGCAGAACACGAGAGAGAGAGAGAGAGAGAGAGAGAGAGATAGCAGCGAAGAAGAAGAAACGGGAGGTGCAGGATCTCTCGCGGTGACTACGGCGTTGAGAGAGCGCCGCTGATCAAAACACAAAGAGGAGACGCAGGCGAGGAAAGAACAATAAGAAGAAGAGGAAGAAGGAGAAGAAGAAGAGGAGGAGGAGGAAAAAGACGAAGAAGAGGAAGGAACAACGAGTCGGGCATGGAAAGAGGAGCGAGTAAAAGAGGCTGCTGCAAAAACGTAGCGGACGTCGAAAATGAAAAAAGGACTAGAGAGAAAGAACAAAAGAAGAAGAAGAAGAAGAAGAAGAAGAAGAAGAAGGAGAAGAAGGAGAAGAGGAAGAAGAAGAAGAAGAAGAAGAAGGTCACGGACCTCTGTCGGGAGATGGCTCGAGGATTGTACCTACTACAGGTGGTTGCACTGCCTGGGGAAACACTTTAAACTCGCTAATGGAAAAGACCGCCGATCCTCGGGCTATTTGAAAGTGACACAACGCGCAGTCGTGTAATTTGCGCGTTAATCGCGACCCGATGGACTCGCGGAAACCGTGAACAACCAGTTACGACCGACACGAGCTACGCGGCTCGCTTTTCATCGTTCGTACTTGTCACGATGCGCGACGGGTCAAAAGCGAGACGGACGTCGAGTTAACGATCGCGAGGAATTTTCCCCTCCGGCAGGAAATCGCCAAAGGTTACGAGATTCGGCCAGAAAGTGGCGTGTAACAGCGTCCAAATCACGGAAGAAAGCAAATCTATCGGAGGACACGAACGATCCTGTTTAATCGCTTCGATTCGTGGGCTAAACGTTATCGGTTCGTCTCGAAACTTACCCGGCTTCGTTCTCTCGTCGTAGGAAAGGTACGCCGCGTTCTTTAGCGGCGTGTTGCCCGCGCGACGATCGTACCTCGCCGTGAATTATTGGCCGACCTGCGTAGTTGGCCGCAAAGTGCGTGCGCTACGTCCCGCAGAGATATCGCGCTCGTTCCAAAGATCCACGCTGCGACCGTGTATCAAACCGCAGCCACGCGATATTGTTTCGAGTATACGGCGTTTCTCGATGAAATCGTTGGCCGTGGCTCTCCGTAATCGCGCGCGGATCTCAATTATCGACCGTTGGATTTTTCTGCACCGAGCGCCAACCGATCGTCGACGAATCTACTACTGGTCGCGCGCAATTATCGACGACCATCGAACGATCACGACGAGGGGCTGCGCATCGATCGCCATCGAATCGACCGTCTTACGTGGAAACGCGACGTTTCGCGTTCGTTTTCTGCCTCGAGATTTCTCGTTGAAAATTCAATTATCCAGCGAGGTAACGAACTACGCGTTGCGCGGTGGTTATTTCTTCTCCCATCTGTTGGCTTTTTCGCGGCCGGATGCAACCTTCTTACATCGCGATAATGTAAACCGGTGGTTTAGGTGTATCGCGCGGACATTACTCGCCAACGGTGAAAGTATCTATCGTCGAGTTCCGCGAATAAACAGGGCCCAACCTAAAGGGATGTACGTCAGAGCGCGCAACGTCGAGCTGCTCGCTTTTCAAGGACGGCACGTTTACGACTTTATGGGGCAATTACGGTGGTATACCGCGAGTTAGTTTGCGGCTACGTCGTGCTCTCCGTCTTTGTTTTTCTCGCGTTCACCGTCAGACGGGATTCCTCTTTGCCAGCTTCTCGCCCATTTTTCCCGAACGCGTCTAATCTGTTCGACCGATTATCGCTCGATAGACGTTCCGCGTCGCTCGTCGCTCGTCGCTCGTCGCCTCGAAGCGCGTTCGCGTTACACGTTGCGCGGCCGCTTTTTCGAAATTCTCCTTGGAAATTGTTCGCGTACGCCCGATATCGATCGAGTCGAAACGATTTCTCACCCGAAATCCCTTCCGGGCTTTTCTGTTCCAGTCCAGAGCAAAGTGAGATGCTCGGAACAGTGGATGGAGGTTGACATCGTAAGGAGTAGTCCGCAAGCGAGGATATATCTGCAACAGATGAAGGACTTTCCAGGTAACGATCGACTCCTTTCGCGTTTCTGGCTGTTGCCGGCTGTACGCCGACGTAGCCGTGAGATATAGAAACGCGGATGCATAGAATGCAATGGTAGACGCGTACTTTACACGTTGAAACGTATCTTCTTTTGCAGACGAAGCCTGCAAACCTCGGCTTAGCAACGGCGTCGCCACGTTCCGATTACCGCTCTTAGAGCAGGACATGTTGCGATGCGGTATCACTAGAGTCGTTAACAAAGTCACGGTAGGCAGTAATTACGAGTCCGATCGCCGATAAAACTATCGCGTCCGAATAATTCAAACGATCGAATAATCTGCGGAAGACGGCGGAGCGCCGCCTGATTTATGGATCGTTCGATCGGCTTCGTCGGATCCGATCGAGAGCCATTTTCTTCGAACCTCGTGCACTTGGCTGCGCCTATAAGATAAAAACAGGTTGGCCCTAAGCTGAATAAAATCAAAGGATCGCGACGAACGGTCGAACGAACAACCTATCGATTCGTGCTCGGAGTTGGCGATAAGTCGTTAGGACTCGTTTCATTGTTTCAATCGGCGATCCCATGCCTATTTCCAGCTAAATTACAGACGCATAATCATACACAGGGTCAGAAGGTGTACTTTCATCGGATAATAGTGGAGGAGCCCGCGGATTCCAGCAAGCACACGTTCACCGTAAAGTGTGTTATCACCGAAGTCGTTGTGAAACCTGGAATCTCGATCGCAACCAATCACACCGCGGTTCGGCGCAGCGTTCTTCCAGCAGGTTTCCAGGAACCCGAGTGAGTTTATCTCTTACCTTAATATTCCCTTTCTGCGCTATTTGTGTTCCCGGCCCTCTAAACTCGTTCGCTCAATTTTCCACTTATCGTTTCATCGTACAACGGATCGGAAACGATCCCAACTACATTTACCTTTATATCTATATTTGTATCTAGCGAAATTTTAATCCATACGAATCGCGTCGTAGTCGCATCGAGCGCATTCTATTCGTCCAACGCGCTGCGAGCAATCGCAGGACCAAGCAACGAGCGACAACGAAGGTAACTTTTATCCGTCCGTGACTCGCTCTGTTTCGCAAAGTACCTCGGCTCTTCGATGGTTTAAACGGTTGCAGCCTTTCGGGCTGCGGCTGCAGTGAAATAACTGACGTTTGCTCTTGCAACCTAGCGAGCAGTTAATCGCAATTGTACAGACAGCTGGTAAAACCGTTTGATCAAAGGGGAACGTTAATTCTCGATTCAGATACTGCTCGTCGGCTTGCCGGTAATTATTCGCGTCGTACCGATACGCGGTGAGAGTCAAAAGCGAGTATACGTTGTACGCTACGAAAAGAAGGTTCGCGCGCTACCGTCTCTCTTATTTCGTCGTCGATTTCTATTCCTACGTAATTTGTATCTTTTCGATTCGCCTGATTCTCAATTTACGTAACGCGAGGTTTTTCGATAAATTTCGCGTCTTCCAGACGTATGCTCGCCCTTCGATTTTCGCCGTACCCTTGCCAAGACGCTCGTTTACCTTTTACCTTTTCGCTCGGTCTAAAATTCTAGTTTTCCAAACGATTCGCTCGGCCGTTAACACCGGCCGTTCGAATGATTTTTTGTCAATGCGTAGGATGCAATAGCGGCGGGGATGAACAAGGAGGCCAAAGCATACCGCGGATAATAAATTCAAGTGTTCGTGGCTTTCCAATTGAAACTAGCGCGAGCTAAACGAAGATGGACGTTTGTTGTGGTCGCCGAGTTGATTCATGATTCCACGTTCCATTTATTCGTCGAGCCTATACCGACGCAGGTGCTGGAAAACCTGAAATGTAATTTTAGCCTTGCGTACATCGCGTCACAGAGTCTCGCGCTCGTTCCCCCCCCCCCCCTCCTTTTCCCGCTCGTTCGATAAAACTGACTTCTCCGGTCATTCGTATTCTCCGTGTATTACTGGTAAAACGTTTCGACCGGCGCGCGACCATCCAAGGGGATCTTTTTGTTTGTCCGGAACATGTAAACGTCGCTTAAGAGACACTAACGACCGCTTCGAAGTAGGCTCCGCGTTCCGCTTCCAAACGTCAAACGGCCTGTTAAAACCTCGTTTGAATAAACCGTATATCCACAGGCTTTTTTCCACCTTTGCCTCCAATTTTTCGCCGATCCGTTCCGATACACGACGAGCTTTCAAACTCGATTCTCTCGAAAGCGCAGTTTTCTTACTTCGAATCGTAGAGTCCCTTCTGGCTTCGCCCGTGCCGCTCCGATATAGGACAGAGAGACGAACACAGGCTGTCGGCGGCCTCTTCCCTGGTACGCGCTCTCCGTGGCAGCCATACAGGCGCTGAATTTTTCTCTCGTTGCTGTTTCGCGGCGCTAATTTATTGGTACTAATCGATCGTACCTCGCCACGGCCGTGGATTCTGCGAATCGTCGATGTCGCCGCTCAACCAGGAAGCCGTAAAATCTTTATTGTTGAATTATCGCGCGGTATCTCGCGTGGCCGATGCTCGGGGTCGAGCTACGCACTACGGGCAAATTCTTTCTCGATCTTGATAACTGTTTCTGCTTCCACGAAGTCGATGGAATTGCATGCCTGCCCGATTCGATGCGTCCATCGCGATTAGGGATCACCGTCGACCGCATTGGCCGACTATCGAGGGATGATCGAACAACTGAAAATTCCTCGGATACTCGGCGATCGCGTCGTCCGTATACACGCATTCGATCCACGAATGATAACAGATGCGAATAAGAAAAACAGCCGTCGACCGACGTGTCATCCGAACGGAGACTTTGTCTTTGTCCCTGTTTTTCTTTTCTCTCTCTCTCTCTCTCTCTCTCTCTCTCTCTCTCTCTCTCTCTGTGGCCTCGTCATCGTCCTCCGTCTTTGGTACCGTTTCGTTCGCCTGTGCCGTTCGATCGTCGAAAGACGCAGGACGCGGAGGTTCGAAGGAAACGACCGATGAGACGGCAGAAGTGGAAACGCGATTCAGGTCGATGCCGAGATTCGATGACTGTCGAAAGTAACCCAGGTCGCAGCACAGTTCGTCCGCCGCACTTTTCCACGTTTTCTTGCCAATCGCAAACAGTTTAATTTTGCTTCGGCCGACTACTGAATCATATAGACGTTTGCTCGCGGTTTTTGCCCGGAAATTACATTCGAACGCGTCCTCCTCGGGTTCGATGGTTCCATTTGCCAGATGGCCGCGTGTTATTCCCATTTCAACGGGAAACAGAGTTTCTTTCGCGGGTAGGAATTTCATGCGCATCTTTTGCTTCCTGTGGCAGCGTGATCGACATCAGGGGAGAGATTTCCGAGTCGGCGCCGGTACCGATATTGGGAGTCGGCGTCAGGCAAGGTGGCAATCTCGTTACCGGCGAACTGAACGTTAGCCCGGGTACGCCTCTGCAGATGGAGATCTTCCTGGACAATGGCTCCGCTCCCGTTTATGGACTCCTGGTCACTTACATGTTGGTCACTGATACCAAGACGCAGGAGGAAACTATCATCATCAACGGGTGAGTCGACGATTTCTACTTTGTCCTTATTTTACCTTTGACCCTTTAACCCCCCCCCCCCCAGCGAAAGGAACCGGCATTTTAATTTTTATCAAACCTGTTTGATCGAACTTGTCGATCCAGCGGCGTCAGAACCATTTGCCGGTGAACGATAAACGAGATCGAAACGATATCGATTACCGGTAGAGCTTCTTTCGGTCAAAGGGTTAAAAGGCTTGGAATATACGAAGGAGAAAGTATTACGCGCGACTCTTTCTACCCTCAGCTGTTCCGTGGATCCGTATCTGTTCGAAAATTTCAACACGGTGGACGGGGACTTTCTAACAGCGAAATTCCGAGCGTTCAAGTTTCCAGAGAGCACCTACGTTCAGTTTCGTGGCACTGTCAACGTCTGTTTGGACAAGTGCCAAGGGGTAAGAGGGAATTTCGATGTTCGAGTCGTTACGCCAGTATCTAATTTCATCTACGCCTAATTCGTCCGATCGTTTCAGATCGAGTGCAGCAATGGCCAAATTGGATTCGGTAGGAAGAGGAGAGCCATCGACGTGTCAAATACCGACAATAACAAGCTGTTCGAAGTGACTATGTCTGCCTTGATCAAAGTGGACTTCGAGGAGGACGCAGTGGTCGACAAAGGTGGGATCGATCGGCGCGTTCTATTCCAATTTTGTTCCGATTTAACCAAAGATTCCGTATTTGTGTGTTCAGCCTTGTCCGAGCTGTACATCAGAAGAGGAAAGAACAGGACAAAGGCCAGAGCTGTGATCGCGGAAGAAGTGAGAGAGCAACCAGCTCCGACCACGATTAGGACGGAAGAAAGAGCTTTCATAGCGCAAGAGGTTAAAGAACAGTTCAAATACAAGGTTACCGAGACGGAGGTAAACGGCTGCTCGTCGTCGTGTAGAACAACGGCTGTAACTTTCGTCCTCGTTCTTCTCTGTCTCTGGAAATTTTTGTAAGACTCGAAGGGAACGATCCGCAAACCGATGAACGATCGTTGACTGTAAATAGAAAGCAGCTTGAGAACCGGCAGGATTCCAGTATATCGCGGATCGTGGGATAAAAGAATGTATCGAACGTTTAGCCGGATGTTAGCAGGTATAATTCCTTTGCTTCCTGCGTAAGCAAGGAATAATGCGTGTTGGCGCACGATCGAAGAACGCTTATTCGCTTTGTACGATATCGAATCGAGTCGACGAACAAGATGCCGCCGCTCGTCGTTTATCAACATCGTTCGAGATTCTTACCACTTTGGACGATATTAGGGACGACGACGTTAACGGAAGGAATTACGGCCGTGAAAGTCTTGGAATCGTGGTTGACCGTTCGAGAGATACGCAAGGATCACCGTATAGGAAGAACGATCGCGAAGCTTCGAGTTTCGGTTAATTAGCATCTGCTCGAGAAATTTCTCCGTTCAGCGACCGCCAAATTTTCGCTCGCCTCTTCCGTTCTCGTAATCCGCGTTACTTCATTTCCCAGCTGTACCCTCGCGAATAACCGCATAACAATACAGCCGCTATACTGCCAGAAGAAAATTGGCCTTTGCGAGCGGAGAATGTCGAGGAGACCTAGTCGCGCGACGAGGTGTAACAACGTGATGTGACTTAAGCAACTTAGACAATTACGAGGTAATTAATTGCTGCTATAATCTCAATATAATTAGAACGGGACGCGCAAAATGTAAAATAACTCTTAATAAAGAGCGAGAGAATACGCGCGTGGACGCGTGCTCGTTATTTCGCATCCGCCAAGAGATGTTCCCTATTTTATAGACGCGTTAAGGAACGAAGATAGAAGAAGGCTAATAAAGACACGCGTACAGACGTACTTATATACATACATACATACATACATACACATATACATATACATATACATATATATACATATATATATATATATATGTATACGTGTGTGTGTGGAATGTTTAATAATCGTGTATACATGATAACTTTGTATAAAAATATATATATATCTTTGGCCTAAAATTTTGTTAGGAGGGCTACAAGCGTCGGTTCGTACTTTCGTAATCGCAGGTCGCTGGTTGCATCGTTGAACGCGAATCTTACATTCGGAAAGTTCCAAATTTGGTTTCTGGTATGGGTGCGTTGAGCGCTGCCGATAGACTAAGACCCAACACCACTCTGGTATCGGTCGGATCGATCACACCGTCGTCCCAAAGTCTGAAAAACCATTTACTCGAATAACTCACATTCGCTGCCATAAAGCGAAAAAACTATCACCGACATGTGAAAATCTACCTGGCGCTAGCATAGTACGGGCTGCTCTCCCTCTCGAACTTCTCCAAGATCGGTCTTTTCAGCTCCTCCTCCTCTTCCGCGGTCCACTGTCACAATCGACGAGATTACATCGTTAATTGACGAGACAATAACGAAACAACGTATCGCAATGTTTTGGTACCTGTTTCCCATCGCGTACGCGTTGCTGCTTGGTAATTTGCGCTATTACGTTCGCAGCCTGCACCCCTCCCATCACCGATATCTTTGCATTCGGCCAGGTATACAGGAATCTTGGCGAATAAGATCGACCACACATACCTGCGTACGTATGAAAATTAAACAAACCGACCACGACACGAACAGTCCGTTGGTCAAACGCAACGTACCGTAATTTCCTGCTCCGTACGAACCACCGATCACCACCGTAATTTTGGGCACTCGAGCGCAGGCCACGGCGTTCACCATCTTTGCCCCGTTTTTAGCAATACCCCCGGCTTCGGCATCCTTGCCCACCATGAACCCTGCAGTTTTACAATGACCAGATGCATTAGTCGTGGGAACGCGGCAATTTCATTCAACGAGATACGTACCTGTAATATTCTGCAAGAAAATAAGCGGTATCTTTCTCTGAGCGCAGAGCTGCACGAAATGCGTGGCTTTTAGCGCGGCCTGCGAAAACAGTATACCATTATTCGCCACTATTCCCACGGGGTAACCGTAAATTTTCGCGAAGCCGGTAACCAACGTTTCGCCGTACTGCGCCTTGAACTCGCGAAATCTCGATCCATCCACGATCCTCGCGATCACTTCTCTCACATCGTACGGTCGCTTCAAGTTTACGCCGACTATACCGTAAATTTCATCGACGGGGTACAGCGGTATGTCCATCTGTTTATCCACGTTTACGTGCATCGGTCTTTGTCTGTTCAAGTCTTTCACGATCTGACGAGCCAAGTACAAGGCGTGGCTATCGTCCGTGGCATAATGGTCGGTGACTCCGGAGGTTCTGCAATCGAAACACCGAAATCGTAATCGCAAAAAAAGAAAAAAAAAACGACGCGTTCAAATTAATATAATAATTATACTTGTTAATTACCGGCAATGAAGCGTCGCACCGCCCAAATCCTCCGCAGTAACATCTTCGCCAGTGGACGCTTTCACTAGGGGCGGACCAGCCAAGAAGATAGTACCTTGATTGCCGACGATTATGTTCTCGTCGGCCATAGCTGGTAGGTATGCGCCTCCTGTATAAATTGATTAAACGTCATTGCGAATAACCGGCGTGCGAGAGGGTCGAGAGGCTCGAGTGAAATACGTGGACCATTGTCACACCTGCTGTGCAACTTCCCATTACTACCGCAATTTGCGCGATCTCCTTCGAACTTAGGATAGCCTGATTGTAGAAGATTCTTCCGAAATGCATTTTATCCGGAAATACCTCGGTCTGCCTAGATAAATTTGCGCCGCCGCTGTCGACTAAATATATGCACGGCAAATGATTCTCTTCCGCAATTTCTTGGGCTCTTAAGTGCTTTTTCACCGTGATTGGATAGTACGTGCCCCCCTTCACGGTCGGATCATTTGCAACTATCACGCATTCGGTGCTAAATGGTGACGACATATTTTTAACATAGTTTTCAAAGACCTTTGGGTTAGGCTTTCAAGTCCGGAAATTGCAAACACTTACCCTTCTACCCTACCGATGCCGGTAATAATTCCACCAGCTGGTACTTCCTCGTTATCGTATAGTTCGTAACCAGCTAACTGAGAGAACTCGAGAAAAGGAGACGTCGGGTCGAGAAGCGTGTTGATTCGTGCTCGTGGCAAAAGTTTCCCCTTTTTCACGTGTCTTTCTCTCGCCTTTTGTCCCCCGCCCTCTACAACCTTCTCGACTGTCTGTTTTAGTCTATCTACCATACACTTCATCTGTACGTAATTGTCCTAGAAACATTTCTTCGTCAGCTTCGCATTCGTTCTCACGTTCGTTTTTAACCCCGACCAACATCATTAACATCATAGATCATTACCGTAGAGTTTATTCGATGATAATTTCTACCTTTTACTTTACGCAACGAAAATCCCTGACAGCCGTTATGACGACAGTCGTGAAACGTAGAGTGAAATTAATCGAATACTAAATATTAAAAATCACAGTTGTACAAATGCTATTATTAATCGTCTCAATTTAGCGAAATAATTCAAGCTGCGTGACCGCTAACGATTCAACGACAACAGTTGAGAGCCAATTATCTTCGTTATTCGAAACATTGCTCTCGCTGTTCTTAATAAATTATGAGAAAAAGACGCGCGCAATCCTCGTAACGTTTGTATCACGCGCCACACATAATCGTGATTCAGCTGCGCAGTCGTTCATCACGCTCGAGTGCGTTTAAATAAACGATAGCGACTTATCTCGCTCGAGAGACGAAGCAATCCGTCCGTGCAATTAATATCGCAATAAATTTGAGCAATAAATCGCAATAAATCTTCCAAAGCGACAAGGTAATATCGATCAAAAGAGGAATCCTTAAAGAGATTAGTTTCGCATGTACGCATGTGCTCTCGTTCTAACCTGATACTCCGGTGACTTGGTGTCTTGTTCGCTGCCGATAATAATAGCCTCATCGTGAAACGTTCTTGTAGTACGACGTAAATTTCTCATAAAAAGATTTCCCTTCCTTAACATCCTTATTAACGTCGATCCTTTTGTCACTTTATTTTCGCGAATTACACTACAACTATAGTGCGTACTGTGCTCACTACACTTTACGCTTTCGTATACATACAACAGCTACAACAATGTAATTCACTTATTTTTGAGACCGGATTACGCTGCCATCTCAGTGAAGTTATTCACAGTTCGGAGGCCCAAGTTTTCATCGTGATACGCGGTGGGAATAACGCGTGATCGTAGCAGACCATTTATCAAAGCATTGTACAGAGAGATAATTTTTTTCTGTTCGAGATCACATAGGGTCAAAGATATAACACGAAATACGTTAAGATATCGTAGATTTTTCGATTTGTTTTTCAATCGGGCGAAACATAAAAACGCTTTTGTTGCTTTTATTAATCAAAGATGCTAAATTTTATATCTTTTACGATCGACGATGTAAAACGGTATTACGTAAAAATTACGTAGACAAATTTTTTATTATCGCATATTGAATTCAAATAATCGGTACGCATTCCGTTTTATAGATGACGCTCGGAACGCGTGTTTGCGCTAGATGTCGCTGGAAGCGAAGGTGTATCGCTACGCAGTATCCGTTTTGCGTTGCATCGACGAAAGGTTTTGAAGAAGGGTGAAGTTTGAGAATACTTTGTCAATCGTGAACGAATAACAAACGTGTCTCGACTGATAAATAGCTCACGATAGTCGATGTAGAAGCAAAGAACGTGAAAAAGTATTAGATCAAGTTCGAGAAAAATTTGAAAGCTTACAAAATGCCGGACATATCCAGTCTATCTCATTACCCCTTAAAGGTAAATATCATTAAACTAACGTTCGATTTGTCATTTCCCTGAATAATTCTACTTTGAGATCATTTGCTTTATTCCTATTCGTTGCACGTCATATTCCTTACTTTTTCTCGTTTCGCTTTGTTATCGCTTTCCGCTCGAGCGATTACGACTATTTCTGTTCGATAATCAATCTTTCCGATTGTGAGAACAGATGTCGGATAACCTCCTAAAATTGTAATTATATTTTACGAAGGCTTTACCGTAGTCTCTCTCGACGATGCATGTTTTCTAAAGAGTGAAATAGAATTATGTAAGGACACGGCAATGAAACGATTCCATAACTTGTTTGACAAGTTTCTCGTATTATCAAGGCGGTTTCTGTAATACCGCAATTGCATTATCAAGAATCTGTTGCCTAGAAAACTCTACTTATTTAGCATTTTCAGATCATTTTTTATGATCTTGTCGGATTTTTTCAGGTGATATTTGCAATTCATTTAGTCCTAGTAACATGGTAAGAATAAATCTTTTGTTTACTGTATACTAATCTGCAATTTAGAAAGTATCGTAAAGTACTGCAATGTATGGAACTTCATATTCCTACTACATAGTTAAACGATGGATTTCTAGGAGCATTCAGGGACTCTGGTGCCCAAGGTCTGTAATGTTTTACAATTTTCTTTTCTTCATTTGTTTATTGTGGGCCATTCACAATATCGAATCAGACGAACCTCTGCAATTTGTAAGCATTTAGCCATTCCATTCATACATATAATATATATATATATATATATATTATATGTTATATATGTTATATATTATATATATTATATTAATATTATATTATATTATATATTATATTAATATTATATTATATTAATATATTATACATATAATATATATATATATATATTATATGTATATATATATATGTTGTGGTTCTGGTAAGATCAGTGTTTGTAATAGAATTATATATTTTAGGCACTTTTCATAAATGTACTCTCCATTTTTTTTGATGTAGTAACATTAGCAGTCTATTTTCCATCAGTGTGTAAGTTGGTGCCACTTACTATCAAATTTAAGACTAACACTTAAAGCTTGATAAATTATATCGTTGATTAACCCCCAACGCAGAAGATATATCAATCTGATCGCACGAACTTGTAGATGTATCTGAGACGTTTAGCGCAACAATTATGCTCATAAACATGATTGTTCGCATCATCACAAGCGTATATCTTCTACGAATAGGCCAAGCAAGAGGTGGATGTTTAGCAACAATGTTTACTACGGGTCCTGCAATGGGTCAGTAACACATTGGATACAGATGTTTTGTAGGCCTGCGTTGCTTCTACAAAGTTACGCTTTGAGTAGGTGCATGACATCTTTCGTTTCAAGTATGCGTATTGTATCGCACAGTTTTGCATTACATTGTTTATAACGGTATTTGTGAATGTAATGCTTGATACGATGCAAACTGTTTACAATGTACGGCGTTTTATTTGCAACCATTTTGAACTATGCACCGTGTCGTACTGCCTTTCTTGTACATATGGTTCATAATTTTAAGGGGGTGGGGAACAAACTTTTATGAATGTTTTTCTATTCTAGGCTTTGGTCGACAGGATTACGAGGACATATCTCATCCGATTCCACAAAATTCCGATTTTGCTGGAGTTTAAAAATACGATATGACATTACTAAAGTTCGATACGTCGAAAATTACGCGATATCATTGTCGTATCTCTCGTAACTCGTAAGAAGTACGCGCACGTATAGTCGTAACATACTGACATTAAATACTACTTTATTTATATATTTTAGAATCTCTAACTACGATAACATTCAGTGCAATCTAGAACTCTTATTTTATGTATATACGTATGCGAATATCGTTCCGTCGATACGCGATGACACGAAAAGAACCGTATGATATTATTATATCGTTATAATAAAACTTAACTTAACTATACGTTCCATACGTCCGACCTATAGATTTTATTCTGTACAATTATTTGTACTCGTAACATGTGAATAAAAATGTTCATTGCAACCGTATGCCCGAACTCCTTAGGTTTTGGTCATGGACCGTAGTCTTTAATCTTCAGTCTCTTAAACTTATTATGTAAGACTAGATCGTTCGTAGATTAATGAAAAAAAAAAAAAAAGAAAAAAATACAAAGAAAACGAATAATCATTGGATCAATCCTCTGATGGGCGGGCAGGAGAGTGTAAACCAAATTTTGATTAAAACAGGGTAAATACGCTATTCTATGTATTGCTTACGATCTTTGTTTAATTCGAATTACTTTGTTGAAAATAAATGCTTGGTCAAAGAAATATAAGTCAAATGAAAAATTCCGGTCAAAATAATACAAATTGCGTTCAAATATTATTCGTTTTTCACGAAAAAGAAAAAAAAAGAAAAGAGGGTACAGTTTCTAATTGGAGTATGATGCACGATAATATGTTATTCCACGTACAAAATCCAACACCTGATATTACATTGCAATTTACATATAAAATCACAGGTGCTCCGCTACAGAACTAATCACTCTCTCTTATACCCTTTTGCCCGTCCAGCAGTAAAATTACTAGAGAATAAGGAAGACAAAGAAGTAACGATTATGTTTAATTAACGATAAATATATTTCTGCGAAGGTGTCGAAAGAGGAAAGAATGATATTCAAAGCAGCCGCGTAACGACAGTGGCGCGAGTCAGTGGAGAAAGAGTGGCGCCACTGATGAACTATAAGAGCCGCATCGGTGAGGCGGCGTGGTTCAGTAGTGTGCGTGACCGTTCCGGGAGGAGGGTGACTCCACGCGCGGCCACACCGCGAAACCGTGCCCCACTCGCCTCAACCACGAACGTCCACTCGTTTTCTCGTCTCGTGAAAACATGGCGGCCAGCGACGACGAGCCGATGCATCTCTACGAGGTCTTTCAAAACTGCTTCAATAAGATCGCCAACAAGCATCCTGGTGAGTGTCGTCAGTCACTGAAACAATACTCGTTAAACACAGAGAATCAGGAGAATCCTGTGCTGTGCGTGTACCGTGTGAAAATAGAGCGACGGAGTCTCTTGTGTCTAGTGTCTTCTGCGAGAGCACCGTGCATTAAATGCAGCAAGCGTCGCTTTTGGTGGTTTCCCTTGTGTCAACGAGTCATTTTACAAAGGGTTAGGAAGAATTCGAGTGTTGTGTTTCGGTCGATCGAGCTCTCGATCGCATCGACGATCCATGCCGGACGATTCTCTCGACTGACTCGGTCCGTTCTGTGTTTTGGTTTGCTTGTCAGTGCTTTGGACAGTGCTGCCCCGTCGTAGTGAACTAACCCCTGAGAGAGAGAGATCAGTTCTCTTCCTCGTGCTTCGTGTATCGCTATTATTGTCCTTTCGTTCGTTTAAACTCGAATACTATCTGCATATTGTCCGTGTGGCGTACTAGACGCCAAAAATATAGTCGACATAACCTAGACATTAGAGACTCGTCGCTCTCTCGCTCGCTGTCATGTGCAACAGTCGATCGAAACAGTTGTGACACATTTGCAAAGCGTCTGTATGACTAATACCGAAAACAACGACGTTGGACATTACTGCGTTATTATCTATTTCGCGTATCGTCGACGTTCGTTGATGTGGCGATATTCGTTTTCAAAAGTTGGCCCCCGATTGGGCGAGACTGCCGAGACTCGATCATGTACCACGTGTCCTCTCGGCGACGCCGCTGGAATCGTTAGAGGTTAATCGTTCGAACATAATATAAGAAAGTCCATAAATCGGAATTTTTCTCCTGGCACAGAGCCTCGAAGGACTTTTCGAGGATGGGAGTTACGGCTCTTTCTTTTCTTTTTTTTTTTTCTTTCTTTCTTTCTTTTTTCATCCTTCCCTTTTCATGTAGTTTGCCGAGAAAGAAATAGTTCCTACGATTCGGTGCATTGTTACGCCGCGGTCGTTGCACGAACTATATTTAAAAGAGGTTCCCATCTTTTCGCGACAGTTTCAACACACGTCAATTCCAGCACGTGTCTCTGTCCGATCGAACGCTGACGATGATATTATCGACGCTCGATGTTGATCACGCTCTCGTGGTCGAATATTCTTATCTGTTTTCGAAATTTATATCTAATACGGTGACATTGTCGAGCTTTGATTTATCAGCGATAAGGTTAATAAGGGTAGCAGTTTTGGTCGGTCGTAATGGCCACGAAATCATTCCGAAAATTGTTGTTCAAAGAGAATCGTAAAGTTGACTGTTTGCGTGTCGCTCGGGATAGTTGGTAAACCTAATCTCGGTTGTTTGTTTAGCTTGAGGACGCTGTTTGGAAAACGCTGGAGGTGCATGGTTGTCCTCGGCCGAATGCTCTTGCTGGTCGGTAACGAAACGTTCCGTGTCGTACATAGTACATGCATATATTGCTACGTACAGAGGATCGACTATCCAAATTAAACGTTTTTTTCTTTCTCTTGTTAGACGAGCCGCGTTAGATCGATATATCGATGCACGCGGCCAGTTCGTGTATTTAATCGGAGATTAGATATACGATTCGCCAGCCGAGCGGCGTGTCGAGTTTTACACGATGTTTGAAGAGCGGTCCGAATAATTTCGAAAATATCGCGTCGATTGTTTAGGATCGATCGTCGTCTTACTCATTTATATTCCCGATGTTTAAGCGCGCACGGTGTCGGGTTCGTTAAGCGTCAATTGTTCGGACGAGGCGGCCGCCAATTGCCAACAATCCGGTTAATTCTTCGCTCGTTTCGCCCCCTGTTAATTTCAACGATTGCCACTTTGACTGGAAACATTGTATACGATTTGATATAAAGCATCGTTCAGATTAGTCCAGTTACCCGAATTCGTACGGTTTAGGGTCCAGTAACTCGAAACTTCTTTAACCGGCGTAAGATCGTCGCATGCTTTGTTGCAGATACTCTTTCAAAAGTTTTTACACTTTGTCAGCCTCGTTAGCGGCGAAACTACCAAATCGATCAAAGCGACGCGCAGCTCCTTTAGTTTCGTAGCTATTGAAAAGGTGTATGCGTTTTTTCGGCAATATTAACGTCTTTTGTTTTATCAAGACAGAAACAAGTGCTCGCGTTTCTTGTCTTATATTCTCATTCTTGTCTTGTTACTACTACGGTTTTGTACAACACGCGCAGGTAGATATCAAAGGTAGTTCTACCATCGGTCGATCGTTGCTCAAGGAGCAACTAGTATTGTTCGATTCAGACCACGAATTCTCGTTCATTGTTTTAATATCCGAAGGGCGAGGGCTCGATCGTTCAAGTGCAAGGGTATCTAAAAATAAATGGGAATCTCCAACGTGCATTCCACAGATATTTCTTTCCATTTGGAAGAAGCGTTTCTATCTTTGTTCGTTAATGGGACCGTACGTATATACATGTGTATACGTTTTAAAGGTTCTCGCGCGACAGGACGGGCAAACGGCAAAATTGCACGTAATGCCACGAAAACACGAGCGCGGATTTTAACGGTCGATTCGATCTAAAATTATCAGACAGTGACTCACGAGTAAATTTACCTGAAGCGGAGTTTGTTTCGGGAAACCGCGGAACGATAAAGCCTTCACCGTCCGCGATACGTTTACCCAAGAGGAAATGCTTTCTGCCAATTATTTCACGTTGACCAACGAAACGCGGATGAACGTACAAGGTGTTTCGGAAATGATCTTTTACGATCCCGAAAATTTGATCCGTCGATATTCCAGCCTGTCTCAATCGTTGATGTTATTAGCGGATTGACGGTCGAAGAGAGTTACTTACGACTCGAAAAGTAAAGATATCCGGATCGATTTGTATCGTTGCGTACAAAAAGACTCTTCCGTTTGTTTCGGTCGAGTAGCGCGCGGTCTTGAAGTTTTACCTAAACTTTCTTCGATTATAATATTTTCGTCCGGGATCGATATCTCGGTGCGAAGAGACGCGGCGCGATATCTCGACGTTGGCTGGAAAATCGAATCTTCCACGGGGCGATTCTGTTTCAGCTCGTAAACTGTAGCGATGAATCCGCGCGACTTGCAGGTATTACAAGGGGAATACCTCCTCGCAGGGAAACGCGGCTGATTTGATCTGACCCAAGAGCGCCATTTCTGAAACTCTCTCGTTCCCCAGAGCGAGAGTTTGAACGAACAACCATAAACGAGCTCCAGACACAACACTCGTGACTTAGCTCTCCTTCTTCTTCCTTTCTCTTTCCATCCCGCAGACCCTTCGATTTCTCTCTCTCTCTCTCTCTCTCTCTCTCTCTTCTCTTTCTCTTTCCCTTTTTACCTTATTTCTCTCTCAGGAGAATTATCGAGGGAGTGTCACCGTGATGCACCTGCCTCTTGCTCTCTCTCTCTCTCTTTCTCTCTTTTTTCTCGCTCCCGCTATATCCCTGTCTTCCTGCCGCCTTCTCCTTCGCTCTCGCATCGCTTATTGGTCGCACACGCGCCTCGCACACGACTTGGTACCGCAATGGCTCGCCTATGAAAATTCTCGATGGTACTCCAAGTGGATAAACGAACGATTTCGCAACTGCGGAAATGAAAATGTACACGACTGCCAAATGTAACCTGCGATTTTCTCTGGCGGCCTACGATTCCCTGTAGCACGTATATCGACGAGAACAATCAGAGTATCAGAGGATCTGTCAAGTCGAGATAAGAAAGACCGTGGACCCGTTGAATCGATTACGAAACATCAACGTCATTGTCGAAATTTTACATCGTTCCGTTAATTTCTCCGGAGGCGATAGGCGAGCGATTTTAACGCCCGATACGTTATCGATCAATTCCGCTTCGAAACTATCTTCCCTTTTATTTCTAAGGTCGAATATACGTTTCTATCAGCCTCTTGAGCGCTCGAAAGGTATTCGGCGATATCGCGTGTGCGGAACGCTATCGATTAAATTAGAAGATGATCGTAAGGTGTGTACGAACGTGTTTGCAGAGGATCGCTGGCGAATTCGATTTCTTTGATCGCGAAGCGCTCCGCTCTCGGAGACGTTCGAACCGCGCTCGTTACTCGTTAGCGAACCATCCGTAAAGCCGTGTTCACGGAGAGGATGCGGGATTCCGGTGCTATTTCTTCGGTGGCTGCAGTTCCGGAAGCTGTCCGGTCTGAAAGTAAATCAGGGAAAAGTTTGCCGTGGTTCGGCTACGAAACTTTTCGATCCTCTTCTTAGGGAAGGCCAAGTCCAAAGTGCGTTTCATGTACGGGCGCGCACACACAAATCAAGGATGAGCATAATCTACATTTACAGCAGGGGCCCGATGAGCATCTGCTTCCACCCCTCTTCGCCCTCCACCCCTCATCCCTCGACGCCCTAGTCTGAATCCCTTTCTCCGCCAACGAGCAGCATCCTCCCACCGTCGTGCACGCGTGTATTCTCCCGATCACGATCGTCCCTTCCTCGTCTGCGTCGAACTTTGCCCGCTCCTTCCCTCTCTCTTCCGTTTACGCGCGAGAAACGTATAATACACACAACAACAGCCGCGTCGTGCGTAGTACACAGCGTCGGCCGTAAGCACATCAACGCGCTTATAAACATTTAGCGTTGCGAGTCGAACGATTTTGACTACTTTTATCCTTTAGTTGCATCGTTATAAATAGGCTGCGTATTTTTACGCGATCTCGTTATCTTGCCAAGAGAATCGAGAAGACGAAACGATATACTCGTTTCGTTGTACACGTATACGCGTTGTTACATGCAGTCGCCTCGGAGAGTAAGCCAACGCCCTCGCCAAAAGTTTAAACGTATGGCCGTTAACTCGATTCCCGTGGTCACCGTATCCGTCTACAATGCGGAATATCGAATAAAGTAAAATTCGTCGGTGTCTTGGATCGAAAGTAATCGGTAGGTGTGTGCTGGTACTTGCTTACTCGGTGTATTACGTATATATAGGCGCGTGCGACACCAGTGTCGATAGGTCACGCGGAGATCTCCTCGTGCGTTATCTTCGACTTTATTATTCGCCTTATCACCAGCGAAAAATTTGTAATCGTTTAAGTTCGACCTTTCGATTCGTCGCGATTTTTTCGGCCTCTCCCCTCCCTCCCCCCTCTCTCTCTTTCTCCCTCTGCGTCTATTGCGTCTCGAAACAGAGGATTTTCTTTTCGCGTTCTTCGCCAAGTCTGTGCAGATACTGTTAGTTGTTGCTGGTCTTATCTTCTCGCTGCGAGCGGAGGATAAAAACGCGCTCTGATAAAATGCTTAACGAGCATGTACGCTTTGTATATATAGGACGATGCTAATATATTGTGACGATACGAGTAATTTCAATATGCGCTGGTATTTTTTTGTTCGAGGGTGAACGCGCGTCTCTCGATCGTGAGGTCATCGAGATAGCAGTAACACAAAGACGCGTATTTATCGGCAATCGTGTTCGCGAATCTTCGGACGTCGCAGAAATTGTTCTTTCTCGCGCTACGAAGGATTATTTTTCGCTCGACGAGAAACGACGCGCAACGCGCGGCCTTCTTTCGACTTAGGAGAATCGTTAACGTATATATAAAGATACGCGACTAGGTGGAAAACGGCGGAAAGAAGGCGGCAGAGTCGAAGGTTAGTGGAAGCATGGAGATTTACTTTCGGGCTCCTGAACTAGATTAGCCGGCTCGATAGCGGAGAGTAGACGCGCGGAGGTGTTTGAGAAGTTGGCGAAACGGGCGAGTGCACGGTGCGACTCGAATTCCTGACTAATGCAAGTCCCTCGTTACCGAACATACGCCGCCATTCGCCGCGCTCCCGTTATGGTCGATATGAATTTGCCACAGCGTGAAACGCCATCGTCCTGAAACTCTTCGTTTCTCTCGCCTTCTCCTTCTCCTTCTCCTTCCCTCCGTATCTTCCCCTCGGGAGTAACGCGCCAGCAATCTCGTGTCTCCGCTCTTTCTGCATTTCTCTCTCGGTGGCCGTCGACTGGTCTTGGTAAATTCGCCATGTTCCACGGGGAAGAGCAAAAGTCCATTAGCCACTGCGAGAACTGGGTTACCGAAAGGAGCTTGGACAGATAAAAAAGATTCTCGACGATTCTCTCTATATTTGGCGCTTGTCGTTCCCTTTCGCTGATCGCCCGTTTCTCATCCGAGATCCCCGATTCCAATTTCAAAGTCTCCGAAATCGTGCCTACGTTTCCGTTGCTTTCTGTCACCGCGGACACGCGTCTCTTACGCCCAACGTCTCTGCGAGAGTTGGAATCACGTTCTCCGGAAAGACGGCGTCCGTCGTCCTAGAGAGTCTCTTGGCAGTTTGACTGAAACCACCACCCTATGGAGTACCATATCCTGCTATCCTCTCGTCTCATTGGCGTAGGCTTCGCTGTTCTCAACTTCGTTCCTCCTCTATCCGTTGTAGCGATACGCAAGTTTCTTCGGATAATACTATGGCATTCGCACGATACAAGTTCGTCGATTCGCCGTATTACCGATCATTCTTAATCCCTGCGATAGGTGTCGAGGTTCGGACAAATAAAATATTCGTCAAAGTATTCCGTTTTCTCTGTATTTGCGATAGAGCGAAAGCGAACGATCTACCTGATCGGAGATCTTTGCGCGCTGTTACGTTCCTTTCTTAATCTGAACGACGACGAATTGAAATTAAAATCAGGTACAACGCGCGACGGAAACGTTTCGGTACGGTCTGCCATCGCGGCGTGGACGTTGAGTCTCTTCCGGTCAACGGTTTAAAATTGTATCGCGGGAAAGATTGCATCGAGAGTAGAGAATTCTGCATTCGCTGCGTAGATCCTCGATCCGTGTATTCTCGTTTTCGTTGCGAAGGTTTCAAAAGTAGAGCTTCGCTTTCTAAAAGAAGTACAAAAAAAAAAAAGAAAAAAGAAAAGAAGAAAGAAAAGAAAAAGGAAAGGAACGAGACTGGCGGAGACGAAGAAATTGATCGCAGGCCGATTTAAGTCGGGTAGGAAGAGCGATGCCACCTGTAACAGATCGTGAGCGCGCGTAATCGGCGAAAAGCTGGCTGGTGGAACGCGTGTGCAGACATTTACGCTCGCGCACAAATGCACGCAAGTGCGCGCCGCTGGTGGGTCTGTACGGCGCCGACCTGCACCACGGTTCGGAATAGACATCTGGCCAGATTTCGTTAAGTTTGGCCCACGTGTACACACCTATACGTACGTGTATATATACGGCATATATAGGCGCGTACACGCGACACCGGGGCTCGAACAAATGTGCATTCGGCTCCTGGCGCCAGAGCCGAAAAGGGGGCTCTGATTTTTTGGCAGGTGCCACTGTCCTCGACCAGCGTCACTTTCCGACGTTCAATGGCCTGCCCCCGACTCACGAAATTCCCAGGAATTTCGAGTCTCATCGACCGCGAGATACCACGGGTCAAACTCGACCATCGAACTTTGTCTGCCCTGTAATTTCCCTCTGATCGTCTTCGACTCGATTCTCTCTCGCTCTCTCTCTCTCTCTCTCTCTCTCTCTATACCCTTCCCTCCCCCTCGCCCCTCTCACTCTGCCTCTCTTCGCCACCGTCGATTTAGCGACAAGCAATTCCGAGAAGACGTAGCTCTTCCGTCTGTCATCGTTCGTAAGACAACCCTTGCCTTTCCAGCCTGAGTAGACGAAAAACCATCGAACGCGCGCGAGAACGCGTGCTCTGGTAAAACGCGAAGGCGAAAATGGCGGCAGCCTCTCACCTGTTGAACGCAAGCCCGGGGCGATGCAGAAGATTTGCTCCTAACCGGAACGTTAATACTCTTGGTGGTCGTCTTGTGCCGTGCTGGTTCACGTGAACCCGTGAATGAAAACCCGGGTTAACCTAGCCGCGAGAACGGGAGCGAGAGGGAGAGAGACAGCACGAAATCGGAGCACGTGTACGCCACGTGCCATGGGCGGCACGAGCTCGCGCGCGCGCGCGCACACGCACCTTTGCCACCTTTTTTCCACGCGATTTTACTTCGTACGCGGTCACATCGCCCGTTTTCGCCATTTTCGATCGTGGAATAACGGAAAACCGTGGACCTGTTCTCGCGCGTGCTCGCGATTTTCCACCGAATCTTGCGAACGTGCATGCATCCTGTCTTTCACTTTGGCTTTACTTTCCGTACACAGCGTCCCGTGAAAGTACTTGAACGATCGTCGCCAGACTGCGGTTTTTCATGCAAATTCGTATTTACACGAAAATGGAAGAAGGTAGAAGCCCGGACAGAGGTTCGTTTCGTCCATCGAATATTATAACGGGTGTTGTATTTTGGATATTTTACATATTTTCGTTATTGCGTACGTCCTACGCGTTTCTTCGATCTTTAAACATCCCGTAAATGTATAGAAATTCGTAGCGTTCGCTTTTCTCGACAACTGTACCTTAAGCGATCATGTACGAGTAAAGTAGTAAAAGGTATTGTATGTTGCGTTATATTATCGATTACGTTGCACGAGTCGTTCAAAAGTCATACCGAAGCTTTATTGCCGATTGCTGATATGTTTGCGAAACTGTGCGAGAATGTAGATGAACGTACGAACGTACGAAATATCGAAAGTGTGAAGTATAGGTTGTTACGTTTAACGAACGAAGCGTACTTTTAGTCAAAACATGATTCCATAAGTCGAAAAGTAGCGTCTGAAACTCTAAGCTACGTCGTTCGTATTTATCGTTGAATTTTCTTACGGAGACATCGAGTTGGATTCCTTCCAAGGAACACGAACGAAAGGGATTGGCGAAACGATACCACCCTCGATGGATAATCCATTTCACGAACATTTCGGATCATTTCCCTCTATCGGTCTCGCTCGATTATTCCTTGGTTTTTGCTTGGGTCAACATTTCGAGAGAATCTAAATGGAAGTAGAAATCGATGGCGAATAAGATCGAAATTTCAAGAAAACTCGGAGACATCGGTTTTACAACGACGAGCGATTCGATCGCTGTATCGTTTCCCTCTATCGATTTATTCCTGCCAATTATTCTCCTTATAAAAGGAGGAATATCGCCTGCCGTGAGAAACTATGCTCGGTTATGCGGGCTGCGTGAATCAGACGCGGTGCTCCACGCAAGGAGAACGGCAAAGAAATATGTTTTTGGGACGAAAATATATTTATCGGCGCTCGAACAATCTTATCGCCGTCCGTCCAAGGCTGAAACAGTTCCGGTTAGAAGGAAACGGATATTTGTGATCGTTGCCGCAAATGCATTAACGAGATAACGTTTGAGAGTCACTGGAGCCCCCTTGGCCTGCGCCACTGTCCTCCGGTGGGCCCCTTCTAGGGTAACACGAAGGGGGGCACTGACAGCGACAGCTGCCGCCGCTGCTGCTATATTCCCCTCCTTCTTTCTTTCTCCGTCTCTCTTACACGCTGTCCACGTCTCACCGTTTCCACTCGGTCCCTTTTGCCGCAGCCATAGCCCTCTTGGTCCCGCGGGGCCCGTTGGCACCGCGGCATCCCCACCACGATGCCCATGGTCGCGTGGCAGCTAGCCTTCTCCTCTACAAAATACACCTTCGCTGTTCCGTTTACATCCAAACGCCGCAACGGACGGTCCCCCTTTTTTCTTCCTCTTTCTTTCTCCCCCTCTCTTTTTCTTTTTCCCTTCGTTCTTTCTTCCCGCAGCGCTTCCTTTCCTCAGACCGCCAACATCAAGCTCGAGCCAGCCTCGTTCCTTCTTGCGAATCGTACGCTCGATTCGACACTTTGCGTCGATACGTACCGGTCGTCGCTGGCTTGCTGCTCTTTTTACCCCAAATTTTTGCTGCTCCTGCTATCTTCCGCCACGGAAAGTAACGGTTTCAAAATACTCGCCCCGACGGTTTGCACCAGTCTCCCTGATTCGGATTTCACCTGCTCTGATTCGTACGCAAGGGATAATTTAATTAGTTTCGTTGCGATTGGAGCGTCGAATACGAGTCGACGCAGGCGAGCGAGTGCCTGGTTATATTTCTATCTATCGTATCTACGTGCACGTACATTTATATATTTACACACACACACACACGCGCGCGCGCGCGCGCGTACACGACTTTTACACGCCCGACGAATAAGCGTTATTTCGTTGCTACGCGTGCATTGCTCTCCGTACAGTAACAAGTAACCGTAGAAAAAGTAGCTCGTCTGCATCGATCCTAAGCGAGATATTTCCGCGAAATTCGTCGGTATTCGAAGAATTTGCGTGGATCGACCGCTTCTATTTCTATATTTTTCGCTCACATTCGCGGGGTCCTTGTACCTATTCCCTGCACCTAGCCGTACGCCCATATTACACTGCGGTTTCACAGCCGATGAATAAGTCGCGATATTATATGTAGAAGTATAGCGCGCACTCTCTTCCGATTATTTTCACTCAGCTGGTTCCACCGTGGCCTTGCGAGAGCGAGCTTTCGAAATTCTCGTCTTGCAAATAGCTTGGAGATGCGAAAACCCGCATAAGAAATTCCCTCGAATATTAATTCAATCCAAGTCCAAACCGAACGTTTTAAGACAATAGCGCAAGAGCCGCGTGTTAAGTAGCGTTGGTAGATCGTCGTCGCGATACAACAGAGAGGAACGATCGTAGATCGATCGAACGATTCGATTCGAGTCAGGGCGCTGGTTCGGTTGAGCACCAGTGTCTACCTGAGTTCTTTTTCACATTTTTTTTTCGTCTTTCTCTGCTGGTCTTCTATTCTTCCTCCCTCTGGTGTACGTATCCCCTCTACCATTGAGGTCGAGGGCCCCAAGGGTGGTAAACCTTTCCCCCCTCCCTCTTCTTTCCCTATTCTCTGCTGGCCGCGAACTTTTTTTTCTTCCATGTTCTCTTCCCTTCCTCCCTTCCTCCCTTCCTCTCACTCTCCCCCTCCCCTTTCTTTGTCTGTCCGTCTCTCTCTCTCTCTCTCGCTCGCTCGCTCGCTCGCTCGCTCGCTCGCTTTCTCTTGCTTACCTGCGGAACTTGGAGCACCCTTTTGGGTCGCGTGGCACCGTGCACCGGCATGGTACACACGCGAATTCTCCCATAGAAATCGCTCGTTGGGGTGCGTGGGTCTGCGTAGTGGCAGTCTACGTATCGGGTGTCCTGCAAATATGGCAAAGAAAGGAAGAGGTTTGTATTCTTGGGAAGAATCGGAACATTTATACAAAAGTTACAACTATTGCAAGACGCTTGCCGCAAACGTACACGGCTATCCGAAACGTATAACGAGTGCAGCAATCTCTGCGGTGTACACGGTGTTCTATGTACTTTACACCTTTAGATTTGCTTCAAAATTTGTCCGATACGATCGTGAAACGTTTCGTTACAGTGGTGACGAAATTTCCAAAGTGTTTCCTATAATACACGTATAATAGTCGTAAAAGGTTTCTACAAGTATACGAATGCTTTTGTCAGACGCTGTGTCTTGTATTTTGGGAATGTCGGCCGTATCCTGATTCCTCGAACCGTCACGAAACGTCGACGACGGCTATTAAAATTTACACGCGGGCGTAAAAAAATGCAGCGATTATTCGAGGGAGATAATCGAATTAAGCGTTCCCAAGGCGCGCAGGTGTTTCATTATTTCTTTCACCGTTTTTACAAGCTTCGCCGTTGTCGCGGCTCATGCCGTCACATTTTTCTCCGCGTTCATTTACGTTTCGTTTAATCGTGTTCTCAACAGGTGGTGATACAACACGTTAGAAATTCGATCGACCAGATTTCGGGGGCAGCTTTCTTTCTCCGCTCGATCTCACGAGGCAGATCGCACGAGCTCCTGCTTCGCGAAGAAGCTGCGCGTCCTCGCTTAAACCTGCGACCAACTTTTGCCGGTGTTTCGCGTTTCTTCAAAGAGTCGCTGCTTGTTAGCCGACGATTCCCAATTTTTCTTCGCGTTCCCGTTTCTAGCTACGGGTTAGTAAAAACTGCTGCCTGTTGCCAGCGGCGAAGATCGGAAAATTAAGAATCGTCGCGACACAGACAATTGTTCGCGCAACGTGTAAAGTCGACTGGTCGTTTTGCAACGCGCGTTGCTATTTGTTAGACGATCAATATTTCTAGTTTACACGTAGTTTGCGAGTAGACAACTTGTTGCTAGGAACACGTGTCGCTTTGAAAGCCGGACAAAACCAAAACGTTCCTCTCGTTAGGTCGCTTCAACGCGAACAAAATGCTTCCGCAACTTGATATTCGAGTTGGCCGCCGTTCGGATCGCGCAGCAAGGAGAAAAAGTTCCGCGTTGCTGCTTGTGGGAACGAAAAGGATCCTTCGGCCGGAGTTTGGCCAGAGCGCAGCAAAAGGTACCCACGCAGATCAGGCGACCGATCGTTTTTCGACAAAAAGGGAAAAAAATCAAGGGTCGGGTCAAGCTGTCGCTGGAATCCGGGGTCAAAGTACAGTCACTTAATCCTGGTCCACGTTGAACGCGTTCGATCGAGCGCGTAATCGTGCCTTTTAACGCGTCCCTCGATCGTCCCTCGATCGTCCCTCGATCGTCCCTAGATTATGGAAATTTTCCGTTACATCGAAGGAACGCGTCTCGCGTTCAAACCCTTCTTCTTCGTTAAACCCTTCTCGCGAGGCCGAGGCCGAGGCCGCATTTTTACCACCTGTTCTTTAATTTCGCTTCGTTCTATCGGCTAAACGAGGACCGGATGCTGACGTCTAGGGGTTTACCGAGATGGATCGGTACGAACGATAAGTCAGTCGTATCGCGTGGTTCGCTCCAACTTGCACGTTCAACGCGAAAGCCTTTCTCGCTGCTTCTTCTCGGAATCGCGAAATGCAGATACGCGGCTCTACCGTTTCGTCGTGCCTTGTCTTTCACGACCATTTATTTGTTTTTTCTTTCTTTTTTTTATGTCCGCGCTTGCTCCTCGGCGTTTAGTCGTTGCACGCGCTTTTTTTTACGAGATCGTGAAAACGCCGAAACGATGGCTGGCATTCTCGCCGCACGTAATATTCGCCGATATTTTTCTCCTTTCTCTTTCGCGCGACTCTACGGCGAATTCGCGAAACAGCGTTGCACCGATACACGATCGTAGATTATTCGGCGAACGATCGAACGTTCGGTTGTTTTTCTTCCCGACTGTACGCGTCCCATGTAGAGGGGAAGAAGAGTATAATGGAATTTGTACATCGGTAATCCTTATTTGTTTCCGGACTCTGTCCCCCCGCAGATTTTTCCTTCGCTCGTCGGAATCTGCAAGCAAAATGGGACGGAGCGCGGTCGCAGAGGGACGTTGGCGGGGTAACGAGACCGTGATCGGGCGGAAATAATTTTAGGTAATTCTAATTCGATGGTGTCGCGCTGATATACGACGCCGAGCGGGCTGACCACCAAATCGCGGTCGTGTCTCGCGCGCTGAAAATCGTTGGTCGCCGCGCGCAACGCGGCGTGGCGCGTGGTTTTCGAGGTTGTGTCGCGCATTTCGCGAGCTGTAATGCCGAATTGATGTCGGCCGAAATCCGTGTAGATGGTATCGTGGCGACCAGCGGCCGGCTGTGGCGCCGGTAATTCGCCGCCGACACTCGCGCGTTCCCTCTTTCTCCGATCCTCGCGTTCCCTTTCTCGTATTTAGAGGAAAAAGTAGGAAAACGCTAATCGTTCGGTAGATAAGATACGTGGGAACGTGGCGCAACGTTCCAGCGAATTTATATATTTTTCTAATACACGCGAACGCGTTGTTCTACGATGGTAATTACGGCGATGTAATGAATAAACGGTGGTATAAAATTAGAACGTCGATGGAACGTGGTACGCGTTAACGAACAACTAGCGAGAACGAGCGTGATCGAACGACACGCGTGTAACGGACGATCGCCGCGCCAATCGCTTATCAGGAGGCGCGATATCTCTGTATATTACGTACAATGCTATCTTGTAACAACGTCTCTTTATCGTAATATTAATTCGTTTCGTTGCGAGACGACTTTTGGCAAGATCGTCGGATCGTTATAATTTTTCTGGCATCGCCGTGGCCTGTCGGGATACGCGAGTGGCACGGAGCAGCGAGAGTCGTTGGGTTCGACGGTTCGCTACAACGGTATCCTATTTTCTCTTCTCTCGGCAGTCTTTATCTCGCCACGAGTGATCTTTGATCGTAACAGCGTACCGGCATTGAACACTGTAAATCGCGGAGGAACAGGGCCAGCACGGACGTTGTTTCCATGGCGAGTGAAACACACTTGGTCGGCAAGTCGGACAAGGGCGGCAACTCCGGAATCTCGTCGAGCGGAATCCGTAGTAATTCTTCATCGAGCAATATTCGATAGAGGTGACGCCGGCAGGAGCCAGCGTGGAAGACGAACTAGTCGTGACACGGAGGCCCGGTGCTCAACACTACGTCATAACGGTCGAGCTGGCTTGCGCTGGCTCTGAGGATGACACGATGGACCATGGTTTAGCTTGTACTTTGATGCATGATATTGCAGACTCGGTACTGCACGCTTCGGCAAACATGTCACGAGCAAGCCGAAACTGTTAGGATTCATAGTTACCTCGGCCGATCGTGGCATAGTCGGACACTCGCCCTATCGTCTACGCACGGCTATATCCGTTCTCTGTAATACGATATACTCCTTCCGTGCCATTCCTTTTTCTCGGCTGGTTATCAACCAGCCGCACTTTCGGCTTTTACGCGTGTGATCTGTCTTTCTCTCTCCGTCTCTGAATCGCTGGGTATCAGGTCGTCCCGAAAGTTTCTTTCCCTTTCTAAGGAAATAAATAGACGCACAACCTCTTTTCGTTTTGTATTATTTTATTCAATCGCGTACGATCCATTTTCTTCTATCTCTATCGTTACGATCGTACGTTACGCGATTCGATAAAAACAACACGAAACGGAGAACGCGGTGCATCCACCGTTTCCTTACAAGGCGAAAGAAACTTTTCGGACAAGCTAATAAATTACTCGCAGCGATTAATACGTGCTCGAATCGTCCGCGAATATCTCGTGCCCCGATACGATCACGTTGGAGGATGGTCGATCGGAAGTTACTCGGATCGTTTTCTTCTGCCGCGACGGCGGATACGGGGCGACTCGAAGGGGACGACGATCGAATTGCGCGATAATATAGGGTGTAACGATAAAATATCGTCGAATTAAAATTAATCGGAATTCTTGCGCGATGGTTGGCGAGAACGGTACATCGAGCCGATGCTCGTAAATTCTGGGCAAGATACGCGCGCGTAGATTCACGTTCTCGTCTCTCTGTAGGCGCGCGCGTGTGTGTATGGGGTGGGCATTAATAACGGATGAAGCCTCGACTGCGGAAACCTCGTAATGTTTATCTCGTTGTTTATTCCGCACGCGTCGCAGCCGCAACGCGGAAAACGCGTACATCCCGCTTGGATTCTTAACGCGATCGCGGTTTTGATTTATAAAGACGGGGCGCGAATTTATGCCCGGCATTAATTTTGCATCGACTCCGCTTGCCGCGCGTTCGGCTGCCGCATCGCAGCGCGGTCTTCGTCTTATTTCGCTGGCCTTTTTGTCGGCGCCGCGCCTGGAAACAACGCCTGCTTTTAGTCGCGATTATCGATATCGCGAGTTACCGAGACTCCGGGCCTCGAACGATTGCCACGCCAAATTTATTTCTATTTTAGTTACGCGTTATTAGCGAGATAGATAGGGTTGTTCGCGTCGCCCAAGCTTCGACGTCTCGCGATACGATCCTAAACTAACGAATGAAATACTAATGAAAAACGGGCTAATGAAAAACTCGTCGTACATCGCGTATACTTGTTTCTATCGCGACGAATGGACCTTAACCTGGTGGCTTCTTGTCTGTTGCAGAAAAGTTAGGCTTCCAGTCGCCGTATGGCCCCACGATGGACAATGGGATGGTAAGTTTCGTTTCCTTGCTTGCTTTTACTCGTTGATTATTCTTGAAACGCGAAGCGGAAACTGGACGACGTTCGGAGGGTGAACTCGACATCTTTTTTCCCCTCCGCAGTTGACCATCTCGAATCTTAAGATAAAGCAGGATTACGCAAGAAACAGGAGCGCAATAATTATTGCAGTCCTAAGGAGGCAAATTTATCCGAGAAAAAGTTACTCCTTTTCTTCTTCTCTCCCGCGGCGCGCCCTCCAGTACCACCCCCCTACGTAATCCCAAAACTTTATCCCGAGTAATATTTTTGGCAAGCGGTTCTCATCGTGTTTGAAATTTTCCGCTAAAAGCACCGTACGCCACTCTCTTGCCGGTAGCTTATCCGCAAAGCCGGGATTTAATTTCTTTAAATCCTGGCAACAAAGGGAACAGCATCCGTTAAGCGTTCTTTTAAAAAGTTCTTGAATCATCTCCTCGCACGTTCGTAGTTTCGGCTGTTAAAAATACGTAAACTTTTCTAAAAACGTCGCGCAAGATTTTTCGCAAATTAGGAGAAACGTATATTTCTTCTTCTTTTTTTTCTTTTGTTTTTTTTTTTTTTTTGCAACGTTAACGTCACGGAACGACGAAACTTCGTCTCGTCCAGAAACTAAGAATCGTCCAATTTCGCGAGGGTTGAGCGCCGTCAACCTCCGGCTTTAATATCACTTACCCTCCCCCTCGTTCGCCACGATGTATTTATACGCTTATGTACGTGTACATGCACACGCGAACACCTACATATATATATATATATTAATATATACATTGTACGGAACAAAGGAACCGAGGAAGGTCGCAGGGGGTTAAGCGAGCTCGAATGAAAAGTTATCCCGGAGTGCGGATAAAGTCCCTCGTACTTCCTTCTTCCATGGCTTGCTGGCCATCTATATTTCTCTCGCCTTGGCGTAGCCTTCGCGGCGATCGGTAATTAGTTACGCCTCTGCGAGAACGATCGGAGCGAAGCATTTTTTCTGCGAGTTACGCGAAGCACGAGTTCCATTTGGGAAACGAATGTCGGAAAACGATGTTAAACGACGTTAAACAGAAGTCGATGTTGCAAGACGCGTAAGTGGCAAGCGGTCGACCTTGCGCCCGCGATCCTTTATCGAGCCTCGCCGGATTATCCCGGCATTTTCGATCGTCTCGCCTCGACGACCTTTCCTTTATCGCCAATTATCATCGACGTTTCGTGGCGGTCCGTGTCAGAAAATTCGCCGGTCTCGACGTTCGGCGAATGTCGGGATCTCGTTTTCCAAACGGTTCCCTCTCCGGCTTATTACGTAGAGAAGAAAAAAAGGGTGGCGCGCGCGCGCGCGGACGGTCGACGAGGTTCGTCCGAGGAAACGGAGATAGCAGAGATTTTTTTCACGGCACCAGGCAATAGTATCTAATCGGCAGTCGTTAAACCATGCCTGATAAGGAGTATTGATTTTGATAGGTTTAGCGAGTCGCCTTCCATCGGCTCCTTCCCACTGCTGCTACCTTCTTCCTCGTGTCTCTTCCACTAATCGCGATCGATGGAAATCGATCCGATCGTTCCGAGAATTTTCACGTATCCGTCCGTTTCTGTACCACCGGTCGTACGCGACAGACGTACGGCGTGGAAAATGCGTGGAAAATGCGTGGAAAATGCGCGGAAAATGCGCGGAAAATGCGCGGAACCACGCGACAGGGTTAAAGAGCGGTGTAACGGCACGGAAATAAGGGAAAAAATGTTGATTTTCCAGGCGTACGGCGGAGGAACGTTCGGTCCAACAGCGGGAGGGCCAGGCGGGGGGCCAGGGGGAGGTGGAGGCGGTGGCGGAGGCGGGGGTGGCGGGGGTGGTGGCGGAAATAGCGGCGGTGGAGGAGGTGGAGGCGTCGAGGGCGCCACTTACCCCCCGGACTCCCCGTACTTTCCGTTTGGGAGCCGAGGCGTGCCGCCCTCCGTGGGGACGCCCACCCCCGCTGCTAATCCTGCAGCACCCACCGGCACCAACGGAGCACGGCTACCAAATTCCACAGCCGGTCAGTTTCATCCTCCTTTTCTCTGTATCCGATCGCGACCAAAAGGAATACTCAAAAATGAATATCGTTCGATCGTTTCAGGTGCCGCAGCCGTAAAGAGAAAGAAAGACGTAAGTATCTTTCTTGTCGATCTTCTTGTTGACGCCAGAGGAACCCTGCGTTTTCTTCGTCGCGCGATTATTCGCGAGTCGCGTGTACTAATTTCGTTCGTGAGGTTTCCACGCGTTCGTGGAATCGTCTTCTCGAGCGTTGGCAATGGCGACTGATCTCGTGTTCGTTTGCTTGACAGGCCCTGGACGGAGCGGATGGCGAAGTCGTAACGACGCAGCACTGGGTGAGTGACTCGAAAAAGATTCGATAAACGCATGCCAGTCCATAGTAAATGTGTTTCCTGTCCCGACATCGGGATTCGATAATGGCTCCGAACGTATCGGAACCATACGAGTTGAGCGGCGCGATTGATAAAAGCAGCCTGTGTCGGAAAAACGATGGAATTAGGTTAGCTCGTAAATTACGCTGCTCCCTAGCGCTCTTAGTACGTGGTTCCTCGAGCGCGACTCTCGGAAGACGGTCGGACGATCTGGGGGGAATGCCCATGATCGTAATCTTTACGAGCGGAGTTATAGAGTATAATGATTTTACCAAGAGACCAGCTCGGGTTGAAACTCGGAGATCTCCAGCCCGTTTCTCACGAAGCTGATCCACGCGATGGTCGCTCGCCCCTCGTTTTTTTTATCGATTTTTATCTCTCGCCGATCGTTATCTCGTTCTTTCGCTGCTAAACCGCGAATCGTTTGGAAAGACCGTGGGGAAGGGAAAAGGAAAAGTTTTCGTTTCGCGAATACCGCTGGTATTTGTGTCGTCCTATGGTTCTCTCTTTCGTGGGAATTTATCTCCGCGCGCGAGACAAATAACAACAGTAGCAGCGATAATAAAATTCGATGGCTCTCCGGATATCTGAGTGTCACAGATTTCAGATTACAATTGGGCCAAAGTCGGAATTTCGATTTGATAAGAAATCGATCGTACAGCGGGAAGAGCTACGATGACTCAGCGACCCGTTCGAACGTTTGGTGCCAGCAAAATTTCAAAGTGTCTCGTACAAACCGCGCGATGCGTTCGCGAGAAGATTCTAGAAGCGTGGGAATAGCTCTTTCGCGAGAGTCACCGCGCAGTGATTCCGCGAAGGTAACGCCGAAAATGCGACACGCGTACGCGACCGAGGCAGACCAGGCTTTCGGTAAATGGAACGTAACGTCGATCGATAGGAGAGCGTTAAATATTTGTCGTGCGCGTTCGTGACTCTACTTTGTAGCGCGAAGGAAAACAGGCTAAAACAAATTGCTCCTCGACGATCAAGCACACTGTCGCGCACCTGTTTAAATCCTTCTTCTTTCGCAGCCTCTTCGATGATTTATCGCGAGACAAATCCGAGGATATTCGACGTTTATAATTTCCCTTATCCATAGGTTTTCTCTTTCGCGGCTCGTGTCGAACGATCGTTCCGAGTCTATTCGATTCCAGGCACATCGTAGCCGCGTCGATAAACTACCACTTCCGTGATTACCCGGCAAACAGGGGTAAATATATCGACGGCGGTTTGGAAAAGGGTCGTGGATGGTGTTTTCTCGCTCTCCCTCGACGTCGATTACTTTCAATCGCCGAAACATCGACATTCCGTCGTACGCTGAAAAAATTTGTATCGCCAATGACACGTTGTTTCTTTCTCCCTTTTTTCTCTTTCCTTTCGCCTAACGAACTTATTTTCTCGGCAACCGCGTTTCGATCGACGATTTATCGATCGAACGATCGATCGATATCCGAAGTTTCTCGAAGGTTCGTGCAGGTTCAGGGTTGCCGGCGATTAAAAATATCCGACGCGCGATTCTACGTTTCCCTGGAAATTGCCGCGATAATTTATATAAATAATTCCGATCGTCGTTCCGATGGATCGCGGGCCGTCGTCGATATCGGCGCTAAAAATTCTGTCGAATCTTTAATTAAGCCGCGTTCGAGCGTCCGCGATCGTTACTGGACAATGGTAAATGAAAAAAGCGAACACGCATGGTCGTTGATACGGCGATTATGTGGCGGGAAGGGAGGTATCGACTAGTGGAACGATGCTTGGCGAAAAATCGCGAAACAATAACGGATAATGGGGTCAAAATAATAATAAATAAGCGTGGAGAGTCACGAGCGAATAAATCCTCGACCGTCCCACGGTGCAGATCGTCGTTAATCCAGGCGATATGGTGTGTTACGCGAACCCTCGACCATAGCGTAAGCCTGCTAATAATTTATTCAGCGTGCAGCAGGACTACGCGATTACGTTTCTATTAGGATATGAGCGTTCTAGTGTCCTCGAGGGTGCCGTAACCCGTATTCCCGCTGGCTCCGCTGGGAGTTTCACTTATCGTCCAGTTTTACCACCGTCTCTCCGCAACACCATGGCCGGGCCCCTCTTTTTCCTTTCGGAGTTAGGTCCCGGCCCATGGCGTACCATGGTACAACAGTGCCTCGAAAGATAACACCGCGAATCCTACTCGGTTTTTGTTTTTTGTTTTTTTTTTTTTTTGTTTGCAAATACAAATACGTAGCACCGCGTGGAAGCTGAAATGGAGCGATCGCGCGTAGCCCAGAGGCGACGAGGTGTGGAATCGAGTCGTCGAACGTAAAGAAGGAAGTCGTTTCGTCGAACGAAACCACGATCCTCGTCGTCTGCCGTTCGCGTCGATCGACCTATCGTAAACGGGCAGCAGTCGAAGGAAAGCAGAGGAGAGCGTGACCGGTCGTTGCACGTTTCTTGACACGCTCGTAAAAAAGTATTTCTCGGTTCGTTATCTGGTCGGGTTTTCGTTGGAAGTTGAGCGTGGTTGCATCGTTGCGCCGTCGTCCATTTCGGTTAAGATCTTTCGGGTCGTATCTTTCCGAGCGACCGAGGAAGGCGTGTTTGTGCATAAGGGGGGTCATGGGTATCGGAGAGACCATATGGTGTCGCGTGCTACGGTCGCCAGACCGTGGAGCCCTTCCAGTTCGCCTCCATGACTCGCGCTATGGCTGCCTCAATGGCTTCTCGCTAATTCCTGGCCTCGAGGAATTTCGTGACCGCATCGAACAAGCAAAGACCCAAGCTCCCGTGTAAGTGGCACGTACTCGCGCCAACCATCGGTCGCGCGGACCACCTTAAACTTTCCATGGATCGTGCTTCGATCCGATCCTGCCCGCTCGCTCGTCCGGCTTACATTCGCCTTCGAATCCTCGTTTCTCGGCTTCTGTTTTCCCTCGCAGCGACCCACGGATGACGCGACTCGCTCGGCAGCAGTCGCTCTCTTTTGCTCGTGGCATCCGCGATTTGTCGCGTTCTTCGCCGTGGTTTATCGAACACCGTGGACGGTAGAAGCGAAGAAGACGTAGAATCGATCTTGCGGGATTAACACGTTCGCCGAGTAACGCTAATACGCTATAATAATAATACTATAGGGAACGTTGGCCGCCGATGGTCGTAATTACCTAACGACGGACATAATTTATAATTTCTTCGCGGACAGCGACAGCAGACAGTTAAGGGAATCGGTTCTCCGCGGAAATCTTAATCGCGAAATTCGATAGTCGCACGGGCCCGGCGGACTTTGATTGACGGATAAATTGGTAACGCGGTCGAGGCGAGTTTGCGATGTCAGCAACGCAGGTGTTTTCTCCGAGAAATTAAACTGCGGCCACTTTTTAGGCCTCGCTTTTAATTGCGCCGTAATATGTTGCGAGCCGCGGAAGGTTTATAGCGGCGACCATCGAGGCAGCTATTTTTGTATCGCGAGCGTTTCGTAAGATCGAAAACTCCAATTCGCAACGGACGCGTCTTTCGGAAGAATCGAGTCGCTTCTGCCTACGCCTGTTGCGTATTTCGTTGGTTCTCCAGTTTCTACGGGTAACCGTATCCGCCACTTTTCGCGCACTTTACGATACGTTGAATCTGGTTAACGCGATAAGCAACGAACGCTCGAGGCGGCGTTTCCCTCCAAACGATAGATCGTACTCGCTAGAAACGATCGAAGGGAAAGAGGAAACGACGGAAAAGCAGATTATCCTTGCCTCGTAACCGTACAACCGGCGTATTTACGCGCAGCGTAAATGCTGCGTTTTATCGGGCAAAAATCGAACTCGGCGTGCGATTCGACGAAACCAAGCGAACGGATCCGAGCATTTCGCGACGTTAGGATTTTGCAAATTTAGCGGGATTTCGTCGTGTTGCGTCTCGCGTAAAGATGGAAGATTTTAGGGCAGTTTGGTAGTTGCGAAACGCAGTTGCGCCTAAATCTGTTCGTGAAACATAGTTGCCTAGGTGTCTACGCCGAGAACGTCCGAACGCGATAAAATACTATTCCAAGTTGCCAGAACTGTCTATAAGTTTGTTCGCTCGCCCGCGGATAACTCAGTTACGTTATTAGAGATACTCGTTCCATGACGTGGTCAATCGCGCGTATAGGATAAATGAACCGGCGTGCGATTTTTCCCGGGCCTCGTCAAACAAAGTAACAGCTTTACGAGCAATTTTCGATATTCATTTGTCTCGCCCGGACGTTTATCGGCCGCATATCTCGAGAGTCAGCCGAGTGTTGCGCCGCGAATGCGAACGAGTATTACTCGATCTTTGCCGTTCGTCTAGGCCTGTCTCCGCCGCACAGAGAATTTCTGCATTTGCTAGCAATCCTCCGAGCTACGAAAACGAGTCCCTCCCGAAATGGGAACGGCACACGGTTTCTCTCGATTCCGATAACGACCGTTGACCAGTTCGCAGAAAGAATGCTGTATCATTTATTTAATCGTGCAGCTCGTGCTCGCCAACGATCGGTTCGCCACTGCGAACCGACAGTTTCGGTAATCAGGCAATGGATTCGTAGTGCCACGTTAGCCACGTCTCTCGCCCTTTGTCGTATCCCGACGGAACTTCTCCGCCATTTCAAATTACAGCTCGCATCTTCCAGGGTCGTCGAATTGTCACGAAACGGTCTCCGTCGCGTCGCACCGCCGGCTGAGAAATCATTTTCCTCCTGCCGTCTTCGTTCCTCTCGAACTCGATCAAAGGTATTCGGTCATTTCGCGACAGTTTATACGGGATCGGCGCAAAATAGGCTTCGTTTGTAAACTCAAAGTTGCATTGGTTTATTTACTCGTAATTCATTACGCTGCTACAGGGCCGCTCGAACCGTTTCTTCGTCCTTTCCCTTCGTATTTTCCCTTTGCAGACTCGAACACGCGCGATATCTCTCGTTCTTTCCTAATCGTATCGAAGATCTAACGGAGTAATTATCCTCGCAACGAGTTTGATCGTACCATTCGAGGCGCGAGATTGAATTTTCAGATAGTGACCCTTGCAGCTTGGCTGACCGTGTTTCGAAAGGTTAAAGGACTTTGCGTCAGGACGTTTTAACCGAGCAGTGTGCGTCGTTTTCGATGAGAAGGCGGCTTAATGGTAACACGAGGAACGCGAGAATCGTCAAACGCGCGAGTAGATGCGGACGCGTTTCAACCGTTAGTAGAATCTGACCGTGGAGATCGGTCGTTGAACGATTCGCCGGTTGGACAGGGAGCACGGGGCTGTCTCGTCGACGAATCAATTACGAGGAATCGCGTGCGAGGCAAGGGAGGAATGGGAGAGAAAGAGAAAGAGAGAGAGAGGGGAAGGGAAGGAGAAAGAGAAAGAAAGGAAAAAGGGAGGAAGGTCAGCGCGAGAGGGAGAAAGAGACGGTTTGCTAGAGACGTTGAACGTTGTTTGACGGGCACCTGTTGCTGGTGGCACACGAGCCAATGCCTCTTTGGCTTGCACTCTCCTTCTCTCCCACGTTCCCTTGCCTCCCCTTTGTGCTACTTTGGCCTCCTCCTTGGTCGGTTGCCGCACGCTATTTTACCACGTAGCACCTTTTGTTCGAACGCGGGTCCTTTCGTTCGCTTTCCACCGTTTCGCGATCCTAGTCGCGGCTGTCGATCCACGAGAGGCTACTTCCTTTCGTACCTGAAAATTATTTCCGGCCAGTTTCGTCGCGTCGCAGCAACGAAATCGTTAACTACCGATACGCGCATATCGCCCCCCCCCTCCACCCGCCCCGCATAACGCCGATAAGTCTCCCACCATTAAATTTCATCCGAATCGGCTGAAATCGCGAATCGCTGTCGCTTTTTAAAAGGCGCGATCGTCCGGTTCCGTAAGAGATCGGCAGGGATCGGCGGAAAGTGCCTGGACCGTTTCGCGTCGGCGACGAATCTCGCGAAAGCCTACAACCGAATTGGAATAGAAATTGCGCTTACCACTCGCGGCTAATCTCTCGAGACCAGTTCTATTTAGACACGATCGTGTTGGTCGTCGCTAGACGGAAATATGTCGGGAATTTTCTATAATTTACGAGCGCTGCCTTCTCGAACTACGTCGCTATTATTGGACACGCACCGAATGACGCAACGACGTTCGCGCCACTTGGAGAAATCCGGGATTTTTGCGGGTACGCGAAACTCGTAAACCGAGATGTCGAACTTGCCACGATTACGCCCGCAAATGCACTACTCGTTCTCGCGTCTTATCTCGCTGGCAAAGTGCTACCCTATGGAGGAACCGCGGCGCGTTTCGCTCTTTCCACGCCCTTTTAGCCCCCATTGTGTCCAGCTTCCATTTTCGTGCTTTACTATCCCAGGCCAGCGGTAAATCCACGTATCTAGCTGAAAGTTTTCGTTTCCTCGCCTTCTTGCGCTCTTGTCTACAAATTGGACTGGTTCTCGGTCTCTTCGAGCGACGCGTTCTTGCGCGAACTACCGCGGCGCTCCGATTTATGGCCATTATATTCTCGGATAGGGGATAATCGAGCGTGGCCATTTATCCCAACAGACGTATTTCTAGAAATTGTGTAACGCGACGAATATTTCGTTATTAGAGGAAAGACACGGATACGTTCGTTGCGACTCTACGACGCACGACGTACATTTTGTTCAAAAGGTCGAAACGTACCGAGCGAAGATCAAAGATCGTTCTCCGCTGGAAAAAGACGAACAGAGGAACAAGGGTCGTTTTCCTAACGAGTCTTTCGATCGGCAAAGAACACAGCGCGCGGATAGGGGAAAGACAAACGGGAGAGGCAGGGTTGAATCTGTCGGGCGAGGAGACAGGAGCAAGCGTGGAATTATCGCGCGGCTCTTATCGTATTTATCCCCCTTCCTTTTCTTCACCTTTCCTCGTCCATCTTTTTACCTTTTGCTCGTCTCTTTTCCATCCTCCTCCCTATCCCTCTCTCTCTCTCTCTCTCTCTCTCTCTCTCCCTCCCTCCCTCCGTCTCGGTTGGCGTGCAAACTCGCCGCAGTGTACAGAGTACACAGCACCGCGCAGCACGGGTTTATGGAGTGAGTTGTCGACTTACAACGGGTAAACCACCCGTCGCCGACGAGGGGAACGGGGACGATGAAGCGGTCGTGTTGGCGGGTGGTGGGCCGAGACGCGGAGAGAAGAGGGGTTGTATCGGCGTGGATAAAGCGAGGAAAGAGGAGAGATATGATCTATACGCATATTTTCTGGCTTCGAACGATACGGGAACCGCGCCGCGTACGCACGCTCGACCATTGTTCGACCCGCCGCTTTAATTTGTTGCATCGAACGTCGTTAAGCCGCGTGATTGAAACGGAGAATGATTTTTAGTCGAGCCTGCGCGCCGTCGTTGTCGCCGCGAAATCGCCAAACCGATTAGCCTCGCTGCCGCTTCGGTTGATCCCTTTAAGAAGCGCTGGAATTTTCTAATCGCAGCATCGCCTAATTTATCTTCGCGATTTCTCTCCCTTTCGTGATTTCGTTACACCGTTCTATCGCGTACGGTCTCGATCTCTGCGACGCTATCGATACGCGCGGTATAAGATCGCAGACGGAGGATTCTCTTCTACCGGATCTTTTTTTCCCAACCGTGGCGTTAATTTCGATGGGAAACGAGGCTTTGTCGCGGCGAGTCGGATTGGCGAACGACGCGCGATCGGCCGAGCATGGAAGACACGGAACGCGTACGTATATCTGGCGGGCGATCGGCCGAAAATGCACGAGTGAGCGATAGTTTACGGTCATTGTGGGATTATCGCGATAAATTATTGGGCGTATCGCAACTGCGCCTATCGGTATGTCGATGGTATTAATTGGGTCGTCGAGATTATTACCGGGAATGTATCAATAATAATTACCAGTGTACCGAAACGGCCGGGGGATTTTCGTCGAAATTGTAAACCCGAAACTTTAGCTTGTTTTCGGTTCGATCGTATTTTAACGAGTCGGGGATGGCGATTGCACGTGTACGCTCGAGGAACGACGAAACAATGCGCCTGTCCACTTCTCTCTCTCTCTCTCTGACTCTACGAATTTTTACCTCTCGATCTCGTCCTCGTTTTCGGCGAAGCAAAAGGGAATAACGTCGCAAGGCGTTGGACGTAAAATCGAACGACGAGAGATGGCGCGTCGCTAACGAGATTCTTTTCTTATCTTTCTGGTGTCAACCCGCGAAGACGTCACTCAAGGCGAAATAAACGTAATCGCGACGAAAGTGAGCGAAAGAACGTAGCAGGGGTTAGGTCGATCCGAGCGGAAGAAAGACGCCGTAGTTACACGGACGAGATAACGCCGCGTGTCCCGCGAAGGGTTAAAAACTGGCCCATACGGTGGGTCGAATAGCCCACGGGTGGTTGAATCTCGCGTAGCGCGCGCGGCATATTTAACGATCCGTTTCTTTGTCTGGCCGCCGACGAACGAGATTAATATTATTACCTTGGACCGGCACGAAATTTCGAGTGGCGAGCTGTCTGTTCATCCCCTGGTCAGGGTCACGTGTCCTGCTGGGGGTTTTTCTACTCGAGTGGGTGCTTCACGTGCACCCCGCCATAATTTTCATGGGGGATTAACGTCCACGGTGAGAACTGCCAGCCAATTAACATATCAATCGCGCGATAAACGGATTTATTTTGCTTGCTCCTAAGGATTCGCGTACCAGGCCCGGATACAACGATCCTTCTGCTTTCGATTCGGTTTTCCGCGGTACCGGCTATCCGACACTCGCGCTCGAAATTTTGCGCAAAAATAAACGGCACGTGTGCGTGTACGGTGGCTGCACTCGCCGGTTTTGTCGCACAGACGATTGCGTAAGGCAACGGGGCTTCGTCGCGATCCTCTCCCTTTGAATTCGACCGGGTCCAGAGGGTGGTGCGCTCCTAAATTTTCCCGTGTTCCAACACGTGAAACGAGTCGGCTGTGCGTCGGTTTGGACGGTCTACTTACGAGATATAATAACAGGCCTGTTTCGTCTTTGACGCTGTCTAATCTGACGACGGTGCGCGCGATAACTTCCAAGTCGCAGCGAGTTTGTTTGAAAGTTGTCAACGGGCAAAAGTTAAAACTCGTCGTTCGGTGGTTGCTTAGAAAGCTGCTAACGCGTTCTCGATTTCGATGATTTTATCTCTCTTCTATGCGCGTTACCGACGAACGACCTTAGTTTTCGAGATATTCGCCAAAAGTCGTCGATAGGTAACACTGCCGGTAAATTCTGTTCGTGCGTGTCTACGCGCAAGCACGCCTCGCTCGATCTCCGTTTATATGCATAAACTGCAAACGAAAGATAAGAATTAGCTTTGGATTAGACGTTGCTTTATCCGGTCGCCGCCGCCGCCGCCGCCGCCGCCGCGAGACAACCGCCGCGGACGCACGATTGTAAGCAGAATTCGCCGTAGTAGGAAAAATTTGGGCAAAAATGTTTAAAAATCGTGGAAACGAAGAATAGTTGACTCGACAGAGAGACGCGTAGAATTCGTCGACCGCAACAGGATCGGAAACGATAGTTTGCTCGCAAAGATGCGACAATTGCGTTAAAAGACTTTTGTTTCCCTTTAAAACGCCTTAAAAAGGACGAATCGGACTAATCTGGCTTCTACGAAAGACGTTCGTTACGACAGGCGGACGAAAGATTCGCGAAACGCGCTTTCGCCGAGCGAACGGTATCCGATGAGAATACTCTTCAGGTGTTTCGGAAATTGTGCCAGATTCTGGTAGAGACCCGGGACCCTATCCCGGTCGCTGTATGTATCTATAATTCCTTGAAATTACATGTGTACATACGGTCGCGTGTGTGTGTTTGTTCTACGTAAGCGGCAGTGTTTGCACAATGCGTACGACCCAGCAGAGGGTGCGGGATGATACGAGCTAAATCGAGCACCACCCAAGTGTGCTTCATTTGTGGCGTACCGGCCTGTGAAATTCGGGGGTGCTTCTTTGCTATATACACCCCTTCCCCTGCAACCGCGTCACCGTTTACCCCTCGGCTCACGATGATTTGTCGACTACCGGGGTTGTAACGTCGGTGAAAAGTTTTCTAGATGTTGGTGCTACAGCAATGCGACCGATACAACCAGATTCTACGTTCAAGCGTTGATAGCAGCGGTGACGGTGGTGGCCGATTAATCGGCAGACGTCCAAGGCTGCGAACACTTGACTCGTTTCTCGCGTTTCAAGTTGTAGTTGCTCGTTATTGTTCCGTCAAATTGCAAGAAGAATTTTATTCGTCGTCCCGATTTAGCTATTTATTATTGAGGGATTAATCTCGCAAAGTCAGAGATATACATGGCAATTGCAGATTTTCCACGCAGACGGGACGACGTGTGCGCGCGTGTTCGTTTCAATCGCTGCTGTTTCACGAGTTTGAAATAAGCGACGTAACAAGGGTTGAGCGTATTACGTTCTGTCGTATCAGATCGGAAAGGAATTAGAATCGAAATTAATTCGTACCGCGGCCAGAGGAGGAGAGACAGCGAGAGGAAGCGACGTTTCGTTGGATTCGTTCGACGGAAACGCCGTTGCTCGCAGCACCGCCGTTAAATTAATTCCCCGAGCATTTCTTTACAGGCTTCTGAAAATGGTAATCGTTCTCGGACCCTATCATCTACCAGAAGGAAGGGGGAGGAGGGGAATCTTGTTATTCTTATGGTTCCCGTTCATTCCCATGGATGGTTAATGCGAGCGTCGATTTATGGTAATTGCGGTCGAAACTCGGAGTTCGCTAGACTCGAAAATCCTTCTCGTTTTTTACGTCGTATTCGAGATTGACCCTCTTCGAGCGCTGTCTTGTGTATTTCACGTGGGCGAGCCCGTGTGCGTCCCGCCCCCTCTCTCCCCTGGTATCTTTGAAAACTATCGAGCCCCGTGCACCGGAGCTGATTAGAATTTTATTATCGCGAAGGCGGATAGGGAGAGAAGGAGGAAGGGGGGGGGCGAGAGAGGCAAAAAACAGAAGAAGCAGGGAAGAGGTTTCCGAAGGGTGGCATATGGCGCGACTCTTCCAGCTTTTGAAGTTTCGGGGATGAAAGAGGCCGCCGGTTCTCTCGAGTTTACTTGACTCTTGTCCCGCCCTCCGAAGGATTCTCTCTTCCCCTTGCTCGTTTCTTCCTCTTCCTCTTCTTCCTGCGAGAGTCCTTACTCACGAAACGAGCTACAATCCCTCGTTCCCCCCCCGGTTCCGAGTGGCTCGACTTGTCTTCCGAACTCTCGAAACGACTACCACCGGGGGGAGGGGGGAGGGGGGGATGGTGAAGAGAACGAGGTTGGCCAAACATCCGCGTGAATTCTGCAGTTAGCCTAACTCGCCGCGAAAGGGGACCCCTGGACACTCTGGAAAAGTTTCACGGAGAACCTTTAGCTACTAGCAGTGGCGATGATAATTTGCCCGAGCGGAAACTCGCTGTCGAACTTTGCGAAATTTCACCTCGTTTCTTCCGGTTCGCCAGAGATCGTACGCTCGATACGTTACGGCGTTCTTTTGCATTTCGGCTGTCTTGGGTTTCCGAGATGCTCTAGCGTTCTCCCTTCTTTCCTTAGGAAACTCGAGCGACCGTTTCGCGAAGCGGTTCCCTCCGCTAGAACTAATAGAAATTTTGGCTCCGCGTATTCGGATAATGTAGCCTAAGTACGGCCATACAAGATAACAGTAAGTGGGGTGAACTAGGATGGATAACGCCATCCTTGCTCCACACGGCTCAGTCACCTACAGGGATCGCGTGTATCCAACTTTGCTGGTAATTTATTACGATCGACCTACGTTCCCCGTACGACCTTGCGTATCCTCGTTGTTTCTTCTCTCCGCGTTGAGCGCCGTTTCGTTCTCTCTCTCTCTCTCTCTTTCTCTCTCTGTCTCTCTCTCTCTCTCTCTCTCTCTCTCTCTCCCTCTATCCAGCTATTAGATATTTTCCTCTCGATGGTCGGTTCGCAGTTTCCTTCGACATTCACGATTTTATGTATTAGCAGTTTTTTTTTCTTTCGCCGGATCAACGTCGAAATAATTCGGATACATGGACGTAACTCTCTGCCTCTTAATACCGTGAGAATTGATTTCTCGAGTTGAAGTTAATCCTTTCGGATAAACGACGGTCGGAGCCGGCGTTGATCCGCGTTATTTCGTGCGCGTGCAAGTTTAACCCGCGATCGAACTCCCGACACCGCTGACGAAGGAAAATCGGGGAGACCGATCAATTTCGGGGAACAATATTTTGCAGTAGTTTGATATTTCTCATGAGTATCGACTATAGTTTGGGACGTACACTATAGCCAGGATGGGTAGGTAGACTAAGCGGCGGAGGTTGGTACTAAATCTCACCCTAAAGCATCCCTACCGAGCCACCCCTAACTACGCTACTAGTGCTCCTGCCACCCCACGTTCAGTGTCTCGCATTGGCGTAGCTTTCGTCGCAAGAAAGGAACCCGGCAATTTCGCCGTCGTTCTCCGTCTATACGACCACGTTCAACGCGTTCGCTTTCCAACATTTCGATGCTTTCGTCTCGTTCGCGTTTGCGTCAGCCTGGTTGCGTTCGTACGTTTCTCAATTTCAAGTTTCGAACATTAGCGAAACGCGCTCGGAGAATCGTCAAGGGGGGGGGGGACGTTTAGCGCGTATCAATCGGCTACGAAAGGACGGAAGAGCGCGGCGAGCAGTTAATCGAGCAGAGAGCGTGAATTTTTTCCGATGAAAATTCTCCTTGAAGCGGAACGATCGATAAGACGAGCCGCGGTATCCTCGCATCGCTCGCGAGAGCCGCGTCGTACGCCGCGTAAAGAGAATTGAAAGAAAATAGAATGGCGCGTAGCGAACAAACGACAGAGAGAGAGAGAGAGAGAGAGAGAGAGAGAGAGACGTCCCTCTCGATATGGTCGTTGGCTTTCGTTTCCTTTTTAGGACACCGGGCTTCATCCACGTATAAGCGTACATATTCCTCGTATGTTATGCGTTTCTCTCTGTTGCGGTCGCGGCGCAAACGAGGAGATCCAGGGATCGACGTGGTTGGATACGTCGTGCGCTGCCTCGCGATCGAGATTCGTTAGGTCGATCTATATTTGGACGAATCGATCGAGGGGAGGGGAAAATACACCGCTAGAACAACCTCGATTAAGGCTAATCGGGATTAATCTCGCGGATCTCACAATGAGAGGTCTCCTGTTCTTCTGCGTCTTCGCCTGGCCGTTTCGCCGAGAGCGAGCGAATTAAAAAGAATTAATTAGAGAGATTAGATATCGGGTCTCTCGCTAACGACGAGTCAGCCTCGCAGGAAGTCACGCAACGATTCTTTTCGCAGTCGCGTGTGTTCCGTTCCGATGCATAAATCTATCGAAAATTGACCGTTCGTTAGTTAGTGGCTTAATTAACCGAGTAAACAACGGTGGAACGCGGAACGTGCGCGTAATCGAGATTTACTTCCTCATTCAGAGAACTCTTTAACGTAGCCATATTATCTCTCGCTCTAATCCATTGCCGATTGTTCTTGCGTGTACCCCCCCCCTCCTCCACCCCTCTACTACTCTAAAGAGATTCGAGCTCTACTCACTCGTGTACGAATGTTCGATTCCCTGTGAAAGGCAAGAAAAAGAAAAAAAAAGAAAGGAAGAGACAAGAGAGAAAACAAGAAGAAAAGACCACGTTACGTAATACGAAGATCTCGGAATTTCGTTTGCGATCCAACGTGTATTTTCATCTTTCCAGAGGTAGGATCGATTCGATAATTTTCCCGATAGAATCGATGGAGGAGCGACGTCCAGAATACACAAAGCCAATGCTCGGATACAACCTCCGTGACTCGCAAGAAAGGTCAGATTAAGCCCTTTTCCTTGCTACGCTGTGTCGAGCAATTCCGTTTTCCATTGAGCTTACGCCAGTGGCGTCGCCCCCAACCCGTCTCTATATACCCCGTCGCCCTGCAGTTAATGTGTTCCAGGGTGGAACCCAGCCCCCCTTGGCTCCCCTCCTCTCAGACCGCCCCCAATTTCAGCCCTCTTTCCACATCTACCCTTACCGTTTCCCTCTCTCCAACCTCCGAAACCCACCCAGCTCAGGATCTCGGGTTCGCCTCAACGAGAGAATATTTCTCTTTCTCGCTCGCGCCCTCTCTCTCTCTTTCTCTCTCTCTCTATCTATCTATCTATCTATCTATCTCTATCTCTCTGTCTCTCCTCTCTCTGTCTCTCTCTCTCTCGATCCCTCTCCATGCTTGGCATCTTTCTCTCTCTCCTTTCGTTTCTACGCTCGTATTCCGGCCGTTCTCATTGTCTTTTACTCGTTCGCCTTCCTCTTCTCCGTACACACACACACACACACACACACTCTCTCTCTCTCTCTCTCTCTCTCTCTCTCTCTCTCTTTGTTTTAGAAATTAGAAGCGGATTACCGAATCCCCTTTTCAGCTGCGCTGTTATTAACTATTACCTTTTAGCCATTCACCCTCGCGCACACCGAACGAGTTGTACCGGGAAATTAAATCACTTTTATGGAACTTTGTATTCGCGACGATTCTTTCTCCCCGCGATATAACCGGCTAAATTTTCGGAGGCATAGGTGCGCGTTCTCCCTCGAATAAACGACGTATGTTTCAGCTGTTACCGTTCCAGATTTTACGGTCCTGTCATTTTTTACCATTTTCCCTCCACTACGTAATTACACGGTTTCGTTATTTCCATCTAATGGTACATTCACGGTACGATCCTTTCGTCGGTTCGTCAATCGTTCGTTCGTTCGTTCGTTCGTTCGTTCGTTGGTAGCCGCGATTTCGGACAATTTTCGCGTTATCTAAGGATCGACCTTAATTAGACGAGCGAGAGTCCGGGAGGCTCGTCGCGAGACGCTCGGAATGGCACAAAGTACGGAGTTCCGTCTACTCGTCGGAGAGGCTTTTTGTCGGATCCTCGTGAACACGCTCGACAAGGAGCATCAGCCGACAACGACCGCGGTCTTATGATTTTTTTTCCTGCCTCTGAACGGGGGACCATGCGACGACGAAGGAGAAGAGGCGTCCGGGTCGACGACTCTCCACCTCTCTTTCTCGTCTCTGTCCTCTTCCTCTTGTCGTGCTCCCCGTCGTTTCTTCCTCCTTGTACTTGGATGTCTTCGCACATCGGTCGAGACGCGGAGAGCCGTCCGTCGATGATCGCGAGGAGTTGCAGTTTACACAGTTGGCCAGGCGAGGTTACCTAATTATTTGTTGCCCGTTGCTCGTTGCCCGTTGCCCGTTGCCCGTTGCCAGTGACGAAACGTTCCTCGCTGCGGTTCCAGGTTACCACCGTGTCTTTTCCTCGCTTTCTCGTTACCCCTTTTTCCTACGAATATATAATGTAGCGCTTATTTCTCACGGCTGGAACTCGTACGTACAGCGGAGGAGAAGAAACACAAACAAGCTCGCTATCGCGTTCTCTTCTGTGACGTTGCAAAGATACGCGACACCGTTATACCTACGCACGCGTAGGATCCATTTCCTTGACGAATCTCTTCGTCAAAGTACTCGGTTGTCCGAAAAGTTTCTTTCGTTTTGCAAGGACATAATGGATGCGCGACGTTCTCTGTTTTATATTATTTTCGTCGAATCACGTACGATCGTAACAATAGAAACAGAACAAAATGGACCGTACGCGATTCGATGAAATAATATAAAAAAGGAAAAGAGGTTGTGCATCTATCGTTTCCTTACAAAAAGGAAAGAAACTTTCCTCTTTCCATTTTTCTGTCCACGAAATCCTCAAGTTTCCTAGAATCTGCTAACAATTCGATACGTGTCCAGGCTAGCGTTTAGAATAGGGATGAACAGTTGTCAGGTACTGCGTGCTTTTTCCAACTTTTACCTGTATAAATGCGCCTGTAGATTTAATTATTAATACCGGCAATGTAGACCAAAATAGTATTGAGGAACACACCGTGTACGGTACCAGTGATCACGAGGTAGGGACTAGTGGCACGACAAGTACTTTTTGAGATTTACGACGGTCGTATTAATGCCAGCAAGTGCGCCGCGGGAGTCCAGGGAATCCCTGTGGCCCTGGGCCGTGCAACGTAAAATCCTAACGTGCTCGGCGGACCGACAGAATCCATCCTGACTCTCGTGTCTCTCTTCCGACCGACCTCGCAGTCTTGCTCGTCGGCTCGATCGACGAATCCGAATTACGCGACTACGTGTTCGAGCGCGCTGCGTCTTCGCTGTTCGTCTTTGAACTTGACGAACTTTTCGAGTACGTCGCCTCGGAAACGTCCGTGAGTCTGGATAGAAGACGCATCTTGGCGCGAGCAAAGACGCACGAGGATTACGGGCTAAGATCGTAACAAGCTATATTTTCCATTGGGAGGGAAAATGATGAGTTTGCAGCGTTTCGATTTAATATCGATTAGTTTTACCGATAATCAAGTCGGAAGCTCGTTCTCTCGCAGGACACGCTTCCGCGATTCGAAAAAAGTGTTGGGAATTTGTCATAACGATAAGCGCGAGAAACGTGTAAAATCAAATGGTCGACGAAAATGTGCTCGAAAGTTAAAGCGAAAGTGTATATAAATTGGCCGGTTGTACGTTCGATTCTCGATCGGCGGCAAAGTTTGCATTTTATCGCAACTTTGCTTACGAGACAGATACTTTCCGAAGCATGCCTAACTGTACATCGCTGGTGCTCCATTGTTTCGGCAGTTTTGTTTCGTTTGGGTTCGGTGCTGGTACCTGTTGGTTATAATGATTTTAGTGCCAATAGTTTCGAAGGTTAACTTACACTTGACGACAAACGTTTCTACGAGACACGGTCATTCATTCGGTTTGACTTTGCCGTGCCTTATTGTTCGGTCCATCCTTCTGTCCATTTATTACTTTACACTTGATTCTATGCACCAGCGTTTTTTCTCCTTTAAAGGCAAAAAGCCCTTAACCGTTTTAGCCCCGAGCGGACGGTTCGTTGTTATCTTTCCGATAATTTTTATTGAACAAAAGTCGAACGAAAATATTTACAAACTAATGGTACGCACATGTGACAATATAGACGAATTTCACGAAGCAACAAGCGTAACGAACGCTGTCGCGCGTTCGGGAGCTTTCCACGTTTGTTTCCTCGACGACCCCTGGGACTCGAACGGTCAAGGAAACTGGCAAGTCATTTTCAGGTGATAATTTTACCTTTCGTTGTTTCCAACGACTACGGAGAGTCGGCCGATACGATCCAAGCGTTCGCTTCGAAGATCGAATCTCGGATCAAATGCCTTCAATAGAGAAGGTCTTTGCAACGATTGATGTCAATTCGTTTGGTTGTCGCTGAAACAAACTCGACGACGAGTAGAATAAAATGGCTCGCGAAAGTATTCGAACGTTTGTAGAAACTTTCTACAAACCTAATCCTACCATGAGCGGTCAAATGACCGCTTCAAAAAAAAAGAAAAAAAAAAGAAAAAATGTATCTTAATATAGAAAGAGATTTTAGGCAATTCTTTTCGGCAAGTAAACGATAAAGAAAGTTGCGAATATTGAAAAATGGGTTGTACGTATATTATAGGAAAAGCGAACAAGTTACACGACGATACGGTAACGTCGCATACGAGAGATTCTAAAGGAAATTTCCAAAACGGTCATTCGACCGCGCGTGGTAGGTTTAGTGTTAATGAGATCTTTAACGTCGATCATATGTTTCGGGCAACCTTACTCGCGCTACGCGTGTATACTAATTTTTTGCTAAGCGTGTTTTCAGTGAATGTCTTTTAACGTCTTTACGCGTTCTCGGGTTGATCCCAAAAGGCAGCGTAACCGCGACAGTCGCGCCTCGTCACAGAGTTAACGAAACTTGGAAACGTTTCGTACGACACGCGCGATACATAAGACGAAAGTTTTCTTTGGTAAAGCGTACAAATTCTTCGATGGACGTCCCACGGACTGTACATTTCGTATGGACGACGAATCGATCGTTTGGTCGTCGTTCGTTTCGCAATCTCGCGTAGAAAAACGAAAGAAACCGGATATCGTTTGGTTTTGGCAACTAATTAGCGGGCAGCGAGTGTCTTTCGATGACCGCGATATCTCGAGGAAACTTTTTCCATCGTAGAGGTTACGCTGGCCATATCCGGATTTCAGTGAGGAAAACTGGAACTCTCGTTCGTTTGCCAAGTGGGTTAGATTGGGTCGGGTGAGGTTAGGTAATTATATACCTTCGGCCAGTCGCGTGGGTACGACACTAAAATTACTCACGAATTTCCAACTAACGAGCTCTACCTTTGGCGCCACGAGCTATCTCGTTTGTCTTGCCAGACAGATTTTCCGAAACCGCGGCATCGTCGCGAGTCTTCCGTCCTCCCGAATAAAGATATTTTCGCCTAACAGATCGTTTAGCGACACTTCAACACGCAGAAACATCGTCCGTCCGCTCGCAGAATTAATGTTTTGCGCGCGTCCCTCTAACTGCTCTCCCCAACTGCTAATGATATTGCTTCTCGAAGCCGGCTCGCCTTCGCGTCCCTATATTTTGGCGATCTTTCGTTCAATCGTTCGCTTTCCGCTAGAAACGACGATACGCCGCGACAAAAATGGTCGTCTCGCTTCTGCGTACAGTTATTCGTCTACCGGTTAGTTTATTACCTTTTTCTTTCTATCGTCTTGTAAGGAAACGATGGATGCACCGTTCGCTGTTTTATATTATTTTCGTCGAATCATATATGACTGTGGTAATAAAAATAGGAAAGGGAAAACTCGTGACGACGAAATCCCACGTCCACGTTATCGAGAATTCAAAAAAATCGAAAGCACTTTGGCGACCTCGGAGAGGAATCGACAGGGAAACGCCTGCCCTTCGAGGGCACGACGATCCTCTCGCGGTCGATTCATCGGTTCACCGATCGGCGATACTCGCGTCCCATACGCGGCAACCGGCGCTCGTTTCCTTTCCTTTCGTTTCGTTTCGCATCCACGTACCGAACGAATCGTCCCGCGTGTCCACCTTTGTTTCTCCATCGGATCTCGCGCAACACGGAGCTTTTGTCTCCTGAAACAGCGGCACTTTGGCGTACACGGGCAGAAGATATCGGCGCTCGCGCACCGCCGTCAACCACCTCTCTCCCTTGCTCTTTCTCTTGCTCTCTTTCCGACTCAACAAGTGGACCGATGTTTTCGGCGTGGTACGTAGCCGGCAGAGAGCCAGAGAGCTATCCACCCACACTCGTAGCTCGGCTTGTCGTTGCTACACGAGTGCCGGCTTGTGCGGGCAAAAACGCTGGCCCTTCGCGCTAGGGGTTGCTTCCTGTGAACCGAGCATCAGGGACGAGGCGAGGGGAGGATAAACCAAAACGCTGCAGGCCCGGCCACTGCACGCTGCGCAAAGGCAAGGCAGACGCTGTGGTGCGCTTCCTCCGGGACCGCAGAAAGGCCCTGTGTCACTAGAAACAGCTTCGAAATCCTTCGTACGCAGCTTGAACGGATAATTTACGCGTTTACGAGAAATTCGAATAAGCGAAAATGCGCGGGATGCGTGCGCGTAATGCACAAAGACGCGTAAACCGTCGCAAGTACGCCGGTCGTTACGACGTTTAGCGGCCGAGACGGATCTCCGTTCGAGTTTGGTTTCTTTAGTCGCACGCGTGTACCATGCGTACGTTCGCACGAAGGAACCACGCTTCCATTAAATACTCTAGTCGTTAGTTTGGAACGCAATTTTCACGCCAAGAGTAGGATTACAGGCGCGGTACGAGATCGATGTTACAGCTATGCCATCGACTCGAGAAATTGCGCAACAAAATCCCGATAGAACCGTAAGACGCGTGCACGGTTTGCCGGAAACGCCGACCGACTCCGCGGACACGTTCGAAAACGTTAACGACGCGATCGGCCGCCAGTCTGTGTGCGGCGTAACGTCGGCCTTACATCGAGAACGAAATAAAAGGTGATTTTTATCGCGTTTGTAGCAGCATTTAACAGCCTGGAAGATTCGAAAAGCGAATAGAAATAGAATAGAAAATAGAATAGAAATAATAAATAATCCAGACGATACGTCGATAGATAATAACGACGATAACGTTGTAATTTTCGAGCGAGCAACGAAAGGAGGAGGGAGCTGTACGATAGCGGAATTAAAATACGTAGCCGTATCCGTTACAGAGACGATATTTCTAACAATGCGTATTTCATAGGGGGAAGACAGGTAAGCACAGTCCTCCTCCTGGTCGCTGATCGAAGGAAGGCTTGGGAACGAAGAAAGCGATATCGTAAAGAGTTTGCTGGAAAAATTTGTTCGTAAACCGACTGGAAAGAAATTCAAATACCCATCGCTATCCGCGCGTCGAGGGACGAGTGGTGGGGATGGCGCTGGTGGAGGTAGTGGGGTCGCGGACTCGTACGAAAGGGGAATGGTGGGGAGTAGCTGCCTCCCTTCGGGAAGCGTCAGTCTCGTCGCGTACCGTGAACCGAACGGAGCTTTCGTCGATGCTCCTTCACTCTGTTCGTTCATCCCCCTCCGACTCCTCGCGATCGTTCTCTCTTCTCGTTTCAAGTTTCGTGCTAGTCGAGAACGGTGAAGTATACAAAGTTTGTGACCGGTTTTGGTGCTGTCGTATCGAGTGTTCGCACGGACGGTAAGCAGTGGAAAGTAACGTGAACTGTACGATACGTAGATCGGAGGATCGGCGAGACAGGGTTTCTACGTACGTATCGTAGATTCGTGGAATTAGCGTACCGACCAACGTTCGAGTCTCGCGACCGACCGTAGCAGAAACAGGTGTTCAAAGGCTGATCGGAAAGCGACGCCACGCGAACGATGGTGCGGAGGCGGGCGGGTGAATCGTAGTACGGCTACGCGATGCGTCCTCGTGGTACGTGGCGTCGGTGAACTCGAGTCGTCGCATTTTTTCACCGTCCATCTACCGATGATTCTATGAACATCGAGAGAACAAGAGAGAATTCACGATGCGTGTCACGTTGGATAAAAATTCGTTGGCCGGTAACGCTTCGTTGGTCGGGTTTCTCCTTCGCTGTTATTGATACATGCCTGGAGAGAATTGGTATTTACGTGTTGCTCCGTTTCTCGAGTGGAGTCGTAAACAATATCCGGCTTCGGTAGCGTGACCGGGCACTGTGTATAAATACTGGCGGCGAACGAGTTCGGTTGGTCGGACGATGAGAGCGATAAACAATCTGTATTGGAACGCGATCCGTATTGGCCAGATTTGATAATATCGACCACGGTGACTCGTCCGCGTTGCCAGAAATCCGTCGTAGCCGCAGAATGCAGTCGAACACGATACTGCGCGATGTCACCAGCACCGAGAAGCTGATGGGAAACAACAACAATTTGAACAACAACGGTTCGCCTGGCGCAGATATAATGTTCCAGATGGAAGATGATAGTTTAACGCAGCTTGGAAGCGTGTTTCAGTCGGCGTATCAGTCGATCGTCGGAGGTAGTGGCCAGGTAAGGGAGAAATTGATAAACGTTGTTCCCTCTTTCTCCTTCGTACATTTATTCGGTGAGACACGGGACGACGTCCCGTATTATATTTTCTCCGCGTATACTTACCTCGCTCGTCTCGAGACACGATTGTTCGGTATAGTGGCGATTCGCAGTCGGGCCGGAGGAAAGTTTGATCCGTTGTAGCCGAGAAAGAGTTTCCGTTAGCCGTTGGGGTTGCGCTGGCTCGTCCCCGTTGAAACGGGTAGACCGGATGCGCCAGTTGGAAACGAGTTCCTTTCAATCTGGAAGTTTTTCACGGTGCACGGAGTTTGCCTGTAAATCCGATTGTGCGTCGATTGAAAATAGGGGCACGTTTACGATTTTCTCTGTGTATCCGACGGAGCGTGTGGAGCACGCCATCGGTCCGCTGACGTCAGGATTACGTCACGAACATGGCCGTCGTCACGTGGGCGGGCACGTCGGTCGTTCGCTCTTTTTGCGCCGGCACCCTTCTTTTCTCTTCTCGCGCTCGCTGTTCCACGCTTTTCATCCTTATTCCCACTGAAATTTCCCGAGTTGGGACTATTCGAAGGATCTCTTCTACACGCGAGCGTGTAGTACGCGAGACACCGTGCGAAACGAAAGGCAGAGCGAGAACGGCGGAGATGGTACGAGACGCAAGCGTCGATCGAGCGATTTCACAAATTTCCGAAAAACAACGGTCGCTTGGATCCGTTTACGTTACGATCGCGTCGTCCCTCTTTCCTTCCACGTGGACGCAGCGCGACCGGACGAAACGAGATTTGCTTCGTTCGGTAACGCTTCTCTTTCGAACGGTTAGCTGGAAGGCTAACGCGCGCACGTAGAAATTGGTCTACGAATTAGTACGATTATCTCCGGGAAGACAGCGCGCGTAATAAGGCGTCGTGGAATATCAGGAGCTCGGCAAAAGGGACTCTCGTCTATTTCGACTCGTATGCCAGCAGTGAGTCATCGTCGTCCCTGCATTGTTTCGTTAAATGGAATTTCTATCTAATTTAAATGCGGCTTAGCCAGAAATAATGCGATTATGCGTTAGCTTATTCTGTTTGTTAATCTCCTTTGCACACCATTGTCACCCTGACGGCGAACGAGGCAGAGGCAAAGCGAGAGAACGAGCGAGGGAAAGAGACGAGACGAGACGAGAGGAGAGGAGAGAACCTCGTTGTTCCGCTGTACCCGCCGCGCTTCCCTCCGCTTTGCCGTTTTGTACGCCACTGTACATTATTTCAGTACAGTCCAGGCACAGCCACTAGATCCTCTCTGGCTTACGGAGTGGTCGCAGCGGTTCTCCTCCTTTTCCAGTTGCAACTTTAATTTCTTCTTAATCGCGCCTCCGCAAGTTGCACCGTTCGATAAATCTGTCCGTTGCTGGTGCAACGTGTTTCGCTCGCCGCTAAACGCAACCGCGGCCCACGTTCTTCCTTCTCCCTTTTTCCACTCGGCGTTTCGTCGTCTCCGTTTCGTCGTCTCCGTTTCGTAGGTTCGCCGGATCTATTCGACGTACCACCGAAGATCGATCCAAGTTTTCCTTCGGAGCGTTCGTTGCGCAACTTCTCGAGCAATTTTTGTTTCACGACCCGTTTTCGTTTCTCTTTCGGCGGCTTATTAGCGGTACAAAAGCGACGCGATTACAAAAGACTCGCGTCACCACGAGAGACAACAGGTTGCCTCGGTTAGTCTCTCCTACCTGAATGACGTTAGATCGACATCTGCCGGTCCATTATTCCTCCAACTTTTGCAATAGCTTCGCCAAATTGCCAATTACAGGAGCGAGAGACGTTGATTGCCGCTCGAACGTATCGAAATTCGTCACCGCGTTAAACTCGCCCGATTGAAAATCGAAGAAGAAATTACCTCCTTCTTCGAGTGGCTCGCGCAACACGTACGAATAGCCGTCTTTCGCGAACGCGTTATGCACATTTTCGCGTTTTATCAACGCCGTCGCCGTTGCCTTTACCGTATCCTCCACTTTTCGATTTGCGCACTTTCGAACGAGTCGGTCGAAAAGATACGTATATAACTACGAACGCCGCTTTTCTTATCGCACGCTGACTTTCTAAATTAATCACATCGGATTAAGTACCGTGTGCCATTATACGTACAACTGATCGCAATTCGACGATGGACGGTTCTTGCGGATATATCGGGCAAACGCCTTGAAATTTTATCAACACCGTAATGAGGTACGACCGTCGCGATTACTACGCTGGCGAGATGCGAGATCAGTGACGTAAACGCGTATACAACGAGTCTATCGCGTTCGTTCAGTAAACAAAAAAAAGTAGTAAACAGCGCAAACAGTTAATTCGATATCAACGCTATATTCGATCGATCAAGGATTTCGTTCTGTCTTATTTTGGTACGTGCAAACTAAGAGCAGCGTTTCGTTGCGCGAGGAACGATATTGTAATTTTCAAACCTTTCTCACGCTACGTTCGTAATTGATTTCTAGAAGCGTTGAAAGACTTTTGCGAGCCACCGTGTTTGTCCAACGGGAATCCTCGATCCAATTACGTAACTTTAACGAAGGTAGGGCGATAAAAACGTGGCAAATTTGTTAGAAGAGCCCTTATCGGCCGTCGATACGCGAGAGGGCGGAGGTTGGTCTTTATTTCGCCATTCTTTTTTCTCTCTTCCCTTTCTCTCCTCTCCTTTTCTCGGATATTTCTCCCCGTGATCTCGATTTCGTGCGTCTGGCGAAACCAGTTTTTGATCGGCTCGACGTAAGGCTAGCCATTTCCGGTCCGTGCTCCTCCCTTCGTCCGTAGCTCATATCCGGTACGACACTTGCAACGTTGGAAACGAACGTTCGGCTCTCCACGGCCGGCCCTCGAGGAGCTTTTTTCCACGCTTTTGTCGGGCGTAAAATCTTGGCCGAGTCATCGTCGGAGGAGGCGACCGCTTAAAAATACGACAACAAAAAACGGTACGTTCGTTATGAAAGCGTTATCTTCTCTCTTTGGACCAGACTTAATTAGCCGCGCGCGCGCGCGTTCATTTTTCCGCTAAAAGCGGAGTTGCAATTAAGCGTTTAAATTAGCCGCTCGCCGGCCGCGTAAGTGGCCAACGGAATATCGTTTCGTAACCCGTGACGCTGTGTGCTGCCGTCGATTCTTTGTCAGCTTCGATCGCGTTCTCTCTCCGAGATCTCCGATATATCACGCTCGTTATCGGCTCTCGTTACGCTGCTAATGAAATTTCGAAATCTTTTGTACGGCACATTCGTAGAGCGTCGGGACGCCTTGGCGAGTCGTCGCACGCGATTCGCTCGCTTCTATCTCGTCACCTTTTCTCGCCAACCTCGTTTACGACGTCCGCGCACGTACGCGCGTCTTTCGCGTTTCTCCGCGTTAAACACGCGCACGAAAGGGTCGCAAGGGAAGAAAGAGCGAGGAAACAGCTTGGAGCTTGGCCGTGGCGCGGACAGAGGAGGAAAGAAGGGAAGCGGAGAAACGAGAAAGCGAAAGTGTGGTCCGTTGGTCGATCGCGGTGGTCCGACGGTGTGTTCTCAACGGTTCGATTAAAACTCGAAATTCGAGGTGATCGCGGCGAGCGCCGCCGCTCGATCGTGAAAGCTGTCTGGGCATCGGGCCGATTTTACGAGCCATCCACGCGCGGTCGTTGCGAGAAAAGCGGCGTCGTTCGACTTGCAGAAGGTCGGGCGTAATTGCCGCTGAAAACCGGCGATTGAATGAAACCGATAGGACCCGTTACGTTGCCTCGTTTCACCTGTCCGTCCGCTCTCGGTTAACGACGGAGTCGCTTCGGGACCAGAATTTTATGTAAATCGGGGCACGAGCCTGCGACGTATGGTAACGTTCGGCTTAAGGACCGTGCGAACGATGCGATATCGACCGTTTCCGAGATAATCCATTCGATGTTTAGAATCGCAAATTTCATTCCCGATAATCGAACTGGCCGATTTCGAGACTCGACTCTCGTAAAAGACGCGTCGTCGCGGACGATGCCAGCAGCTACTCGTATCGTCCAAGGAGCGAGTAAATCTTTACCGATAATGGCGCGGACAAATTCGAATATCTCAACCGAGATCCGACGATATTTTTCGACCATAGCGTTTTCCATCGCTGCGCGGAGGCTCGACGCGTTGTCTGGTCGGAAAACAGCTTTCTTATCGAAGGCTCGACTCGATGACTAATCGTTGCGTTTAACGAGCAACAAACCGGCAGATCGTTCTTTCGAATTCCGCCTTCTCTTCCACTCGCCGGAGTTTGCAGCGGAGCCATCGTTTCTCAGTTTCTCAATCTCGAAGATTCGCGACGAATTTCCCCACGTGCGTAACGTTGTAATTCGCATTACGCGAATGCCTAACAATTACACAGGCGGTGGTCCCGGTCGGTGATTGAAATTCGATTTTGTCGAAAGCGCGATATAAAGTGCAGTACGATACGATACGACGTAAAAACGTCTTGTTCTACGTTTCCCGTCAATCTTTTTTACGTAGAATCGTCGCCTACGCGGATCGTACCGCGGCGGAGAGCCTGTCGCCAAGTCGGAGACACGAGCTTCTGCGATCGTTGGATTCGGCGAAACGACGGTTTATCGAAATACGCATCCACCGTAACCGTAATCCGAATCGTCGTGAATGATCGCGGATGATGGAACGTCGATGGATATCGAGGCAGATAGATCTCGAGAGTGAGAGTCACTGGCGTCGCGAGGGCTAGGTTAAAAGCGGCAATGAATAGAATTGATATAAATGGGACGGCGACCTGGCTGCTCCGGTCTCGAAGCTGATTGTTTTTTCTTTCCCCTATCGTCGAATTGGCCGGCAAGTGCCACTTTATTACTGCAACCAGTACGTTTTCGAGCTTTCGTCGAACGATGGCTCCTTGGAACGTTAGCAGAACTTAGTTAGACTCGCTCCTCGTTTTATCCCACCCTTCTTCCTTTTAATGGAACGGGAAAAATGCACTTTGATTATCGCGACTTACATATCGATTATCGATTAACGTCACAACGACGATCAACGTTACCAGCTGCTATTTTCGGCGGACTCGAGTAAATTTCAATTTCGTAATTTACCGCGAAACGATATCGAATTGCGCTAAACGACGGACTAAAAGCCAGAAGCTAAAGGGTCGACGAATTTCCTGCGGCGTGGTTCCGGTTGATCGTCGCTGCCCGTCTCGTAATCTATGGTTGGGATTAGCATTAGTACTTAGGCACGTATATGTAACCCATATGATCACGCTTGTAGCTACATCTCGGCACACGTACACGCGACTGACCGCACGCGCACACGCGCGTGGCCCAGTCCACTACGACAATTTGCGTGCGACAAGTACACACGCGTAAATAGATACTCTGGCAAGGAATATACTCGCACGCTCACATACGCGTAATTAGACGCATACACGCGAACCTGACACATGCGAATTCGCTCGCATACCAGCCACTCGCGTGACAACAGTGTATCCATGCGCTTGGAGCTCTACTAATAGCAGTATCCTAGGATTCAACGCGCGGCCACTGATATATCCATTCCTCGTAACCATTATCCCTTGCTTCTGTTTGCACGGGTACGTAACGCAGAGACACGCGTATACCGCATGCACGCGTGCACGTGCTGCTCTCTGTCATCCCGCGATCACGCACCTCGTTCGTCGTTTCGTTTCCTCGCCGGTTTTTCGAGCTTCTCGAGTCGAAACGTCGAACGAGAGCACGATTTGTTTCTCGATTTAACCGACCACTTGGCTCTGCTACGATCCACGAACATTCGCGTTTCGATCTTGTTCCGATATCGGAATCGTCGTTGATCGGGACACGTTTAACGCAAAGTTGGCAAATTAACAATTTACTTTGTTCGAACCGGAGATATCGCTCGACGTTAAGCGATACAGTCGGTACGAAAATGAGCGTTAACGCTCAGGCGCGTGATACGTAGAAGCGCGTAAGTGGAAACGCGCGATTTACGAATCTATAAATTCGTGATATTCGCGGGTACGGTCGACGTGCTCGTCGTTTGGCCGCTTAACCAAAACACCTTACCGTTGCGTAAGAATTACGAATGTCTGGCAATGTACGTTCTATGCTTCTTCCGTACTTCGGTTCCAATTTTACGTACCGCGCGCGTACGCATTTATATTGGTCGCGCGTATCGATCGATCTATCCGCATATACGCGTATAAGAAAGCGCGAGTTTAGCGTACCGTGTTCTATACCCGCGTGCTCGGTCGGCCCATCGAAATCCTCGATGTAGTTCTCGTTAATGCCTAAATCTTTGAGGAGTAGTCGATAATAGCCGGGATAGGTAGATAGATGCCTGGAGTGGCGCGATTTAATTAAGTGGAAATTAATAAAGCGAGGCGAAAATGCCGTGGAAAATCGCGTCGCTCGTTTCGTTCTAATTGCCCTGTATACTCGTGCTCACCTGTGTTTGATCTCGTATACGTATCGCCTGACAAGATGTACACGTATATCCGTCTATATGGATTCGCACGTGTTGGTGCGAGCTACATAGTCGAGACTCGACAGGAATGTGTGTTATGTATATAAACGTCTCTACACCCGCGCGCCCCTCTATGTATACACGTGTGCCCGGAGCTACTGTATAGACACCATATATACGTCCGATTATTAGTGTGTCACACACGCTTGATTTGGTAGCGGGCTTATAACGGCCGCCATAGCGCCGAGAGGCGCCAGCTGGATATGTTTCGGAACGCACCCCTTCCGCCCTTGTGCGATCCCTTGCTATCTGCTATCTCGTTCCTGTGTACGATTCACGATGCGCCACGATGACATCGATGATGACACAGCTAGCTAACGACGCAGGAAGCTACGAGTTTTCAGAAATGTAAAGTACACGTCCGTACATCCCGGACGTATATCTTCTTTTAAGCCTGCTACGTTCCTAGAGAGAACGATCGAACGATTGGTCATTGCGCAAGGGCTGCCTTAAAAATGTTTCGGCTCGTCGAGGCTTGCGTTACCATTGGGTTATTAACACGGACGCGCGATAGAAGCGACGGTACGCGTTCGTCCAACGATAAAAGGCACGACGATCGATGCCGGAAACCGCGAACTTTCCTGGTACAGTTGCGGCGAATCGAGTTTTTTTTTTTTTTTTTTTTTGACGGTATTCTAGGTTAAAATGTAAATATGCACGCGATAGAAGGTTACTTAATAATATATGTTCGCCCGATACCGGGCGAGAGATAATGACTCGCGGAAGAGCGGAACTTTGGACTCTTTGTCCTCCGATTTAATCTGCTTGGCGCTTATACGATAATTACGCGTCGTTAAGCGTGACTTTTCTCCTCGATCGAGGTGCTAACAAACGATGGTTATTAGTATGGATATTAGTCGCGTTAGCGAGTCGTCTATTCGCGATTTACTAACGCGACGCGAGTGGGCGTCGCCCATACGCGATGGAATAGTCCAATAGTCCGATATATTCCTATGGTCGATCGTATCTAGAAACGTCCGTGCGTGTCGTCGCTGCGTACAAGGGAGAGGAGTACGCGCGAGTTCCTCTTTAATCGCATACTTTCGGATCCGTTTGCAACTAACGTACTCTCGTACTCTTTCTGTTTCAGGTGAGTTAACAGTTGCCGTAGGTTGTCGTCGATTAGGCGGCTAATCGAGAGACCGCAGGCAGTATCGCGCGTTTTCTCTTCTTCGGTTTTGTCCCGTTCGATTCCTAAGTTTGTTCGACCCTTTAAGAACGATTCGTCACGTCGGAACAGCTCCGCCGCCGCTTTCCGAAAGCTCTCTAATTTTCCGTCCGGACGAAGAATAACGCGCAACGCAACCGTGACTCGGCGGGGCTTTAACGAGGAGGAACCGAGAGAGGGAAGCCGAATGAAAAAAATGAGGGACGTAGTTGGGTCCGCTCCGAGACGAAAGAGAACGAAGGAAGCATGGCGACTTTCGGGCCATATGGCGTTTACGGATACCCAAGCACCGTAAAACTTTCATGGGCATAACCTGCCCTCCCTCCCTCCCTTCCCTTCCCTCGCGTTTCCTCCCTCGCCCCGAACAGGAGCCTTAATCAACAACCGTCAGGCCCTTAAACGACGAATGGTTTCGGTCTGAAGTCACGAAAGCCAACCTAGCCGCGGCTCGCTAACGATTTCTCTCGAATTCACGATTCTGTCTTCTTCTTTAACGCTTTCCCTGCCCCCCCTCCCCCCTTAGACGCTAGTCGAAACAAACGGCGAGCAGTGAAAATCGTCGATCCGGAAATTGGAGCGCAGGTTATTAAGTCGTACAGACGTTTGTATCCGAAATTCCGTACGTACGGTATAATGCATGCGAGACTGACACGGAATACCAATACATACGCACGCGTGCACACAGACACGTTCTTGCCACCGAAACGGTCCTCACCTTCGACTCCAGGGATCGATCTGCATAGTGGTAGCTCGCATAATCGCGCAAAACGTGTAGAGACGCGTGTAGAGTAACCGTGCACATGTACGCGAAGCGGATTCGCCTGTGTGCGTGTGTATCTCGCTGTGTACGTGTACGTGTACGTGCGTTCGTGCGTGCATGCATGCATGCGCGCGCGCGCGCGTGTGTATGGACAGTGCGCGCCTGCAGCTCCATAACGCCGCCAACGTGCAGCACAGGTTAGGCGTCTTGGGGGTAGAATCGAGCTTAGATTAGGTTGGCTCGAGCCAGTTTCGATTTCCGTCGAGATCTCACGCTAGATCGTGCCTACCTCGGTGCCTGCCTCCGAGATTTCTGCGTCGCGTTGTTTCGATCCCTCGCTCGTTGCTTTGTGCTCTCTCTCTCTCTCTCTCTCTCTCTCTCTCTCTCTCGCCTTCTTCTCCTCCACGCGTCCTTTTCTCCACGTTGCACCGTGCAATTTGCTCCTCCGCGAAATGCTCGAGTACCCCGCGCTTTTGTAATTCAATTACACGCAACGCTCCCAGAGATTACATTATTTTATGCCTCGCGCCTTATCTGGATCGAGTTCGATGCCTTCGCCGCGATTCGGAGCGCGCTTTCCACGCTGCGCTGCCGAGAATTCCTCGACGAAGACGATTTTTCCGTAGCTCTACGCACCGTGCTGTTTGTTCACGGTTTTCGAGCGTTACGAATGTTACGACGATGAACCACGTCGTCCTCGCTTGCCAGCGGCTTATCGTTTTCTATCAAACTTTAATTCGACACCGTGAAATCGTTGGCTGAATAATTGAGAACCCGGTGGCCGTACATAGAGCGCATCGTATCAGGTTCGGATTAGGGTTGCCTCAAGCCAGTTCCGATTTCCGTGGAGATCTCACGGTAGATGGTGCCTACCTCGGTGCCAGCCTCCAGATTATATCCTGCTGATCCTCCAACGAGTTTACGTCCCTACGTGGTTCTTGCCCATTGTTATTCCTCGCCACCGCCGCCTTCTCCCTTGCCTAGACCGCCCTTTCCCGTCGGTATATTTAAACCCGAAACTTTTCTCGATTTCTCTCCCCGCGAAACTCGCCCGCCCTTCTACCGATAGTCACGAAGCAAGTTTCGCTTTCGAAGATAGCCGCCGCCGCCTCCGCCGCCTCCGCCGCGCTGCCTCGATTTCGCTCTTTATTCACACACAGCGTATCTTCGATCTTCGCGTCGCTTTCCTTCCACCTTTCCGCGTGCTCGCACTTTTATCGTCGGAGCTTCGCGAGTTACGACGCGACCGAATTTCGAAATATCGTCCAGTCTCCGGCTGTTGGAAGGAACGCGGCTCCTACATCGTCCATGGAAGCACGATTCCTGTCTTTGTGTTTTCTCGTGCACCGAGCCGCGTGGCTCCGTTACGATTTAACGAAATTTAATCGGAATTCGTTTCGCGTTTCGTCCTCGTCGCGTCATCGAACACAGGAGTGTTTAGAGCGGAGTATTGTGGCGCGACTGACGTAATCGATATCGTCGGGGATTAATACGAAAAACAGTTCGAGATAAACGATAAGTTCACCGCATCGACCAATAACGTTCGTCGAAAGCACGACGCACACTACCGCTCGTAAGTAGCTGGACACTTGGCTCGACTTATAGCAGCGGTTTTATCAAAGTCTACGAAAATTAACGACGAATTCGAAATTACAGGCAAGATTTATTAATTTTTCTTATCGTCGAATTATAATCAGCGTCGCTATAAATCTGAGTTGTCTGTTGAGAGGCATCGTAGCCGTGTAATTGACTGTTTGCTACGTATACCGCTATACGTACGTTCCATTCGCTGTTTAAATAATTACGTAAGATATTACCACGTTCCCTGTTTTATATTATTTTTGTCGAATCGTGTAATGTATAATATAATAATGTATAATATATAATAACGTATAACCGTAACGATAGAAATGGAAGAAAATGGATCGTAGATGATTCGATAAAACGATATAAAACGAAAAGAGGGTTGTGCATCTGTTGTGTCCTTGAAAGAGGAAAGAAACTATCGGGGCAGCCTAATACATCTTGTCAAAAAATAGGCAGGTGACCAGATGCTCTTAAACCGTGCTTTAGACGATGCATGTCGTTAGTTGGCCGCGGATAGCGGCGGATAGCGGCGGATAGTGGCAATTACAACGAAATAACGTGGAAAAGAAGTTCCCGTTGGAAGACAACTTTGCTTTTAATATTACGTTAAAGAGACACGTGTACGTTGGTCGCGAATGGCAAATGATCGATTCAAATTAACTTATAGACAATAGCTCTCGAGCCGAGTAACGTCTTGAATTTCCGAGCAGCCGATAATCGTCGCCGATAGAGCAATTTCACTCGACTATTCTCCTCGTATTTGCGAGAACATTTTTGGGCGTCGTTTCCTCGCAAGCATTCGTACTCTCGCTCTCTTAAACTCCTCGAACTCTAGCCGACGTAACACGGTGCTTTCTACGACGAAATTATCGACTGTTGCTATAAATACTCCTGCTAACGCTCGCTATAGCTATTTGCACGAACCTTCCAGTATGGAGATCCCTGTTCGACGTGTTTTTCCGTATCCGAAGGGCCCGCAGTAAGGGAGAGCAGCTTCGATATTTAAATCGTACAGATACGACACGACAGGTACGGATCTCGTACGCTCGCAGTGTAAAACTCGATTACCACGAATATTGGTAGACTAGGAATTTGTTTATGGCGCTTTTGAAAACTTTGATTTGGTTTCAGTTGATCTCGAGTTAATCTTTCAGCGACAAGTAGTAAATCGATGTACCGTATCGCGATACGACGCGATACAGGGCGTCGAGAGAAGAAGGTCCGACGCTTAATAAACGCCTTTGGAATAGATAGAAATTTAGACTGGATAGAATAGAAGCAAAAGAAAAAAAAAGTCCGATTAACGTAGGTTCTGAAAGCGGTTCCTATCGATGCGATATAAATAACGCGAATAGCGCAAAGCGGTACGATATAGCGGTAAATTAAATGGGAGTTTCCTCCGTTATTGCGGCAGTAGTCCTTCGTCTCGACGTCATTTCGACGACGCACGAGTGTCGAGATTGGCGCGCGAGAGAATCCGAGAAAGTTTTAATTTCCTTTTTTTAACTCTGTCTGGTAGCTTGATCGTTCGCCACGGAGTCGTGGCGTGGATGGATTTCGTGCGAGCGACGTCGAATCTGTTCTCACACGGTGTTATTTAAGCGACAAGATTCGGATTTTAATTCGAGCCTCGTGACCGGTCCTGAAATTCGATCCAAAATTAGGAGGACGGTCCCGGCGCGTTCCGGGGCCGGCAGAAACACGAGAGTGGATGGACCTCGGTGAATTATGATTTCGCCGGTCAGAATTATGGTTTTGCTACGCCAATGGCTGGGTCATTTCCTGAGTTTCGGGGTTCTCGCTCGTCTCCACCCCTCTCCGTTTCTCTCTCTCTCTCTCTCTCTCCCTCCTCTTTTTCTCCGCTCTCTTATTTTCTTCTCTCTCCCTCTCTCCCCTCTTCTCGCGGCGTTTCTTCGTCTTCTCTGGCTCTTCTTCTTTTGCTTCCTCCTTTCTTAACCACACCTAGCGGTGGCTACCTTGTCCCTCTTCTTCTTCTTCTTCTTCTTCTTTTTCTTTCATTCCCAACGAGAAATAGAGTCCGTTCGTTTCACAGAGAAGGAAAATTATCGATGTAATAAAAAAGGAGGCTCCGGAAAAAATGAGACCTTCGTTCGCGACCTAACAAAAAACTCTTCGCTCCGAGATCATCTCCATGATGTACACGGTCTAGGCCGAAATGACTTTCCACCGTGGTGAAACGAATACTTTTTACGGGCGAACGAGAGAAAAAGCGAGACAGTGAGATTCGAAACCGGTCAATATGTAGATCTCGAGAAGAAGATTGCGTTAAAAAGCTGAGCGGCAACGGATCGATGAAACCCGTTTCCTTTCCTTTCCTCTCTTTCTTTTTTTCTTTTCTTTTTTCACATTGTTAGACGAAATATAAGCTTGCTCGCCACGAAACTTTGCGACGCACGTATCCCGATGAATTTGCCTTTCTCGCTCCCGAGATTAACGTAATAAGTCGAAGACGTGGAAAACATTGCGAACACTCCAGACTCGATGCGTCGATCTCTTTACACAGGTGTGCCTAATCTGGACTTCTTTTCAACTATCGACGATTAAATTGTGCAATCGTGTTGATAGCCGTCTTGGTTCGAGAGGCTCTCTCTTGTTGTTTTTCATTCGTCGTTGCTCGATCGTTCCTCCAATTAAACGGATGAGACGAGAACAGCGCAGGTCCGATATTAGACACTTTTAAATCGTCTTGCAACCAAGCGAAGACAACAGGAGGAGGGAACCCGATAGATCGTATATCCCATTTTTTGCAAGAGCGGAATTTTTAAAGCCCGGTATATCGTCGATCGATCGAGTAGTAGCAGCGCCAAGTTACCAAAGTTGTCGTTTTTCTTCGCTTCCAGGACTAAAAACGAGCGCCTTTAATTTTAAGAATATCGTCGTCCGTCGCAGTGTTCGAACGTTGCTTCTCCTGATAGTGTTGTTGTGTCTTTGGCTCGTACAAAACTCGGCGAATAATATTCTTCAACGAAACGGTCTCTTCTCTGTTTTTGCCCGTTTCCTATTAAAATACTCGTTCTCAGACTTCAAGAGACATCGAGACGAAAAAGATCGATCCAAGCATTGCCTCGAACTTTGTCAACGTACGACGGTTGCGTCTTCTGATCAATCGAGGCTCAAACTATTTTATACAACGCGTACGCGCGATATACGTGCATACGGTACACGAAAGTTTCCTATGGTAAGCGTCGGAATAAGCGCTCGGCGAGCCACTGTATCTTGAAATATGGTCTTTTGAACTTGTACCGTTCTCTCAACTCGCCGATTCGATTCTGCCGCAATCCGAACGGCGAACAGAGAAAAAATAAGGAAAGATTGGATCTATTTTCGGAGCGAAGGGGAACTTGGGCGTAATTACAGCGGAGTAGTAGATTTACGGACTGGAAGCTCGCTAAAATTTTCTGTCGGCCCGGCTATAATTTTCGCTCTTCTTCCCGTGTTATCGTTCTCGTCTCTGCTCGGTTGGAACCCGTGGAAAATCTGTTCGTCGATCTTTTCTCGGTTACCCCAGGCCAGTTCGCGAAGCTGATGATTTAGGTTTTTGAAAGTTCCCTAATCCTCGAGACCCTTGTCTCTTTGCACAACCTCGTTATTGCTGTTCCGTGTGTAAAACAATGAGATTGGCACCGCTCGAAAACCGGTCGCTCGCTTTTAAAACCCATAATCCTGGCTGAGAAGACCTGCTAGAGAGAGGATTGTGCTACCGCTTGCATCCGATCCCCTCGTTCTTGTTTCTTCGCAGCCCTTGTAACCGCGTTATCCACGCTGCTCGCGCGTACCGGACGTCGCTTCGTCCCTACCTGTTCTCCGAATTCTTGCGCGCTTCGTGTCAAGGGCCTTGAACTTGCACGATCGAATGTTCCACTGTCCCGGCAATTTTACAATATCGACCGGACGAGACGATTCGTCTCGGCCGATGCTTCCTAAATTCGAATGAATTTCTGTATTTCAATCTTGCCGATTTCGGCAAAGAGAAAGAGAACGAGCATTGGAAATGTCTGAACGAACACGACAAGGTGCGAAGGAGATCTTTAGCCTACGACTAACACAAGCATTCGATATATATCTTCCTTCTCGATTAAATATCTCAAATTGTAATGAATTTCTGTATTTCAATCTTGCTGATTTCGGCAAAGAGAAAGAGAACGAGCATTGGAAATGTCTGAACGAACACGACAAGGTGCGAAGGAGATCTTTAGCCTACGACTAACACAAGCATTCGATATATATATCTTCTTTCTCGATTAAATATCTCAGATTTAACGACAAAGATGGAAGATGGCAGGTACGAGGCGAACGATGAAGCTTCGATTTTGAAATAACAGGTAGAATAGTAAGGTAGGAAATAAAAAGAAGGGCAGGCCGACAAAGATGCGCGCATATGTTCTCGAGATCACGAGCAATTTTCGTGTATTTCGCGTCTATCGTACTGCATGGTTCCTTGGGCACGAGGAGAATTCGTGCAGACGGTGGATGCGTCTCGGTCTTCGTATGACAACGATACAGGGCAAATAGCGCGCATGCGCGTGTGCATTCACACGTACTCGCAGTAACGGCGCTGACGCATGCGCGTACGCGGTCTCGCAGCAGCTGTCCGCCAGGTGCGTGGATTGCTCGACCAATCAGGGGTCTCCCTTTGACCGGGGGGTGCTCAACCTTCGGTGCCCTCGATTACCTGCGCCCTTTCCCGTAGGTTCTTGTAACCTGCGACCAGTTGTCCCGATCTATATTTCTCCTATGCGTTCCCTCCCTCGCGAAATATTTGCCTTTCTCGCTTGGCAACCGTAATTTTCCACGCTTTGCTCTCTGCTAAAAAGAAAAAAAAAAAAAATTCACCCGTTCGCTTCTTTCCGTCCTTCTTTCACGCCAAGCAATCGTACAACGGAAGGATTCTCTCGAGAATCGAAAGAGTTGCCTCTGCGGAGAATCGCAAACACAGCGGAGCTGCCGTTTCGTACGGCAACGAAAAATAATAGGCGGCGGGGAAAATCGGCGAATTCGCGTCGTGCGTGCTCCAATTGTTTATACGTGTGCTACTCCTGTGCCCCGATAAGTTGAGATAAATGGAATTGTACCGTAGCGGCGATAGGCGCTTCTTAGAATCGATAGAACGCTCTGTGGAGAATCGCAAGCAGCGAAAAATTGTTTCGCAAGAATCTCGCGAGGCGCGTCAAGTTTGACACGGAGGAGAAGAAACGCTGGCGATTTCTCGTAATCACGAACGTGCGAATAGCTTCCCCTCTGGTCGGTAATAACGAAGTCGGAGGCACGATTCCACGCTCTCTACCGCAACAGCGGCGATGCTCTTTGAATTCGCTCTCCCCTAAATAACGGCAATAGCCGCGAATTGCTACGTTACTCGACACGCAATATCCCTCGCTGGTTTATCTGGCGTCCGCCATGTACTATCTCGGCCGTACTTGGCCGAGCCGTATATTCGCGCAGCTGAACGAAAACTATGAATTTCTTTCACGTGGGTCTGCGTTGCGAAATAAAGTCAACACCAAACGTAGCCAAGAATCAAGCAGAGCGAGATACACCGAGCTAACCTAACGACCAAAGAATCGGAACGAACGAGCGATCCATTAAAGGCGATCGGCTTCAGCTGGCTGATCCAGCTAACTTTATCCATGGCGAATTGTCCCGGGTTGACCGACAATGGACGCCACTCCGTCTTATTGTTGGAAAGGGGAGAAGAAAGATAGACGCATCCCGAGAGAGGGAGAACGATATCAGGTTCGTGCGCGAGCTACACGAGACAAATTTTTACAACTCCCATTCGGCGTAATCGCTTATTGTGCGACTCTCGCGAGCCAGAGTCGGCGGCTGCTGCTATTATTCGACGATGTACGTGTACCGTGTAGAACATAAAAGGGTACAAATGTCTGTCTGGCCGCCCGTGCCCGCCTGAAATCGGTGTCTCCGTAGAGAGTGGTTTTGATTCGTCGCGAAAAAATTAGAAAAGGCTGCTCGAAACAATTGGAGGTATCAAAGGATTCCCGTAAAAGTTCTAGCCGCGGCAGATGAAGTTCTTGCCGATGAACGAAAGCAGGGCATTTTTTTTTGCCCTTTATTTACTTATTTATTTATCTATACGCGCGTCGACGCGTTACTTGTACGATGCCGTGACAAAGTAGAATGTCGGTAGCGTGGAAAGTGATTCGCGTCCCGACTATTTTTGTCCCGAAACCTGGCGATTTGGACAGGACGTGGACAACAACGGGCGAGGGTCAGTTTGGTTGCGTGCTCTTCGATTGGTAAAAAGGATACTACACAGACGCTGACACGACGAAGAAGATGGCTACGTAATTGTCTCGAGCGGGTATATTCGCTAAATACGGATCGTTTGATTACGTATCGAGTTTCGGAGAGAAATCGTAACGGCGCGTTCGCGCGAAGACGAGAGGGAGGACGAAAATGACAAAGGAAAGCACGTTACGGCTAGCATTTACGGCGTGCTGGCCGTTTAGGGAAAACGTCGGCTCCTTTGAAACGCCCGCGCAAGATTGCCGTTGATTTGCCGAGAAAACGTTGGGGTAATGTCGTGCGCGCACGTGCACGTGCAACGTGTACCGAGCTTAGGCCCGGGACGATTGATGGCGACAGTGGAAAACAGAAGGGTAACCCGGAGAAAGAGGCCCGTGGAAGGCGGTCAGGAAATGACATTTTCTTCGCTGGTGGTTTTGCCGGTGGAGAAAATGCAAATTGTGGGAACCGGTGATTGCGAAACTAGAGAATTGTCCGTGCTCTTTACCCCTTCTCCTTCCCTACGCCATTGTTTCGCGTTGCCGTGCGAAACCGTTTGTCGTATCCGTTTCCAAAAGAATTGGGTATCTTTGGAATCTTTTTTTTTTTTTCGTTACAAATTAATAGTATGTATTTGCCGAGTTCGACGATGGATCGAAAGAACGTAAAACCGAGCGCGCAAAGCCCGAAAGCAGCGATCGTTTGTTCGGCTAGGCGATCGCGCTATTAATAATAACGGAATCGTGCGGTGGATGCAATCGTCGAATACGCGTTTATCGACGCACTGTGAAATCGGCTGGTTTACTATCAAACGATCAAACGTTTCGCGCATCATCGGGCATGCTAGTGAGATTAATGAGAAGCTTTGATGCGTGCCAGTAATCATTAATTACACGCATTACGCGACGCTTACTGACTGCAGCTTCTCTTCTCCCTACATTCCAAGTGATGTTCAATCGTGTTAACTGTTTGCCTCAATGTACCAGGAAATGGATTTGCCTTCAGCGATCACGTGGCTTCCGTATATCATCCACGTAATTCCCTCTCGCGATTATATTTGTATCGCGATCATTCCGCCGTACCGCTAGCTGATGAAGTAATCCGATCGTTTCGTCTCGCGTTTTCCACGTCAAATTCTCGTACGCGCCAGTTTTTCCAAGACGATGGTGGACAGTTCCTGGAAATCGAGTGAAAAGCGCGCACGAAAATATCACGTGTTTAATCGTAATATATGCGTATAAGAAAAGCCCGTACTTTCGTTCGTCAGAATCTGTTCACGGTTCTACCGAAAAGTTTTCCAAACAGTTTTCTCGAAACGAGCAACGCGCGCTCGGGCCACCCACTTGCCTATGTTACGAGACCAGGTATGCCATTCGGTTTAACTTTTTTTCTCGAACGGCGAAACGTCTTAGCGGCGAATCGTAAAGCGATCGACCGGACAGCGTGTATAACACGCCAGGATCGCTGATACCAGAACGAGAGAGCATCGCGCGCGTATTCCCTTGGTCCTGTACCAAACGACGTCACTGTTCGTTCGGCCACAAAAATTTATGGCTTCTCGCTTTCGCGGATCTCTTACTTTTTCTCGTATTTTTCGTTCTTTTTCTTTTTTTTTTCTTCGTCGGCGATTTCCAACAAAGAAGCGGAGATACAGCGAGTTGGTTGTTTCGGGGCAAAACCGTGGAACACCGTGGATGGTGTATCGCTTATTCTCGGCGATTTTACGAGAACGAGTGACAAATTATTCAGCGACTCCGCGCTTGATTGTCTCTTAATTAGCCTCTGATAACTCGTCGGCAGAATAACCGGACCCGGGGCAGGATCAAATCAGCCGATGAATTATTTATTGTCTCCCGTTAGATGGGTCAAGGGTACTTTGCAGAGTCTCCGTGCCAAAAACCATTAGCTCGAGAAGCCTGTAATCGGTATCTCCCTCTTTCTCGTTCCTCTCTCCCTTCCGCTCGTTTCCATACTCGTACTTTTTCCCCACCCCTTCCACGGCTTTCACTTTTCCGTACTAATTTCGCGACACCGCCTTTCTCGTGCGTGTGCCGATCCTCTCGATCGACCGTCGACTCTAAGAAACCACCTCTCGTTTCCTCGACCATCATCCACCAAATTCGCGACAATTCGATTCGCTCTTACTTATCTCGTTATAGAAATTGATCGCACGTTTGCAATATTCTTAGGCCTATTTTATTTACCGCGCGGACGACGAATCCTCCATCGTCGATGAGATCGGTCGATCGTGCTATCAGCAAGGAAGATTTAGTAATCGCGTAAGGATACGGGACTCTTTGACGCGATATCTCTGCTATCGTTAGAAAGTAAAGCACATTCGACACGCGTGACGACAATGATCGACAGCCTCTGCCGAACTTGGACATTCTTCATCGTTGTTGGTCGTCCGGCCGACACGAAATCGGTGAAATTCTTTGGTCGATCGCGCGTGAAATCCCATTAGGAGATTCGTCGGTTGTCGTATATATATATATGTATACGGTATATACCGGGTGTCCCTGGAGATCGGGGAAAGAGCGGATAAAAGTGGCGCGAGACTGCCTCGAGGGGGTTGCCACTGACTACTTGACTGACAACCAATTATACGTCCCGGTTGGTAAGGCGGACGCCGTTTATATCGGACGAACTGGCTAGATCCGGGATCTTTTTCGGTTAATCTCGACCGAGGGGTTAGGAAACGTCTTAAGAAGGATTAGGTAGCGAATGGAAGGACAATCGCGCGCCCTCCTTCTCCCCCCCCCCCTCCCGTTTCCGTGGCAGAGAATCGAAGAGAATCGAAGCCGAGCATTGACCGATACCGTGAAAAATGCCCTTATCCCTTTCTCTTGCTCTTCATAGTATGGAGAACGTAGCTTTTTCTCTGGAACGTAACGGCGTAATTGATTTGGAAAAGCCGTGTTGTATAACGCGCGGCCCGCCCCGACCGCGACGTAATTTATTATTACGCACGACGCCAGTCGATTATATTGTTAATCTATATTGGTCGGCGCGGAGCAGCAGCAGGGAAAAACGTATTATCTCGTACGTGTCGAGTGTGCACAGTAACCTCGTCGCGACACGCGAATGTTGAAACGAAAGAAACGAACTGGTAATTAGTAACAGCGTGCTGCCATCGGTTCGTGCGTCGTCACTTCCGAGAAACACGGGCAGCCGTTTCTTCTCGAAGATGCTCCCACCTCGTGATTTCAGCCGCTCGTATATTCGTTGGTAGGCGGTGGCGCGGTACCGGAGAAGGACCGGAGGCACGAGGACGAGGGAGGAAAATTAGATAACCTCGGGGTGCGGGAAGATAAAGATGGTCGACCGTTTATTTTAATCAGGAGCGAGCCGATAGTCGAGGATCACCGAAGAGCGCCATATTGTCTGCTCTCTTATCGCCATCTCATTGGTCGTCGTGATTGACGTCCAACTACGCTGACTGGTAGGAAGAGCAGCGAACTTCACCGACGATGACGATCGAGGAGAGCTCGTTCCAGACTGGTCACGACCGCGATTTGCGTGATTTTTCTAAAGATACGCGCACGCCTATCGCGAATCGTCGATTTTTTTTTTTTTTTTTTTTGTTATTCCTTTTGCCACCCATTTTCCAGCTTCCATTGTTCCATCGGGCATTTTCAAAGCAACCCGATCTTCCGATTAAATTTAATCGTCGAAAATATTGACTGCGATAAATTAAAATCTCTTTTGATCTGGACGACCGGAATCGCCGACGATAACGCCGCGTGCGCGCACGACAGCTCGTGCTGGGTTGAAAATGAAATTCGTTAAACGGCCGTGCTCTCTTTCCTCCCTTTTTCTTTCCTCTTTTCTCTCTCTCTCTCTCTCTCTCTCTTTTTTTTGTTACGTGTTCACGCGAAAGCTATTTTTTCCCCCCGTGCGTTTTCGAATCGCGGTTTTTGAGATATGACCCGCAGCGCCGGGAGAAGGGGCGAGAGAGAGAAAGAGGAGAGTTCAAAAATTCATTTGTCGCGACAGAATGAAATTTTCGATTTATCCTGCCGCGGATGTGTAGCCCGCGATTTTCGAGACTGCGCCCATGTGCGTGTATATGCATATATGTCGGCGTCGGACCGGCTGAAATTATTACATAATTGTTATTCACACCGGGCGTGGAAAATTAAAGCGGAATATCGCGAGAATAAAGCAGACGCGAGCCAACCGAAGTGGCCAATAACGAGGCGGTCACTCGTTGCCTGCAATACCTCGTAATTTTCGTATCCGCGCAAACATCATTTTTACCCTCTGATACGTGAGTGGTTCTCAACCTGCCTTTTTTCCTCGAGCCACCGGCGAAAAACCTGCTCCCACGAGAATACCGGCAAGAAAACCAAATAACAATCAGCGTGTGCAATTACGTGTCCCAAGGCTGCGGTAATTGCGACAGAGGGAACGTTCTCTATGGCAATGGGCAACGGTCGCGCGGGGTACGAGATAGAAAAATTTCCATTCGACAGAGATTCCCCGTTTCCTGATGGATTCTATAATTCTTGCGAACGTTCCGACGTTGTCCTCTGAAAAAAAAAAAAAAAAAAACGACGCGTTCACGATCGATCATCGACGTAGCCGTGGACGATTGTACGCGATTAGGCTGGATCAAGAAACAATCGCGGTATTTCGTTTAATGCAAATTGCGCGTGGTTGGCGCGTTATTCGCGTTTGCTTGGAACGGATCGTCGATCACCTGCGTATTTTCGTTGCAAATCCGTGGCGAGCCGATAATAGGTTGCAACTCGATTTTTTTCTTCCGTTGGCGGGCTGTGTGTGCATACCATTAAAGGCGCTTTCCTCGCGGGCCGGATCTAATTGTAATTATTATTATCGTCGAGGAAGAAAGTGCAGGTTCCCCTGCCGTGATCATCGTCATTATCTCCTTATCATCTTTGCCATCGCATTACCACTCTCGTTTACATCGGATTCATGCCCGTCCATTATTCTCCGGCCGGATAAGCATCTTTCTTATCGACTCCTGACGAACACGTCGCCTCGAGACACGTAGGCGTAGATCGGCCAGCAATTGAAATATTTCTTTTTCCCTTGCACACATGGAAACGAGATCCGAAAGAAGCGGTCTTCTCGATCCTTCGACTTTGCCCGACTCGACCACGTCGAGCCGATGCAACTCCTCCGTTAAAAACGAGGCAGACCAATGTGTCTCCGAGCACGTGTCGTTTCACCGGAGCAAGCCCCGATATTTAACGCCGCTTTTGGCGTTAATTCTATTTAACGAACGCCTCGTAACTCGTACAGTTATAGTTGCGAAATGGTTTCGAAATTTGTCCGGTGCAATGGCGATGAAAATCGCGTCGCGTCTCTTTCCGTTGCCAACGAAATTTCGTCGAGTTTCGCGTAGAAATTTTCCACGCTGAGCGTTCCGAGTACCTTCGAGAACACCGATTTTACGTCTTTTAAGTAACGATTGACGGCGATTGGACGCGAAAGAGTTGAACGGTAACGCGAATCAGCGAAACAGGAAAGACCGATGTACGATCGCGAAACAGAGTACGTACGTGGCGGTTGCGCAAAAGTGGAAAACTCCATCGCTCGATTTCAATCGTCCTTCTCTCTCGGCTCTCTCTCCGAGTGCTCTGTTCTCTTTCTCTGGTCTTGCTGGCGCTCATCGGGACGCGTACACGCGACCATCCTCCTCTTGGATCGTTCGGTCGGAACGATTTACATATTTCGGCGTGCGTTTGACCGATAATAATGTTTCATCCGGTTTTCGATGAATGGCTCCATTACCGAGACCGAGGCATCGTGGAGCTGACTTTTCGTTATTATGCGCTTTGAAAAATCAACCACCCACGCGCCTCACGCAGCTACGCACGCGTATCGTTGCCACACAATGCGGATCGGCTTCGCGTACACGTACGTGTACGTACACATTCAGACACATGGAATCCCTTTGTGTGATTTAACGCGCACGAGCTCGGACCAGGGGGCACGAATGTAACTTTTCATAGGAGCGGAGCCTGCACGAGCCATTGATCATTGTTCTGTTGGCTGCGTAGGGTGCCGATCCGCCGGATTTCGCCAGTTTTTCCACCGGCTTAAAACTCGTTAAAATGTTTATCGATGCGTTGCCTCGCAGCGGTCCCCTTCTTCCCTTTCGATTTCCCTACCGGTTATCCGACGCCGATCGTATCCGAGCCGATACGAATTGTTGCGAAAAATGGAAATTCTTATTCTCAGTTCGGATACCGATCGGAAAATCTTGGAGTCTCGCCGCGGCGTTCACACCCGATTCCTTGGATCGTTCACTCGTCGCCGTAACGTCAATTTCGTGACGCTAATTTCGCTTCGTTGCACACGGGGTACGCGCGTAGACATTAACACGGTAAAATCGACGTTTATTATTACCCGCAGCGTGCATTATTCAAACAAATGGTTGGAAAAACTCGATAAACGTTGCGACGGGATTTCAAGATTTTCCATTCGAATTGCAAATAAAAGTTAAACGACGGTCAGAGGGAAATTAATACGCAAACTCGAATCGAAACGCGCAGGGATCTATATTCGATTAGGAAGGAAACGAAACGATTTTTTTTTTTTTCAAACGAGGCTAGATATCGATCAAGGACAGTTGGACTTGTTTTTGAAACAAGCGTTTCGACCACGCGCGTTATTGGAATTAAGGGGCTAATTTGCCAAGCATTTGGACCTCGCTTTCCGATAGTCGGAGTTTCGAAGGGAGAGAAGAATCGTTGGGTCTGCGTGTTTGTTTCGTTTAATAAGACGATGAAGGAAGAGAGGAGTTACTAGTCGTCGCGAGATATTCTTAGGGAGAAGAAGAGGTAGGAGGGAGTTTGCACGGTTTGGTTAAATATTTAAGTAACAGAGCATTTCACTTCGGAGAGTACATGGCAGGGCGCGAAGACGCCGAGCAAAGACATTTCGAAGCATCCCTTATCTTTATCCGTGAAATATCCCGCCGTGGTAAAGGCAGAGGGGTAGAGTCCAATCGCGGTTTTATTGGCTCTCTTAGAAACTGGCTTAAGTACGTTTCTGTGTCCCGCGGAAATTCACCGAGCAAAGGAAACGCCTTTCGAAAATTCCAACCCCCCTGCTTTCCAGCCGACCGTCGTTGCCTCTCTGCTCTCTGTTTTCTCTCTGCTCTCTCGCGGAACTCTCGCAGCGGAACTGCAATCGTGCTCATCGAGTAGGAAATTGGTCGATCGTTGTCTCGATTTATAACGTAACGCGGCCTTTGTCGTTGTGTAAAATCGTTTTGCCATTGTTGAACGCCGCGTATTCGTACGGCGAATTCGAAAAGCTCTTTTAACTTGAATATTTTTATGCTCGTAAATATCGTATTTTAATCGTTTGCACTCGAATGTTTATAATGCGAAAGAACGAGTGGTTACAAAAACGATACGAAACGATATATTTCATTTGCACCGCTACTACGGCGTTCAGCTCGCGGACTTTTTTTTAAATCGCAACGCGCTTTGGCGCGTTGGTATCGCCGGTTGCGAAAATGTCGAATTACATCGAACGCGAGCCTCGAATTAATACGTTTTTGTTCAACCGGTTGCAACGTAAATACGCATCGGAGATGATTTTTCGCCTAGATGGTGTCGGTAAAGCGTTAATGGACGGGACCCACTTTTCCCGCGGGTCGAATTAATCGAATCGACGGTGCTCCGGGAATCGCGAAACAGTTGTCGTTTCGAGGGTCATCGACGTTTCAAAAATGATATTCCACTCGATGATACCGGGCGATAATCGAAAAATTAGTAAAGTGCCCTCGACGGCTGGGCTGACGGTCGTCGAAAAACGCACCCTCGATTTGCGAGAGGGAGGCAGAGCTCGAGTGCCCTCTCGACCCCCGTTCGATACTGCGAAACGTTTCCGTGACTGTGCTCTAACCGCGTGTGCCTCCCTGTCGCGTTTCCATTTCGCGCTTTTCGCGGCAACTTTGCACCTTCTCTCGCGTAAAGCTTCTCCAATCGATCCCCCTCCCTCCCTCTCTCCCTCTCTCTCTTTCTCTCTTTCTCTCTCTCCCTCCCTCCCATCCTCCTCGCCTTTCTTCTTTCACACGACGATATCGAACCACGATATCCACGTATCTCTTCCTTCGTTCTATGCAAGCTGATTTTCCCTGTTACGTTCTCGATTGACCTACACGACGCCGGTGGCGCGGGTAAAAAGGAGGCGCGAACGAAAGCGTCGTTTCCGCGTAATTAATTATCCACTCTATATGCTAATTAACCACCGGGTAGTGGCGCGTCTCGGTGGCATTGTGCTCCGGGAAAAATCGAAGAAAAGAAAAGCTCTTCTGTTTACGAGCTTCTCCTACTTCTCTTTTCTCGCGGCGGTCTCATTAATTTCTGCAAAAATGCTCGCGGGTCCCGGCTCTATGGACTCCTTCGATGCAAATCCCCGGGTAGAGCTCGCTCGGATCCATAACGCGTCAAGGGATGATCTACGCGCGCGGAAGAGCGCCGGTTGCGTGAAAAAGAAATTATTTACAGGTGTTGTGCGGCGTGTTTATGCAAATATCGAATAGCCACGGGAGGAGAGGAGAGGAGAGGCCCGCTGTACGCTATCTCGCGGTCAGATATATATTTCGACGTCGATGCCACTGCACGCTACGCGGCTCGTCGCGTTCGCGGTTGCAACGTTGACGCCGCCATCGTCGCGGCTTTCCGCGCTAGCGAAATCCCGCACTTCGCGCCGTTTTATCTTCGATACGCCCCGGATCATACGCAGAGCCAATTAACAGCGGTCGAGCAGTCGACCAAGATACAGAGGCTGTTGGCGGAAAATATTATCGCAGGTAGAATCGATTCGATCGAGCCTTGCAATCGGACACCGCTTACTGCGAATTGTTCGTTATCGTTTGATTAATCGCGCTAACCAGCCTCCATTTGCTTGCGAGTCGCTGGCGCGACCTGCGCATCGATCTTGCCGGACCGTGAGATCGCACTCTCGATACGACAGATCGAAACCGATCGAACTTTGTTAGCTTGTCCCGAAAGTTTCTTTCCTTTTCTAAGGAAATAATAGACGCCCAATCTTCTTTCGTTTTATATCATTTTATCGAATCACGTACCGTAATCGTCCACTTTGTTCCATTTCTGTTATTACGATCGTACGTGATTCGACAAAAATAATATAAGACAATGAATGTCGTGCATCCATTATTTCCTTACAGGACGAAAGAAACTTTTCGGACAAACTAATACGTCGGTGGCGATCTTCGTCGCGACGATCATAGAGTTGTCCGACGTTTCGCGGTGGAGCGCGATCGCCAGGGCGCGCAATCTTCGGTTATATACGAGCGTCGAGCACGCGCCGGCTAACGCGCATGAAGCTTCGTGACGTGTTTCTTGGCGAAGCAACATACCGTGTACACTCCACACGAGGAATACGTTGGCAGGGCGAATGGGGCAGAGAAAGGAAGAAGAAGGAAAAGAAAAAGAAGAGGAGGAGGAGGAGGGAGGGAGGGACAGGGGGAAAGGCAGGTTGCCGTGTCCATACAACGATCGCGGAAGAAGCGAGGAAAAAGGGAGACAGAAAAGCCGTTACCTCAAATTACACGGCTCGTTTTATTATTTATCGCCGGCAATTTCTGCTTCCACGAGGAGTCGCATCTTCTGGCCCGACGATCGAAGCATGATTTGTGCAGCCGCCTCGCGAATTCGTCGTAGACCAATTGGCCGACATAGATCACCGGCGTCTCCCTCCTCGCAATTTCCGCTCTTCTCTCCGCGCGAGCAGAAAAAATGGCCAAAGCTCTTGCCTTGTCCGTCTCCGTATTGCGCTCTTCTTCGCCAGAAAAAAAAGAAAAGAAAAAAGAAGAAACAGATTACACGCCGTATCGGCGACTTATTTTTTTTTTTTTGTTTCACATAGAATCGACCGATACTTGCCGGTAAAAGCACGATCACCGAGACACCGCCTATTTCGGAGAGAGATCTGATCTGCCGGCACTTTCTCTCCTAAGGCCAAGGGGATGCTGTTAATTTTTGCCGAGCGAGCGGCGTTTTTAATTCCACGCGTTGTTTCGAGTCTCGACTGTGCGCGCAATTTTTCCATCCCGATTCCCTTCGCCGCCCCGAACGCCAACAGCCTTCCTTCCCCGCCGTCTTGTACGTTTCCTGACATTTTCAGATATTCAATTACCGCGACACAAGATATTGCGGCCGAACGGGGCCGGGCTCGCGCCGCAAAAACGTAATAAATCGCGCGCCCTGCCTCTCTTTCCTCTCGTTTCTTGTTGCTCACGGGTGGATATACGCGTGGCACGGGACTCGCGTACACGTATCGATACGCCGCACACTCGCCTGCGTGTGCACACACGCGGCGGCGCCGGCTATATCCATACGGCCGGCTGTATGCATATCGATGCGCGTTCGCTCTCGGAATGCTGCGTGCGGTCGATCGGCAAGAATCGCCGCGGTCGAATGCGAAATACGAGTATCGTCCAGTCGGGCTGAAATCGATGGATCGATTCCGAAGGGGCCACGGGGTCACCTAGACGCTTCCGGCCCGGCCGTAGCCCAAGCTTTCCTCCATCAACCCTCGTCTCGATCTCCTACGCGAACGCTATACTAAGCGATACGCGATAGGAAACGCGAACGCGGTCGTTCTTATTCGTCTCGAGTGGCTATAGGCTGGAAAACGACGCGAACGAAAGCCTAACGCGCTGCGACGCCGTCGAAAGCGGCATCGTGATTCTCGATCATTGACGAACGACCAGGAAAAGCGTATGCCTTCGTGGGACACGGGAGTACGCTCGTCGTCGAGTCTCGTCGTCGAGTCTCGTCGTCGAACCCTTCGATCATGTTCCTTCCGAGTTTGTCGCGAGTCGAACGTGCGCGTACGGAAACGCGCACGTCCGACATATGCTTTTAACGGCGTTGTTACAAGAATCAAAGAGTCGTAGCTATCTGATCGTATTGGAGCAAATTTCAACTTGCGCGACGCAATCGCCGCAGCGTATTGTCGTTTCGATCCACCGCCAAAGGACGAACAAGTGGATCTTGGAATCGCAGAATCTGTATTTTTCTTATCGTTACTCCATCTTTTCGTTACACCGTGGCCGAATGCCACTCGTTCGCGTAGGAAAAATCGCGTCTCCTCGATGGTTTGGCGCGCACCTTCGACAAGCTGCGGAGCGACAAATACCGCGGTTGATTAGTCATTCGCGGCAAAGTTTCGGACTGTGAAATCTCGGCAATCGCGGACGCGTATCTACGACACGGCTATGGGGGCCGCGATATTCTCGTCGAAGCTCGACCGCGGCCCCGCGGCAGGGTCGGAAGACGCGGAGCAAGGTACCGACCCGTAAGATATTTATCTGGTGCTCGCACGCGCCTCGTAAATTCGCGCGTCGCTGAACTTTTATACTTTGCCTTTAATACACTTTGCGCGCACCGGGTACGCGGTGAGAGCGGCGAGAGAAAGAGGGAAAGAAGGTTCGCCGGCTCTGTCCGCACGCTGTCAAAAAGAGTCGAGCACGAAATAATACTTACGACGTCTGCAACGATTCTCGGAGAGCCGCGGCTCGTGCACCGGCTTCGTACGCGTCGCAGCTTTTCTATCGGTGATCGATCCACCCGCGGGGATAAAACTGTAAGCCAGCAGCACCGTTCGAACGCGCTCAACTTTCCCCGAAGATGAAAACCAGTCACCGAGAGGAATGGAATTTCCTGGAAATCAGATTTACCGTTTCGCCCTGTCCATCTCCTCCTTCTTCTCCTCTTCCTCCCTTCTGTTCTTTTCGCCTTCTTCTAATTTGTCGTATCTTTTCGTAGCGTCTAAAAAAACACGCGCCTACTGTATCCCTTCTCTATAGCCCTCGTACACGTGCAAAAGGTACGCGTGGTATATATAGGGGAAAAAGTTGATTTAGTCGGACGAAAAAGAAGGATTACGGAATGTATCGCTGATTTTTCCGCTGGTCAATTGTTTTCATCGCAAAAATGCCATCGGTTAAAGCGGAGACCGGATAACCGGCAGTCTACCCGTAGCTTTATCCGAGGTGGTTTGATTTGCACGTTCGCTGCGTACGTTACAGAGCCACCGGATTCGTGAAAAAAAAAAGAAAAAAAAAAAAAAGAAAGAAAAAAAGCACGGGATAAAATTGCATTTTTGTGCCACGCAGTTGCACTCCGGCTCGTTCTTTTACACGCGTTTGGAAAACTCCCGGTATAGGCGAGACTGTTGGCGTAATTGTGCCGGAGCTTCGTAAAGCGCTCCTCTTTTTAAAGCCAAGCCTCTCGCCACGCGTTAGAGTTGTACACAGGTTATCGACGAACGCGCGTTTGACCGGCGAGAAAAGTCGCGAGGGGAGGAGGGAGGAGAGGCGATAGCGAAATAGCCATTAATTACGAACGCCGGAGCTGCTCTTCCAATTAGCTCGAAAAACCCGGTTTCGTTCTACTCGTTTTTCCTCTCTCCTCGTCCCTTTCTCTTCCTCCAGCGAACTCGTAATTTATGACTCGACTAACAAGCGTTGAGAAGAAGAATCGCACGCGAACCGATAGCTTGTAGGACGACGTTTTAACCGCATCGACTTTTCCTCCTCCCGGCCGTTTTAATTAATCGAAGCTGCCGCGTGCACGGATCCGACCGAATTCCTAGGCTAATCGTCTCGAAGATGAAAAAAAAAAGAGACTCGATCGACGAAAGGATTACGCGCGACGGAAGGAGGACGCGGGGCCAGCTTATTTTTAACACGGTATATAATCTTCGCAACGGGGGCGCGTCGCTTCGTGATCGGCTTTGCGCACCCCTTCTCGAATATTTTTTTCCTTTCCCTTCCCGCCTCTGCTCCGCCTATCCTTGTACCAATGGAAATCCGCTTCCACGCGTACAATTCTATCGGTCGATCAAATAATCGAAACGCTTTAAACCCTCTCTCGCTTTTCTTTCTATCCGCCCTTTGTATCTTGTAGTGGCGGCGGCGGCGGCTCCGTGGCGCGACGTATCAATCATCGTGCCGGGTTTTTACGAAGCCTCGCAACGAGCCGGAGAACCAAGGAATAACTCTAGCCACCCGTCTTTTCTTTACAAATAACATCGCGTCGCGAGTTACGGCTGAATCATAGAAAATTCATCCGCCGAGGTCTTACCGCCCTTCGCCGTACGGAACGTACAACTCGTACGCGCAACATATTTTCTATGCTAACTGCCGCGTATTCCATACCGATGCGAATTACGCGCGTAATAGCAGCTCTTCGGCAACTACGTTACGCGAAATCCGCGTAGCAAGCAATTAAGAGGCCGTAATTTCTGGAACTCTTAGCATCGTGGCGAAGATGGTTGAATTATTTATTTTGCGTGGAACGATCGCGCGGCGTTACGATTCTCGGACTCGGAACGCAATTTTTAACCGTCGAACGACGCACGATATCTCGCTTACGCGCAACGAGATTACCATTAGCGTTCCACGTGCTGTAATCGCGGGAAATAGATGAGAAATTATGGGATAGATCGTGGCACGGGTAAATCTACCCGAATTGAAAGTAAACAAGGAAATTTCACCATCCTGCGATATCCAAATAATTAGTCTGACTTCTAACGAGCGCGTTCGCGATTTCCGATTTTCCGGGCATACCGCGCCGTTACGTTCAATCGTTCGCGAGGTATCGCACGCGTTTGTCCGACGATGTCGTCCTATTCGTTCGATCTAACTGACCCGTTTCGATCGTTGTAAAGAGTCTAGTAACGCGTCTAGTCAACGCGTAAAACGCTGCTGCGAGGCAATGGCGCGACGGTTGCACCGAGTTCTGCGAGTTCTCCGGGGCTTCGTGATTCCTCGTGCTCCTTCTTTCTCAACGGAAAACGTCGCTACGTGTTGCTACATCGGCTCAAGGGCCGAGAAGGGAGGAAGAATCGGTGCGTGTTACACGGACTCCCCGGCGTGTTTGCCGCTGCTTGGTTCGCTTGTGTTTGTGGAGGGAGCCCACGAGGGGCGGCGGTACGATGGTTAGAGGGGCAGGGGAGGGTGAGTCAAGGTGCTGGGTAGTTGAGGCATTATAGTGCCGCTACAAATCATAGGGCAGACCCCTGCCACTCGGGGTACGTGTGCGTGCGTTCGTGTGAACGTGCGTGTGCGCTTGGAATCGTGGCTGTAACGGTGGAAGGGTCGCCTGACAGTGGGACGTTACACGCTCCGTGTACTGTATATTCCGTTGGTGCAAGTAGGGGTGGCGCACCCCCGAAAACTGCCACCCCACGAAGGCCCATCGGGATTGGCGTACACGTCGTTACTACGTGTCCCCTTTTGCCCCCTTTCTCTTTGCTCGCCACGCTGTTCTCCCTTCGCCACACTTTTTTCCCCGTTCGTCTTACCGGGCGTGCATCCGAGCTTCTCGAATTTTCTGACGTCATCGATCTCGCCGCGCGAAACAAAGGCAAAGGCGATCGCCGCGATCTATTCGCTTCTTCGTTTGTTTACCAAGTAGTAGTGGTAGTAGTGCGATTCTTAATCCACCTTTCCGACGACGAATTTCCTTCGTTACGTTGGATTTACAAAGATCGTTCAGGTGGAATAGGAGGTGCGCTTTTCAACGTTCCTCGAATGCCTTCGTCACCAACAATTTTCGTGTTACTTTCTCCGAGACGTGGAGCTCGCGTAAGAAAATTACACTGGGTAACGAATGACGTAATAGATATAGCTATATATATATATATATATATATATATATATATATATATATATATATACACACACACGTTACGAAGTACGCTGGTCAAAGACGAATTATCGGGCTTCCAAGAGGCTCAATATAATAACGTTACGCTTATTTTATTTGTTTTATTGGAAGGTGCGCGCGAGTCTCTTTGCTAGCCTGTGTACGGTTCGCCTCGGCCGAGAGGAGATTATCGATCGCGGGGAAAATAATCACGCGGGCGAAAATCGCGATTCCGTCCGAGATCGAACGATACGATAGCGGGCAAATTTATGAAACGGCTGACCATTATCTCTCCGCGTAACAAATTCATATACGTCCGCGATAGTATTTAATTCCGCGACGGGGAGTTAATTAAGTCGAGGTCGGTCGTGTTAATGGATTCGCCGATGCGCTTAATCGCGAAATAATTTAGTGGCACGAAGCGGAAGGAAATTTGTCCCGGAGATTTTGCGACTCGCGTGGTAATCAGAGACAGAAACTGCCACCGGTCGAAAACTCGATTTTCCTCTCGTTTCGCCCGCTATGATTTCTCCCGGCTGACTATAAACGCGATACGCTGGCCGAGAATTCGAAGGTCTTGGACAGTTTGATCAGTTTATTGGTATACCAGCCGTACGGGGCCGTAAAGCTGGCGAAGATCAACAAGAAGACGAATTTATGGCGAAAACCGCGCAGGGAAAAAGGTGTAACCCCTCGTCTTTCGTTCTTGCAGCGACTAGGAAAATTGCTCGAAAGTTGAAACCGTTCGAGTTTTAAGGCTCTTCCTTGATTTTTTGCCCAAACTTGCAAACTACAAATACCACCATATACGCGTCCGTCACGTTATCAAGCAGCACATAGGAGAATGCTCGATCAAGTACCAACGAGATGGCCAAAAATAGTAAGCGAATATTTTGCTATTTCACAATCTCAACGATCCGTCGACAAACAAATTGTTCGTTAAATATTCGCGAACGAGAACGGCGAAGTAACTTTTCAAATACGACGAAAGAAAACCCTCGGACTGTCCCGGAAACCTCGTTCGCTAATTTACACACACACGCACACACACACACACACACACACACACACCCTAAATTTAACACCAACGTTCGTGGCTTCAATTACTCTCGTCGTTATTCGTTACTTAGAATTAGAAAAAAGAAAAAAAAACAGTACAGAGGAAGACGCGAGGGATAAAATTGCGATCGGAGAATGAAAATTGAAAGCCACTGACTAGGATGGTAGACTTCTGGATTTAGAGGGATCCCCATGGTGGTTAGAGCTCTGCCTACTTTACCAACCGATCGGGACGAGTTATTAAATTTTTAATGCGTCTAAGTTGGTACAGTGGGGAGTCTCGACAAGCCTCGTCCTCTCGTTCTCGCCCCCTACCACCTATTCCCTCTATCTCCTACCCCTGCGAGCCACTCGAGCCGACGATTCAACCCCTCTCTCTGTTGAACGAGTATCGGAGTAACGGCGGAGGGTCGTCCACCGAGAGCAACCGAACACGAGGGTGAGCGAGAAAGGGGACCAACGAAGACCGTTGTGTGTTGTCTGTCGCAATAAATTTATGAATTGTTCCCAATTACACGGAAGCTCGTGGCCAATCGCGTTAACTCCCTCTTCGGCTAACGGAAATTCACCCTCGCCTTTTTCTGGCCACTTACCGACGCCGCGTAAACACGTCCGTGGGATTTACGAACAGATCAAAGGAATTTATACGACGATTTCTCCAGCTTCTCCGTGGGGATCTCGACCGAATGAATGCAACCCTGCCGCGGTCCTCCGATTTCTCTATAATCTTAATCTTACCCGCGCCTTTAATCGGACAAGGGGCTTACAACGCCTCGAGGAAATTTCCTTTTTGTCAGGGCGTTTGAAACTTTCTATGATATTAGGTTGTCCGAAAAGTTTCTTTCGTCTCGCACCGCATTGTTCGTGGTTTTATATTATTTTTTGTACGATCGTGTACGATCGTAATAATAGAAATAGAAGAGAATGGATCGTGCACGATGGAATAAAATAATATAAAACGAAAAGAGGTTGCGCATCTATTATTTCCTTAGAAAAGGAGAGAAACCTTCCGGATAACCTAATACTCGCGCAGCTATGCAGGATACGTTACAAGTACAGCTTTGTCTGGAAATAAGCAACGCGTTCGGCATCGATCGGTTGCATATTAGTTGCGAGTCGGATATACCGTTTCGTTCGACTTTCTTCTCGAACATCGCAGCGACAGATGAAAAAGTGATTCATAAAAGCGATCGACCGGACGATATATAACGCGTCAGCAACGCTAGCGGCAAAGCGAGAAGACGTTAGGCGTATTCTAAACATTCGTCTTCTACCGAACCGTGTCACTGTTCGTTAGAGCGGACAAGTTTATGACACTTGGCTTCGACGCAATCTCTCTGTCGACGAGTTGGAACAAAGGAGAGGAGGGGACAGCGAGTTGCTCGTTTCGAGGAAAGAAACGTACACGCGTGTCTGATTATCGATGTGGTGCAAGAAGGGGACGACACAGATCGAAAAAGGCGAATTTCTAGCGCTAAAGAAACGCGATTGGACCAAAGACGCGCGAACGAACGTCGGAGGGTTAACGATCGATGGGAAAGTTACGGTGAATTGTTTTCTTTTCCATCGGTCGGAGATGTCGGTCTTCGACGAATTTTCGTCCAACGTTATTCCAGATTACAAACTCGTGACTCACGTAACTCGATAGACGGGAGATAGTTGGCTGATGACCGTGCGTTCTCATTAAACACTTGACGCGGTGTCAAGTGACACGGCTGTCAAGGATTGTTTGCATGTCGTGTGTCAGCCTGAACACCTTCGTGCAAAAATTCCGATTATTTTAACGAATCGATCGATCTCGTCGGTGTCCACGCACCGCGGAGACGGTTTCACCGTTCCGGGAATTCGAGCAGATTGAAACACGGTAGAACGTCCCGTATCCAAACCGAATACCCTGATCTAATTCTAGTTCTACCGGCCGAACAGAGTAGCTACTAGTAACAGATGCCTTCTCTCGCGCTAAACTGCTTTACGCGTTGTTACGCGTACATCGTGTTTCTCATATTTGCGAACCGACAGTTTACAAATATACCACGTATAAGAGAAGACGACGCTACCTACTGGTCGCTGGTGGTCAAGCTTGTCGGGACATTTTCACGAGAGTCCTCCAATTGTCCAACGATTCTGCAATTTGCATAGAGTTCGCAGCGTTGCAAGTGGAAGCGTTATTTTCGACGATCTTCGCGGCGGATAGGCGCGACGCTATCGTTCTTCCCACGCAGGAACCTCTGTACTTAGGCGTACGACTCGCTAGGCGAAAAATCACGTGTCGGAGGTGTGCTACGGCTCGCGAGTAATGACGTCAGCCGTCAGCAAGAGTGTCGTGTGTCGTATAACTGCACACAAAATTTCACGGAAAGCCAGCGCCACACGATTCCCGACAATCGCGTTCCTCGGCGATTAAAGTTGTTCCAATTTCCGCTGGAAAACTCGTCGCGCCTCTGGAACGAGGTCGACGGTTATTCAGTGCTTCTCTGGCGACCGGTGAAAAGCGATGTCGGAGGAAAAGCTCGTCGGAGTGGGCGGGCCAGAACCGCTGCTTCAGTCGATGAACGACAGAGAGAGAGAGAGAGAGAGAGAGAGAAAGAGAGAACTCGGGAACGCGATTGATAGGTGGAGGAGGGAGGGAGGGGGTTCAGGCGTTTGGAAAAGCGGCGAAGTGGCGGTGGTTTTAATTGCAGTTTAACGAGCCTTTGATGAAAACGCGCATCGCGTAATGGTTAATCTTCATTTGGCCGGGCCCCTGAAAATTTATTGTTCTCGACGATGATGGTACAAACCACTGTTAAATAACAATTACAACGCGACGAGGGAAAGCAGCCACCGAAATGCCCGTGTAACGTCAACCGGCGGTAATTTAACTGCCGCCTCCATAAACAATCGTAGCCAGGGCCATAATTATTATTGTACAGGCCGGGCCAGAGAGAGGCACATTGTATGCGCGCCACGCTGCGACAGTTAAATCGCCATCGTTAAATGTCCAGCTTTACGAGTGTCGTTGAATCGACGTTCTCTTCGTTATCGCCACAGTGGACTCCTCCCCTTCTCGCGCCCCTCCCTCCCTCTTCCACTCCCCCTCCCCCATTTTTCTATTTTTTTTTCTTTCTTCTCTTCCTCCGTTATCGAACTTGTGCGTCACCCGATGCGTGGGCACTTCCGGCCGCCGTGTCCGAGAATCGCGGAAGCGTTCCGCGAACGTGGCTTTAGAGATCGACCATGTGCACCGTGTATCGTTACATCGATCGAAAGCCAGGGGAAAGCCGGGGGTAACTTCCGTTCGACGAGGGTGGCTTTCTTCCTCTCTCTTCGTAGCAATTAACACGTCATGCTTCGGCAGGAAGTCGTCAGATCGATGCGTTAGATATTAACGCGTCGCGTAGAGGGGGAATCGGCTCGCAAGTGGAAAGGGAACGTGCCTGCTCAGACGCATCGTTGACCGTCGAAACGAACGTTTGGGATATCGATGTTATACTAGTACCTTGTTTATCCGCTATTTCGTTTATGCGAACAAGTTAATGCTCACTGTCAGCTTCAGACACTGCATCCTATGTGTAATCGTATCCGAGTTTCTGTTATTCGTACCACGATCGAACGTAACTTTGGTTATACACCTACGTATGTATCCGTGTGAGAACGGCTATTTCTATGACGAATATTTTTGAACAAAAGTTCCAGTAGGAATTTTCAGCCGAACGGATCTTTGCGATCAAATTCTTACCGTATTGTTACAACGCGACTTTCATCCTGTAATTTCTTTCAATACCTCGGCAAAAATTGTCCTAAGATCTTTTAGCGATACGAACAAAGCGCTACCGCGCTATCGCGAGTAGAGTTTCCTGTTAACGAGAAATCGTCGTAATGCCCGCCGATAAAGACGTAATCTAGAATCGTTCTTTCGGAAAATGTGGTAACCATAGGCGAATGCACGACTCGCGACTCGACTTGGCTTATCGAATGGCAGTAATCTCGCGTCCTTGGCGACATCGGGCCGACGACGACGATTTCTCCGTTCCTCGATTCCTCTCCGACTTGCCGACTTTTCCGTTATCCGGAAAATGCCCGTTATTTCCGATTACCTTGAACGTCGCCACGCGTAATTAGCTTGTTCCACGCGTAATCGTTTCCCTGTATGTCGTTTCTAATTGAAATTCCTTCGTTTTGTTTCAGGTAAGTGATCGAGTTGCAGTCGCGGAGCATTTGGCTCTCTCTCTCTCTCTCTCTCTCTCTCCCTCCCTCCCTCTCCCTCTCAGTTGCTTTGTTCGAGCGGAGAACAGAGGAAAGTCAGTTGGATTGATTTGTCGGTGATGAAAGGGGGAAGGGTGTTGATAAATAATAGGGGAAGAAAAGGATTGGAATAGGAACGCGACGAGGAAGGAAAGGTGTACATTCCGTGGATATGACGAGGACGAAAGGAAACCTATAGAGCCGACGCAAACGGAAAGCACGTGGGCAGCCGCTAACAATCGTAAACAGGCGTGCTTAATTCATTCAACTTTCTAGCACCGCGCCTACCTAGCCGCCGCCTGTCGCCCCGATATTTTCCACGTTCCCCGCGGAAATGTTTGTCATTCGCGTTTATGCCGTTTCTTTATTCAGCTGCCGCGTAATATGCAGCCATTTTATGTGTTTACCTAGCCGGATCGTTAATCTTTGACCGCGCCTCGTGAAACGATCTGTAAATCTCTCGTCCTAGAAATCGTACCGACGAAGTCGTCCACGCGTCGGAAGACTCGCGAGTCCGACTTTTATAGTCGCGCCTCGATACGATATTTATACCGTTCGTCCGTGACACAGCAAACGAGCTCATCCTTCTTTCCATCCGAATCCGTTTTAACCGGCTGATCGGTTTGCATTTTTTTTTTTTTTTTTTTTTTTTTTTTTTTAAACAGAAACGTCGTGTACGTTCGTCGCTTCGGTACGTTCGCGTGTATTTCGTCGTGTCGCAGCTTCCCGCACGAGAATAGGACCTTGACCTTCGAAGTTGCGAATCATCGATCGACGCGCCCCGGTTGTTCGGTCGCTCAGAATTCAGGAAGCTTTCGCGATCGTCGAATCGTGTGAATGGATTAACGGTACAGAAACACTGTTAGGGAGGAACGCCTTCTATAATTGTACGGACCAGCTTATCCGCCGAGGGAATCTCCTTTTCCGGAGTGTCACGCGATATCGGTAAATTTCAGGGCCGTAGTTGGTCGCAACCAAATTCGCCAGGATCGTTGAACCGACCCACGTGCTATTTTCTCGTCCGATCAGAGACGCCGTGGATCGCGTGTACGGTCCGAGCCAAAAAACCAGCTGTAAAGGATCGGAGCTGGCAATTAAAGCTCGACCCGTGGCGCGCTACTTATACAGGACTTGTACAAAAATCGAGAACGAACCTTGTTCGACGAACCTTCTGAACGTTGCACTGTCCATCGATACAAGCGAGATAACGTTATTCGACGTGGAAGCAGCTTCTGTATCTTAAAATTCAATCTTCGACTATGCACGGGACAACGAAACTCGTTGTATGTATATTGGCGGACGTCGTTGGTAATTCGATGTAATAATCGGAGCAGCAGTTTGGTAGATCGTTCTCCTTTAATCGGTCCGTTGATCTAATTCGTCGATTAAAAATAATTATCGCCCCTATTGATTTCGAGGGTCGCCGACACGCCGTTGGAAGACTCGCTTTGCGTCGCAACGAACGCATCGTATGAGCTTGCAGTTGGGTAAACGGCGAATTTTACATTTATATAGAATCGTGTAAGGTACATACCTTCCGATCGATACATGATCGGTTTGAACGATTCGGCGAAAGTCATTCAGAGGCGGAACATCGCGTCTTTCATTGGTGGCCGATGGATTTCTAATTTCGTCGAATAAGGTCAGAAAAGGTGTGCACGTCGGTGTGGTGGTTTTGGTAGCGCGTTCTTCCGACTAGTTTTATTGGCACGTATAACCACGTTCCCAGAGGCGACAGGCAGTCTGGGCCAATTTACTCTTCCCTGATTAATTCTATCGCCGGCCGAACAAAAGGAGAACGTCCCGTTAACCGATCCGCCGTTGTCTTTTCGCAAGAGAACTTGCAGTTGCCAAGACCCTTTCGGACGAAAACTTTCAGTCTCAAAAACTCGTTAGTCTTACACGCGGCTGGTTCGACTCTTACCGCGTAAACGTACGATGACTCGTAAAAGTATTTCGCTGTAAACGAACCGGATATTGGACAGGTAAGGCGTTGAAAGATTTCGTCCTGGAGGCTGTACTATCATCGTGACTACGAGAGTTAGAGGCAGCGTAAAAATAAAAGGAAAAGGCCGATTAAAGGAAACGCCTTGCTGGAAAATAAGGAGCCGCGTTTCCGGAGCCACTGTGACGAAATTTTATTACATTATCCAGATACTACTCTGTATTTCTCGGATTGCTCTCGGCTATTTCCCCTTCCAAGAGCTGTCGCTGCCTGAAGAACGGCGTTACGTTGGCGACGGCGGCAGGCAGTCTGGCCAGTTTGCTCTTCAGTGGCTAGTCCACCTCTCTTCTTAGTACAGCCGTCCTCCTCGCATCCGCTCTTTCTTTCTCTATCGTCTATCTGCCGAGCCGCGTAGCACGATCACCTCTCGGGGCCCCGTCCTTGTCGCGCACCTCTCAGGTACGCGAATCGTACCTGCACGCGCGTGCACTATACACGTCGTTCGCGTACCTCCCTCGTTTCTCTTCTACTCCTTCGGAGTCCTTTAAAACCGGTACAGTACCGGTAGAAAGCATCGGCCCCGAACACACAACACTCCCTTCTTCGTTCTCCGCTTCCTGCGAGCTTTCTCGCGTCGTTTCTCCAGACCTTCGTCTCTATCCTCCGCCCTCTTCTCGTCCGCGCCCCTCTCGTTCGCCCCCTCTCGGACGCTGCAGCGTTCTGTCGTTTCCTCGTTCCGTCCCGAGCACGATATTTCACCCGAGCGAATCGAATCTGTCCGAGGATCGTCCGCGTCCCTTTCTCGGATCGCGAGCCGACACCGGAGAAGTTAATCCCTGCACGTACGATTTATTTTTTCGCATCCGACTGGACAGAGACGCGCGATCGTGTGTCTCTAGCGAGATCATCCATCGGCCGTGTAACGCGCTGCTCCGAGTCCTCCAGTCGCGAGTCCTCCAGTGTCGAGGAAGCAAGCGAGAGAAAGCGCTTTTACAAGTACGAAAGCGTAATTGTCTTTATTACTTTTTCGTACTTTAATCAATCGTATTTATTGGCTTTATCGTCGTGTCTGGCACGAGCATCGCCGTTAACGAGTCGAGTTTCTTCTTACGAGTCTTTTCTAGATGTTCGTGGAAGAAAGAATTGCGTAGCTGACGGGACTCGAGGAACGTACAGTTACGTACGTAGAGCGCCGTGGCTCGTGGCACGGTGTAACTAACACGAGCGTGTCGCGATTCGAAAGGGTACGTTGTCGCGAGCAATCACGGACGGATATCTAGGTGAAGGTGTACGATTAGGCATCTCGCGGACCGTGGCACGGGTAGGTACTAGTTTTCGTTGAGCAACCGCCAGTCGATTCTGGAGCGCGTTGGCTGCTCGATTACGCATGCCGACTCCCCTCCTCGCTCGCGCCCTGTCGTTTTCCACGCGAAATCCCGCGGACGATTTTCTAGTTGTCGCCAGCGTTACGCAAACGCTTGGCATTTTTCTCGATTCATAGATACCTGTATCGTGGGTTGCGATTCGTGGTGCGAGCGACCTGAAAAAGATTCTATTCGTTTCTTCTTCTTCTTTCCTCTCTCTCTTTCTCTCTCTCTCTCTCTCTCTCTCTCTCGAAAATCGTACACGTAGTTCGTCGCATACAGGCGTCGGATAAATTTTCATAGAACGTGCCTTGATCGTAATTATGGTCGGAAATGATCGTAAATGGTCGTAACTATACGTCATAACGATACGTTACACGACGAAGCAAGCACGCGTATCATTAACGTGTCAATGATGTGATTCGGAAATCATTAATGCGAATAACGTTCGATAGAGAGAGAGAAAAAAAATTGGAAACGTCCCAACGACGGGACCTTTGAGCGGAAAATACCTGTATGTATGTATGTATGTATGTATGTATGGAGGAGCTACTTGCTAGCGCTGTTCTACCAATATCCAGGAACCAGTCGATCTTCCAAATAACAACAAATATAAAAAAGTATAACGTCACACCGATCTAGTCAGTCAGTCAGATTCGTGAAAAGAATAAAAATACGCGAATCTCGTTTACACAGTTGTTTCGTCCAAGGTTGTTTTTTTCCGATTGGCTATTTAAAGATAGGAAAGCACGTCGATTCGGTGATAAAATATTCCGCGAGGTTTTAGAAAAAAAGAAAAAAAAAAGAAGGTAAAGCGACGATTTCGACGTTTTTTACGAGAGGTTGATCGACGTCGATATTTTTGGCTATCGAGCGGAGCTGAACGGCCTCCTTCGTTTCACCGATATTTGACAGGTTGCTTGGACTTGTACTGGCCTGTGCATTCGCTTTCCTACCTGTTGCACGTCGGCCTGGCCAGTTTTTCCTGGGGTTTACCTCCCCCGATTGCCGTGACCCGCTCGACGCCGCGGGGGTAGTAATGCGGGCTCGTATTTTTTTTTTTTTTCTTTCTCCAAGACTACTAAATTCCCATGTAACTTCGAGTCTCTATCGAAATTCTAGATCAAATCGAATATCCGAACGATTAAACGAATTGTCGTCACACGGCCCGATTCTCTTTCTTTCGAACGATCGCCCATTCTCGTAACCGACGAAGAGCTAACTCCGTCTCATCGGGATGAAAATTTCCTTATGGCGAGAGATCCCTCGCGTCTCGATGTTAAATTTTAATTGATCTCTAACGACGCGTACACGATTGCAGAGGTTCCCGGCTATGGAAATACCGAAACGTTCGCTACGGCCCAGTTAAATCCGCGCGAGTGCTCCATGGTAGAGCGAGAATCTTGCAGCTTTGTTTCGTTTTCGTGGAAGAATGCGTGAATAAGACGACGGTAGTTTCTGTCTCGAGAAGAATCGATTGGCCGACGCACGGAAGTCGGGACAAAAGAGCCGATTCACCGGTGGCGGCCTCCTTCCTAATCCTCACAAAGCGCCTCACGTCGCCACGAAGTCGAAGTTTACTTTTCGTGCTCAAACATAACTCCGGGCCTTTCGGAAGTGGGGGGTTAAACACACATAATCCACCGTTTTCCGCCGTAACTCGTAACTCCCGCTCGTATTTTCTCTCGTTCCTCTCTTTCTCGGCCCCCCCTGCCCCCGGACCTCGTCCCATCCACGGTACCTCGCGGTCCCTCCGCTCCGTCAACGAACTATTTCTGTAGCTCTGTGCGCGCCACGCGGCAACGAGAGATGCAGCGATGCACGCGAGCACTTTCCAACCGGCGAACACGAGTATGCGCGACGGGATGTTTGAACGGGAACGCCTCGACTCTGCTCGTTCGAAGAATTTTAATTCCTCGACGAATCGACATATGGTTGGTCGGCCGATCGACTCGTCGTTTCTTCCTGATATCCGTGGTTTACGATTTTTCTGGTTTGGCGTCGGCAAGATTCGCTGTTTCTCGCCGATCCAGCGAATCTTAATTCGTCGAAGACCGGGTAAGGTTCGTTCGTTCGTTCGATCCGATCATCCTTCGCTATCCGTGTTTGTAATTTGGCTATTCTTGTCGCACGATGTTGGCAATATTCGTGTCAGGTTTTTCTACTCTATGTCGGACTGGGAATGCCCGAGGTACTTGACCTCTGGTAAAAACGGGAAGAAACGGGCGATTAAGATATCGCGATTAATGCCCGCGCGGTACGCGAGGGGAGGGGGGCAGATAGCTTGCAGCAAACAACGCCCGCCTCGATGAATCAATATACACTTCTGTTTTTGACGATGCCCAGTGCGGTCCGGAATAAATCTCTCTGTGGGAGCGAGTCCCTTTTCTTCCTCGGAACACTGGAACGTCTCTGTTGATCCGCCGTCGCGTCGGCGAAGAAAAGAACCGGCAATGAGCGGAACGCTTTCGTCTCATGCGCGACAAGGCTAAGCTCGCGACCACCCACTCTCTCTCTCTCTCTCTCTCTCTCTCTCTCCCCCTCTCCCTCTCCCTTTCTCTCTCTTTCCGCGATCGTTCTAGGAAATCCTGTCGCTTTATAGGAACGAACAATATGATCCCGAGTATCGCGAAACGATAACGACGCAGATTTACAAAGCAGTTCGTAGGTAGAACGATTGCGCGAAAATTCGATAGAAGATTCCTCCTCGGTGATCGCCGAGCCTTCCGCTTCGTTTCTTTTCGTTCGTACGCTGTTAGTATCGGATTACGACATAGAAAATCGTTCCATCCGCGTCTTCTTTTCGTGGACTAATCGACAAACTCGCGATCCTTCAAAAGTTTATTCGTAGAGCTTCGTTCGTCTCGTCACCGCGTCGATAGGTAGCGATAGTTTGTAACTTGCTATTCGCAAGATCTCGCTGATATTACGTTGTTTCTCCCGAAAGTTTCTTTCCTTTTGTAAGGAACCACCGATAGATGCACAATCGTTCCTCGTTTTATATTATTTTATCGAATCACGCACGATACATTTTGTTCTGTTTCTATTGTTACGATCGTACATGATTCGACGGAAATAATATAAAACGGAGAGTGTCGTGCATCCGTTGTTTCCTTACAAGACGAGAGAAACTTTTCGGACAACCTAATGGTATCGGTTCGATCGTGCGCGAGACGAATCGGTTGTCGAGTCTTATCAACTGCGGAGATCGCGCGATCTCGCTCGGATGTCTCGGTGTTGGCAAAATTGTAATCCGTTCGATCGCGAGTTCCATCTCCGATGCAAGACTGTTTCTCTCTATGGGACAGCGTGAAAAAGAAAACACGAGCGTAAAATTGTTATCGACGTTCGGCCAAGTTGGAGAAACTGTATGTGGCGCGGCGAGCGTAGCGGTGCAACGGACGCGTGTAAACGGGACGACGAGAGTACAGTCTAGGGCCGAGAGGAGAGCGAGAGAGGGTACACGAGTGCGTCTACGTGCACGGAACAAGCACGTTCTCGTGGAGGGGTAACGCTGGACCCAGACTCCGTGTGGCGCGTAGCTTATGAGCCGAGTAACAAAACCAGTCGTCTCTGTACTGGCTGACCAGCTGCCCGTCGCTTCTTGCCTTCTAATCCTCCGGCGATTGTTTTCGCTTCGATCCTCGCCACGATCCCGTCGTCTCGCCCGCGATATCGCTCTCAGAGGATACCGTCGCGCGGCTCAGTCTCTAATTCAAAGCGATTCGATCGACGCTGCAACTTGAATCGTTCTTCGTGAAATATCGTCCAGATTCGTAGAAATTTCAACTTTTTTCTTTCCTTTTTCAAAGTGACGTATCTCGGCAGGGAGGCAGCCGAGAAGAGAGAGGTTTTAAGATGGAAGAATTGTATCGGAAACGCGCGGTTGTCTTCGTAGTTCGCGAGACGCTTGGCGATCTTTTACATCGTGTGAAATTGGTGCCCTCGAGGAACGGGGCCGAGTAAATCGAACCAAAGTGACGAGTACATGTGTACCTTCTGTAAAATTCGAGGCTAGAACTGTAAGCAGCGAGTAAAACAGCGGCGAGTAAAAGGCAAGAAAACTGTGCGGCGCGATAGGATGATCCACGAGAGAGCAGAGTGAGAATTAGTCGTCGTTGGGAAGCTTCGAGGAACGAGCGGGGATGCGATACGCGGTGTGTTAACGCGCTCGTGAAAGTCTCGTGCGGCGAAGTGCGCAGAAACGTACGCGAGTGTAAACGCATTGTTCAAAAATAGTCGGCGTGGCCGAGGGGCCGCCGATTCGACGAAAGTCTCGAGCGATTCGAAGAATCCAAATTAAAGGGAACTCTGCAGAGGCACTCGCGGTTTCGCAAACTTTCCTCGCTGATTAATGATCATCGTTGGGCGCGCGACGAGCTTAACCGAGTAACGAGAGAAGAAGAAGCGAACGGAGAAACGCCTCGCGGTTCCTCCGTGCAGCGATAAATCGAATTAAACGTTGAGACTCTCCGTCGGCAGAAAGACAAGCGCGGAGAGGATGTCTCGTCCTACGCGAGATTGTTTATCCTCGCGTTGCGCACGCCGGATACGAATTTATCTCACGATTTTGCACGATTTTCTCTAATATCATTGGCCGCGTGAGAATAGCTCGTCCCGAGAGAGGCTTCTGCAACGCGTTCAAATCGACGGAGTCGATCGATACGGCACCGATCGGAGCAACGGCTCGGCGAATCCACCGGCTCTTCCGACCAGCCAAACAACGATGTTAAATACAAATACAAATACAAATACAAATACAAAGGGACGAGCGATCGGTCGACCGTCGATCCTGTTGGCTGGATCGCGATCAACGACAAGGACACCGGATGACTGCTCTGTAATGGATGCCTTATAAACCTATTGTTCGTCGTATGTCGGCTCTCCGCGAGAAATCCAACATGGATCGTAGTTTCAAAAACAACGCGGACTTCAAGACGAACCAGCAGAATTTCAAACTGAGCGACTTTGGGATCAAAATGGAGCCGTGTTACGCGATCGAGCAGCGCAGCACCGTCCCGAGGTACGCTCAAATCGCCACTGTCCAGTCGCAGCAGATGCAAACGAGAGCTGGAAGACTCGGCTCGGCGAACAACGGCTCGGGTCCTCTTCGAGTCGGCTGTAATCTTTCCCGGTTACCTTCCAACTGTGCGGCGTTAACGTGCAACAGTCAGCCGCGAAGGAGTCCGAATCGATCGCAGAGCAACGTATCCGGGGATCGATTTCGAGCCGTCAGCCCCAACAACTTGGCCGGGAATGTGTTACAGCCGGCCGTCTCCTCGGTCCCATCTCCCGGCTATTGGAACCAGTATGGCGGACAGGAGAGCGGGGTAAACGTCTTAGTAGAGTCGTTTCGCGGAGAATAGCTGGCGCGATGATGTTGCGCGATTTGTCAGGAAACTGTTCGCCTTCGGTCATGCGTGTAATCGACCGTTCGAGCCTTGAAATATCTCTCATCTGCGAACACCGCGCGCCTTCGGATCGCCTTCGCGTACGCTCGCCAATTCCTACGAATTTTCCATTCGAGTTCCGCTTTCGATCGGATTTTAAAGTTGCGGCGCGTCCGGACTACGCGGACGTCGGAAGGAAGACGAGTTCGACGGAATAGATGCGCGTAAGAGGCGGCGTCGCTTATCCTGCTCATCGGTCGACTCCTTAAAGTCGAGGTTAACCCGATCGAAGTCGTGCTCTTTTCGTCCGTCTTTCATCGAGCTCCGCGTACGACGGATGTGACGATTTTACGATAACCGGTATCGAAGGAAAGTCTCGCGTGGCACAAGACCGGCTGATTAGAGTCGCAGACTGCATAGGACCGGTTTGCTACTCGTACGTGACTTCCAGCCGACTCGAATCTTTTATTGCACATACCACCACGTTCTCAGCGTGCACTTGCCGTCGTTTATTCGCGGGGAGATTCAGCGTTCGGCCTGTTGGAAGGGAAGCGATGTCGTCTTTAAGGGTCTCGATGATGTCATACGTACTGTTCTAGCCTGGAATATTCTACATCTAGATTACACACCGTCGTCGTAACGCGGTGACTTTTAAACCTGCGATTGTCGCACGTAGCGCTACCTTCAGCGTTACCTCGCGCCACTAAATCGCGGATTTTTACGCGAGTTCGTCTCGTCGCATTGAGAACGCGATTAGAAAGGCATAGCATCCAAACTATACCTGCCATACACAGGAAAAGTTACCTGCCAATTATCGTGAACAGCACCGACTTCGCTTCGGATGTCTTGTACGGTCTTTTATTTCACGTCACGCGCATTCTGCGCGATTTTGCATTTTCAAATTGCCCGCAAACGCGCAAAAATCCTCGGTCCCCAACAGTCACGGCTGTCGCGTGGGAAAGTGCCAGCGAAATTTCCAAAGTTTCCGTGGCGAGCGTGCTTGGAACGCTTCGGCGAGCCATGGGTATATTTCGAAAGAATTCCAAAGCGGATTTCGTGGCAGGAAGCGGCTCGCAGTCGGAGCTTTAGCCTCGACCTAACCTGACGTGCCGCCACTCGTATCTAATGTTTGTCTCTCCACGTGGAGTCGTATTCACGACGCGTTTCGCTCGTCCAGCTAATTAGTATGTGCCGTGGTGGCACGTATTAGGTGGCGGTCACACTTGCATACGAAAGACGCGCGCACACAAGGGACCTCGTTCACCGGTGCTCCGTCGACGACGAAAAAATCGCTCGCTGGAATTTGAAGAATCTTCGCACACCGTCCCGCTCGTTCTCGGTTTTCCTTCGTTCCCACCTTTCCTTCGTTCCCACCTTCTCGAGGCGTTTGCGATACCCAGCGATTTGCATTCTGGAGAACCCCTTTCACCGAGCTTGGCCGAGAAAGTTTACACGAGTAGAAACATTTAGACGATCGGCAAATACGTTTCTCTTAAAATCGATTAAATTACAAGGCATCGATCGTAGCCGGTTAAAAAATATTTGTCCTCGACACGATTATTCCAGTCGTTCTGTTACTCCGATCGAAAAAGCCGCAAACTTCTCCTACAGGAGCGAAAATTCTTCTCATTTTGACTCGTCGTTCTACGGCTAACGAAAATAACCAAACTCGCGCGAAACGGGGTTGGAACGCGCGTATCGACCAAAGAAGGCCTGGCTAACTCGTCGATTACCATTTTTCGAATATAACTAACCTTTTTACTTCGAAATCTTCCATTCTTCTGCCTATTTTTCCGCCTGTCGAGACGACGACAGAACTAACAACAATTTACTTGTCTTTACGAACCTTTGACGATGAACTTTCGACGATGAATTCCACGGTTACAGCGGTTTCCATTTAAAAAACGGTTAACCCGGTTAAAGATGGTTAATCGATAACGCGTGGTTATTAACGCGCGTATTCGTCGTCGAGATAAATAAATACGAGTAGCACTCCGGAGGAATGGCGATTGAACGCGCGTCGGTAGAAGATAATTATATCGATTAGCTGGCGAGATCGTTAAAGTGCCTTTGATCCTCGTGTGTACGACCGTCGTGTACATTCGGTCGTCTAGCTCTGGCTGTGAATAAGATTTATATCTCTTAAGAGAGAGATAGCTTCTTTCCGTGCCCCGCCCCTCCATCTTGATTTTTCCCGTAAATCGGCGATGGTAACGCGGATCGAAAAGTACGACGGATTTATTACCCTGGTAATTCCTCGAACGTTAAAATCGCTCCAGCCGTGAATTAGTTCCCGGAAAAGTGACGCTTTTGAAACGCGTCGACGATATAATTTCCGAATCGTCGAGAAACGTTCGGCAGCGTAAAAATAATCGCGGATAAAATAGAAACGCCATCAGGAGTAATTTCGTCGATCGCTCACGAAGGGTTGACGCTTGGTTCAACGACGTCCTAATATGAATTAAAGCCGCCAACTCCATCGCAGCACAGGCCCACCATTTTTTCCGGTTTATCCTCTTTAATTCATCCTCGATCGTGTTAATCTTGCTCGCGAGGAATGTTTACGTTCGCTTGTTGGAAAAATTATCTTGGTTGTACTTTGATTAATTATTGACCCTGCTACAGTCTTCTCCCTATTTTTTTTTTTTTTTGTCAGCACGATTTTATTCCTTTCGACAGAGAGCAACGAGATTTTTTTAGCGTCTGAAGAAAAAGTTTATCGCACGTCACGTCAACGACGATTCTCCCCTACGTGCCTGTATGTAAATCTGTTAACGACAGAGAGACACGATTGATGAGGATCCGAACTACGCTTCTCGATCCAACTTCTTACGAAAATCTCGGTTTACGTCGGTGTAATTTTCAACTCGGCAATTTTATCACGGAGCCGCGATTGTGGTAATAAGACGCGATTATGAAAAAAAAAAAGAAAAAAAAGAAGAAAGAAACGGAATGAAATATTCCGGATCGGGCGTGGTGCACGTCCCACACGATAGAGTCTCGGCCTGTCTCTCGCCTTTCTATCCTCTGCTCGCAACGTTCTTAGCCACGTACTCTAATCGGTATCGGCATCTCTCGATTGTCTCAACTCGAGTCGTTAAAATATCAAGCACGTTTTTTTCCCCTATCGCCTGGAAATGAGCTATGAATTTTTCACGCCATACCGAACACGATTCCTCGTCGCTGGATAGAAAAACTTGCTCGTTAAGCGTCCATATTGAACGAATCGTCCCTTGGATCGGCAATACGTTCGCACGAAATATCCTCTTCTACGAGACTCTGTTACCGTGGTCGCAATCGCGAAACGTTTTCCACGAAATCGTAGTCGAAGAAAAACTCGCGCTCGTCCGGTGAAAACGTAGGCTGTTCGCGTCCCAAAATGACGGAAAATGATCTCTTTGCGATCTTGTCGATCGACTCGGTGGCGGCGATCAGCCGAAACACGTCGCAGATAGGTTCGAGTTAGAACAAACCAGATTCGAAGCTTCTGCAAGTATTTTGGCAAACGTGAAAGATACTTCCGAGTAGAATCGAGCGGTGGTCCAGCAGAAACAAACCGCTCGACCATCCGGCTGAGAATTCTCCGCTCTTGTAAAATCTTTCTCGAGCATTGCGAGTGTTCGTTCCGAGGTTGGAAAACGGCTCGCGAAGATCATCGAGTACATCGCAGGTACAACGAGCGATCCATGCTGCGAGTAATATTCGAGCCCCAACGAAGCGCGCGACGGTCTCGCGAAATTTCCTCGCAGTCGTTTTTCCACGACCGTAACACGATTTCCTGGCCGCGAACAACTTTTAATTGCGCGTAACGATACGTCAAACGTTAGCGAGGACGGACCGAGATAATAACGACAACAATACCGAGGAAATAAACGTAACGTTTTATTCCTTGAGGTCGGCGGAGTCGGACGGAGAATAAATTTTCGTGGAACCGGTGGCCCGGAGAAAAGTTAAATAGGGGTGGGAAAGTGGGCGGGTGGAAGCCTCGAGCCTGAAGGGAATCGCTTTATTTTCAAGGAAAAAGTTCTCCCTTTGAGATCGGCGAAAAAGGACGACGGGTTCCGGCCTTCTCCCGAGAGCGAGAACGCGATAAGCGATCGTTCGGTATTCCGCGCGCGCGGTGACGAGAGAGGAAAGTTCCTCGGCGCGGAGCGTATATCGACGCGAGCGGAACTGCATGCCTCTTGTAATTCTGCGCGGCCGTCGTCTTTTATGCAGACTTAAATCACATTCTCGAGGAATGAGTCGACCCTTCTCCTCGGAAGAGGAGAAACGCTCGCGTTTGGTCGATTCTACCGGGTGATTCGATTCCGAGTGCTACGGACGGCTACTGTGTATACCTAGCCAGCTGGTCGACAACGACGCGACGCGACGCGACGCGAAGCGACTCGACTCGACCAGACCAGGCGACTCGCTCGATTCCCTATCGATTTGATCCTTTTGCGGGAGGCTGACTTTACATGGATTTCAATCGCATTCTGATTCGGTGAGTCAATCTCTGGAACCAAGAAAGAAACTCTCCGGTATCGACAAATACGTTCGCCCCACTGCGCGTCGCTACTGATTTTTATTGCCAGGAAGAAAACCGCGACCCGTTTATGTTCGCAGAGATATTTACTGGGAAATTGATTCGAGCGGAACACGAATCGCGTTGCGTGGTGAATCGTATTTTCGTGCCAAGCGAGCACTAATTTAGCATCCGAACGAAACTTCGTTCGCCGCGGGCCAGGCTTACCATGAGTTAAGCTCATTGTAACCTAGATTCGCCGTAGACGAGGATCCACCGTGTAGATCGCCCCTGTCTGCGTCTACCTCGTGGATATTAGCCGTTCCGTATCGCGCTCGAGGTAATAGTTTAGATTCCGTCGTAGCCCAATTTCTCCATAAACCAACCTCGTCGACCGATCAGATATAGGCCAATCTAGATTTCCTATAATTTTGACGCGGGCCACGCGCGCGGCATGCCTTATAATCTAGCGCTGCGACAATCGGATTCTGCGTAGTCCACGTAACCCGTAACTTATACCTACGACCGTCTAGCCACTGTGTAATATGGGTTTAGTATAATCTAGGTTCTAGGTAATCTAGCTCTACCTTTACAACGTAGGACACTGTGTAGCGCGACGTTTCCGATAACGTTGCTAGACGCGTATTTATTGTAAGTTGGATTTGGAATAACGCTCGAACCGCGTAGTCCGCTCTCACGGCCTATAGGGGTCGTTCGTCGCGTTTCACGTTGTTACGTTTTGCACTGTTAACGCTCGACGCTTACGCCGTTGGCCGCTGTTGTTTACGCCTTTCCTGGCCTAAAACAGCGTTAGACGCAGCAGCGTGAAGCGTGTACAGACCAGACCAGTAGCAGCGCAGTGTTATCGCGATACACCGGTACTTTGGAGGAAAAAGAAAGAAACGGCAAAGGTGTACTACCGGTACGTGCAATATTTAATACCGAGGACGAACGAAAAGAAGAAGTCGGAAATATTAGAGTGATTAACGACCTTTTTCTCTTTTTTTTCTTTTTTCTTTTGTTTTATTCCCCGAAAGTATTAGCGAGATACCGTGAATGTAAGCGAGAAGACGCGTGTTAATCGAGGCCTGGACGCTTCACTCGTTAAAAACCGATCACGTAGGCCATATCAGCCAACTAATTGTTGATTATGCAGCCGTTTGTCTTGGCTCTCGCTATATACGCGATAACGATACGCCTAATAAATAATGTAGACGTCGTGGATCTCTAGTCTCTTTTCACGTGCTGCGCTGCTAGCCGAGGCACCCATTCGGAATTACATATGCACACCTGCGCTGTGTGTTCGGAACGTTGTAAACCGACGTATACCTTACGCCCGTGGCGGTTGTATTGGTACCGTTGCCACCGGATCCTCCATCCCGTGTAAACGGCCTTAAGCCTCTTACGTCAGGTTTCCACGAGTGGGTACGCCTGATAATTACCAATTAGTGGGTGCCAATTAAAACGGGAAGCTTTCGATCGTACGATCCTCCAACACCCTCCTTCTCCTTTATCGTCAAGATTTACTCGTCGCGATGAATTTTACCGCTCTCCTCTCTTTATTCCCCTTTACGCCCTCTTTCTCTCTGTTTCCCTCTGCTCCTCTTTCTCCTTCTTTGAACTCCTGTTTACCATACGTATCGTCGTCGACGCAAGTGGCTCCTTTGTTTGGGCTACGAACTCTCGGGGTTTACTTTGAAACCGTTTAGTCATCCATTGGCTACAGACGCAGAAAAGTCTTGCGCGGTACGACGTAATTTCATGGGGGGGGGGGGGAAAGAAAGAACGGCAATTCTTTCCTTGCAGGGAGAAAACGAAAGAGCCCGTGATTCGACGCGTCTTCGTTCAAAATATTACAACAAACGGAATAATAGCGGGCGTATATCGTGCACGTTGCATTTCGTAATCGTAAAGTACATGTTATCGAAAGTAAACGACTGTCCGGATACTTTCGAGCAATTGTTATATATAAACACGGAGGATGTTCGCGGGTGAAAATACAAAACTGCGAGGAGGAAAATATTAGAATTAATTATTAAACATCGTACAGATAGATAGTCGATATTCGTCAGAGTTGAAGTCAAGTTTATGCCAGCGTCGGCACAACAACCGATCAGATGTCGGATGGAATAACGTCTACTAATGAAATCTCAAATATTAGATGGCATTGTATCTCGTGTTTTGCAAAACCGAGGCTCCCTCCGTTTCCGCCTCTTCTTGCCGCAATTTCTTTCTACGATACGATAAAAGCGATTCTGCGAAATCGGAGCCGCAGAACGCAGCCAATCCAGATACCGAATCGCCTTCGTTAAGGAGTGTAAAGTTCGATACTCGGTCTCGAGTCCCATTCCCTCGTCTTCCCATCGTGGCTGCAATTAAAATCATGCAAAACATCGAAACACGATGAAGAAATAGAGGTATAGCCGCTGACGACGACGACGACGACGACGACGACGACGACGACGACGACGACGACGAAGAAGAAGAAGAAGAAAAAAGAGAGAAGGGAAGGGAAAAGACTGTCTCAATTTCTATTCGTCGCGGATGTTCGAAATGGCAGAACCGGAAGTCGTCCTGTGTCAGAACATGCCTATTCCATCTACGGGTATTTCCTTTATGGCTGGTCGTTTCCTCCGCCATGGGAACCCATCGGGACCTCGTTCTACACGAATCGAAGAAACGTAAATTCAGAAAAAGAAAATACGGCAATTACCACGACGTTCTATCGTTCCCACATTCTTTTACCCAACGTCGCAACGTCATGCAAAATTTTTATCCTTTCTACCACGGTCGACAGAGATATGGCAAAGATATAGAAAAGAGTCCCGATTGATTTTCGTCTTTTGGATCACGTCGTCCGTTGTCCGTCTAGTTTTGGGCGGATTTTATCGGCGGTAATGTAAATACACTGCGTGACACGAGCAATTCGCGTACAAGCAAACAATTTCATAAAGGGGTGCGTGCACGGGCAAGCTCGTTAGAAATTATCCAACATCCATCTGTGACACGACGGTCGTTAGATTTAAAGACCGTTGCACCCAGCTTTTTTTTTATCATACAAATCGCCTTGCATTAATCTCTTTAGGTTGCGAGCGAGCAGCCAGTGCGGAGGAAAGACGGATGAACGTTTTCGTCGATAAGACTCCGTCGTTGTTTCTTCGCGTGTGCGGGTTTACGCGTAGGAGGGGGAAAAAAAAAGAAAAAAAGAAAAAAGCCGAAAAAAAGGGAATCTGCGGTACCAGGTGTCCAGTAGTCCTCCGTTAAAATTTAATCAAATCGATAAACAGATACGTTATCGCGCGCGTTATCTATTGACTGCAATTAACCAAGCAGAAAACGCAAACTTGTTGCTTCTATGCCGCCGGTAGACAATTAGAGGAACAACCTGCCCGAAGATACGAAAAATTAGAAGAAAAGATAAAGGAAAAGGCGATAAGCGCCGTTTACACGGCTCATCCATCGATCGTAGGAATCGTTTTATCGTTTCAATCGCATGCAGGTAGAACCGTGCTAATAAACGGTGTATGTATGAATACGTTAGAATGCTGGTGGTAGAAAAATTCTCACGGGACGTCGGGGGACACCTGCTTTTCGTATATTTGCCTCTCGATAGGAAATAGTCTCGTTGTCAGTGCGGCAATTAATAAGGGAGTAGTAATCGACGATCCATTATACCAGAGGCGACTCTTCGCTACGCACAGTCCTCTCCTTCCGCTTTTAAATTCATTTCCGCCCACGTGTAGCCGATGGAAGACGCGCAACGCTCCAAGACCGTGTTAATAAATTATCGTTTTAAGTATATTTCTTATCGTATAGAGAGAAATTTCTTGGAATTCCTTTCGGCCCGGCCAATCTACGGTATATTTTTACGAAAGTACTCGAATATTTATCGTATCGAGATTAATCGACTGTTTAAATACTTTCGTGATTTGTACGAAATGCACCTATATTTGTCGTAAACGCGTGACTTGTTTGTAGCTCCTTGTACGTTTTCGGATATCTTTTTCAAGCTTCGCCAACACGATCGCGATACTCGAGTCTCGTTACAGCGCTAATAAAACTTGAGAATGTTTCTTTATAACGCGCGTAATATATCCGTAAAATGTTTCTACAAGTGTTGGAATATTTCCGTAAGCCAGTAACGAGTACAGTTAGGTTCAGCGAAACGTTTCGCGTGAAGGATTATCACGTTCAGGGAATTTTCAAAAATCTCTCCGGCAAAATTTTCAAACGACACGTCAGACGATGACGTAACAGGCGCGATATCCCGCGGAAATCCCGAGAATAATTTCTAAGACGACGAAATAGCCGCTATGAGAACGTGAGACGAACATCACGTGCTCGATTTTCCGAAGACGTCACGTAACACGCGTAGCTTGCCTCGTACCAGCGACCCTTCTGTCCTATTTCAAACCTTCGGAAGCTAATTTCCCTGACAGAGACGTTTCCATTCGTTTTCCCTCCTTTTCCATCCTGGCCGCAAGCCGGGGAACAAGAGAACTAAATCAATGTAGGACATTTATATTGGCTGGAAATCGCTGACTCTCGCCACTATGGACACCCACCGAGACATATTAAGATTTCTGATCCGGCTTGCCGGCCGTCGGACATTTTTATTATTGCGTGTCCACCGAACCTCAGAAATAAAACGTGAATTATTGGCCACGCGGTGTCCTCTCTCTCCCTCTCTCGCCGTGGTCGATTCGACTTTGACTTTTCGCCTCTGTCGTCGCTTCGCCGATATTTCGATCGAACAGTAACACCGCAGAGTAAAATTAGCGTTATTCGAGCCAAGCTGAGAGTAATTTACCTGGCGAATCGCTAAATTCGGTTACGAGCCATTTTTGATCGTTCTATGTTTTTTCAAACGGAGTACTTGACTCGTTTACAGCGACGCGATAAACGGCGAAACGCATCCTGCCGGTGGGGGGACGGCTTTGCGCGGATCCGTAGTCGTCTCTTCCGCTTTGACATCCAAGAATGTAACTTTGAAAATACTCGTCAAAGTAGAAGAGAAGTTTGTCGAGATCTTTTCCGTGTACGCGTCTCGATACGATCGAAAGCGGAGGAAGGAATGGAATTGCGAGAGAGAGAGAGAGAGAGAGAGAGAGAGAGAGAGAGGACAGAGAAGCAGCGTGCAACGCCTATGCACTAAAGCCACCGGTGTCAAAGCAATTCATTTAAATTAATAGGTCCAGAGGCCGCGCGCGTTTATCGCGCGATTAGTAGCAGCTTTTTTTTCATGTCCCCACCCAGGGTGGGTGTTCGTATTTGTACTCTCGTTATCGACTGCTGTCACGATAAACCCGATGCTTTTATCGCTTACAATTATATGCCCCGTTCCTCCCTCGCCAGATACGGATGCGTTCTGAACGCTCTCGAAGATCTTTTGTTCTTAGAACTCCATAGATTCCGCGTCGTATTTTTCGCTTTTCAAACTATCACGTCGTCGAGCCTAAGGAAAAAATAGTTACCTCGTCATCTCTGCAATTTGCTGCCTTGACTCTTCAATATCGTTCCGAAGCAAACGAACCTAGACGTTTATTGGTTGATACGGTGCAATTATGCAAATTCGCCTTCGAACGAAGCGAGAACTCTTGATAACCCGCGTTATCAAAAGGACGGATCTAAACGCATCTTAACTTCTTGGTAGCGAAGCGTGTTCCGCTATTGGTTCCTATCGGCCCCACTACCCTCTCGGTCAATCGGCGCGCTGACGCGTTAGTCAGCTCGCTCGCAGTCTCGCGTAGGCCTTCGCGTGGTCGGTGTCGAGTTTGTCTCTTTGTTTCTTTATTTCCCGCCTCCTCTCGCCGCTTCCTCGCGTTTCCACCGGCTAGTGATATCGACGAGTCGCAAACGGACAGCACGCGTATCGACGTTTCTTACAAATACAAGCGCCTGTACATTTTCCGAGAATATGCGGAAACGGCGACAAGATTTATTCCGCAGCGTGTCGTCAACAACGTGTTAAACGTTAAACAGGCCAAACGTTCGAACGAAAGTGGTGATCAAACCCGAGGACCTTAAAAAACCAGAGTGTGCCGATCGTTAATTGCTTTTCCTTGGCGGGGAGCGGGGGTCCCTTTGGGGAAATTTCGCGAGAAATTTCGCAAGTTGCGAGAAGCCAGCAAGTTGTCGGGATTCTTTCGCGGCCCCCCGGAACCGCCGTTAAATTCGGCCTAAACGGCCATAGTCCTCGCGTTAGACCGAAACTTGCCTGTCCCTCTCGTTTCGTCGCGCTTTTCGTGGCACCAGGTGGAGTAGTAGGTGGCGGCGAAGTGGAGGGGCGCGAAGGAGAGAGAAGAAGCAGGGACAAAAGTTTTTGGCGGAACGGCGGCGGGAGAGGAGAGAAGCTCTCGCCGGGAGAATAAGGGAAGCGGCGCGGAATATTTTAACATATATCACGCTGAAATTGGGACGAGGGTATGCTGCCGCGAATCTCTCCTTCTGCGCCACTTTCCACCCCTGTGCGAGCCCTCGCTGGCAGATCGCCGGTTCCCCGCTACGCCGCCGTTATGTTGTCCCATCGCGCGATTTGACTTGCTTTCGAGAGGCTCCCATCGTCCCTGACGATATGTTTGTCTACCCTGCTGACTACGGCAGCTACAGAATGGTAAGGGATGGAACGCGAATGATTTTCCGACCTGGCGTAACGTACCAGCGGCGAAATGTTTTTCCACGTCATTGTATTTGTCGTAGCATTCGCGTACCGATCAATTAGGTCCAAGTACACGGCGACTACGACAAGCCCTTTTGCGTATTAATCAATTACGTTCGACTATATCGAATTTCGTATTATCCAGTGGAACGTATTATCGCGCGACCATGGAAATTTCACGCTACGAAGGTACAACGTCGAAGCTGATAAGAATACGCTTCGTTGAAAAACAAGGCCATGTGCAAATGCTTGTTCTAGCCTGTTGTACACCCACCCTTGCCCTTCTCTTTTCTCTGTATTAATCCTTGAGATATATATCATCGAACGGAGTCACGTGTATACCATCACGTTTGAACCCAGCGTATTTCTTTTCGTTCGAAAAATCGACGAAACGGAGGAAATTCCGGTAAATTAAATTACTCGATGTTAGACGAAAAGCGGAGAACTTGTCATTGATGATAATCGCGAATGGCGTTGCAGTCCACCGTTTAACGTTTAAAACAATCCCCGGCTTGGGTACGCCGAAGAATTCTTTTCCAAGAGCGATGCTCGAAGTTTCGACAATAACATACTCGTTACGATTTTCTGATTCAGTTTCTACCATTTAGTCGTAAGAGTACGAGTCTCGAGCTACGATAATCGGCACATAACGAGCCAGAGGATGAATTATATTTCGACGGGCATACTCGACAACAATTCCCCCATGCTTTTTATTCAAAATTGATAACCTCTATCGTTGTTTTCGTTGCAGTATGGCTCGGATGAATTCGGTCAGGACTCTCCACGATACACCTCCCCCAAGGCTGCGGCCCTCTACGCAGATCCCTATTATATTGGTAAGTTATCCAGTCTTTTCATTCCTACCTTAATAAGTATCACAACTATCGCGATAGCAAAGAACAACGTAACACGACGGTAGCCGAGTCGCAAGAGCCGCAAAAATACAGGCACGACGTTAACTCGAGATTCAAGCGGGAAAAAGTATTACGAACAAAAAGGAAAAGTCGTTCTTAATCCTCGTTACCGTGTTCGCTTGAATTGGTATCGATCGTGAGTCGAAAATCTAGGCCGCTCGTTACCGGACACAACTAAAAGTAACATCGAGCCGGTTCCGTTGGATCGATCGATCGTTGTCCAACGATCCGATCGAGGCCCCTGGATCCAGCCTATCGATTCTCCTTCGTTCGTGCGCACGCACGCGTTGTTGATTCTGCGTGCATGCATCTATATCAGTTGGAAATCGCGTAACGATTCAAACGAACGATAAAAGGGACTTTACGATCGCGGTAATATTCGACTGTTTAGCGCTCGCTCGTAAAGTTCGCCGCTCCGCCTGTCGCGCGTAAAAACAATAACAATTTCTCTTTATTTGTTCGAACAGAGCGGCGTGTCCAACTCGCTCCGCGTTGAAATTCGCGGCTACGCGGAACGAGAGGAAAAAAAGTCGGCCGTGGAAAAGCCGCGGCGGCGCGTTTCGCGAGTCAACTTTATATCGTGCCGCGCGCTGGCCAGACGTCGTGCAACGCGATTAATTCTGCCACGTTTTTTTTTCGGCTTTCCACCGAATCGTATTTCTCCTCTAGAAAATTTCGCAACTTTGACGAAGATGCGTGATCTCTCGTCCCAATTTTATGATCTAATGATCTTTCTTCCTTCCTTTCTTCCTTCCTTCCTTCCTTCCTTCCTTCCTTCCTTTCTTCCTTCCTTCCTTCCTTTCTTTCTTCCTTCCTTCCTTCCTTTCTTCTTTGTTTCGTTTTTAAAGTCGTTCCCTCGATTGGAAAGAAAGCGTGACTTGTCATGTTGCTCCGCTTCCGTGTTCTAAAGTTTTCTTAAAACGTGAAAAATCTTTTTTCGCGACTAACTTCGAAGCTTAGGGCGTAAGTAAAAAGTTCAAGGTCCGTAACGGAGTTGATGCACGAAATCTCTCTCTCTCTCCCATTTTCTCTTTCCGTCGCTGACAACGTTATCATTCGCGATCTCGACCGCGCTCTATTTAATCCTAATATTTTCGAAACGAAGTCAGAAAATTTACAAACACGTCACCCAGCTCGAGATTAACGAAGGCAAGCATCCGCGCGTAATTCACCGATCGATGCGAGAGCTTTGTTCTGGATTCTATAAATTCCACATAGTCTTGCGAAATTCGACGAATCGTTTCGCCGTTACCCGCGGTATTTTTCGAGACAGTTCTCTCCGAGAGAGAAAGCTGGGAAAGGTCGTCGGGCGCATCCGCAAGTTTCCCGGATGGATTACCGAGGCGGTAAATCAATAAGATCGGTAAAGTTTCCGAGTAAAGTTGTTATTAAAGATCAGAGGGTAAGGAGGCTCGTTGGCCGGCTTCTCGAATACGTTCTCGGCTCGTGACACCCGGTAAGCGAGCGGAATACCTTATAAATGGGGAGGCGAACGAAAAAGTTTTATCAGACATCGAATGCCGGTAGTTGGTAGGAACGGACGAGTAGTTTGGCTTAGTTTCAGTTCCCTCGTCGTGGAAACTCTGGCCACGGAATTATATCAAGCAAAAGTATCAAGAAATACGTTCCCGAAGCTTATTGCTGTTGTTTTCAACTGAAATAATGGCCCGTGCCGCCTATTGCTCTTTCTAACGGGTGTTCAAAGAGAACCAACTAGTTCAATCATATGATAAAGAATCTCGTTCGATTTTTCTCTTTATCGAACAACATTTTCCTTCAGTCAGGAAATCGAATTTCATAGAACCTTCGGTTCAGCAGAATTTCAAGTTTAGGGCATTTTCATCGTGACAATTTTCCAGTGGTTTTAGGGTATGCGAAGGAAGGGTAATTGCCTAAGAAACGGATATAAAGATCTCGCTTGAGATACTTGCCTCGAGGTACTCCTGATCTCGTACAAGCGTAACTCGTACCGGTGCGGGTAATTGGTGAAGATTACCAGGAAAAACCGATCAGTCGATGATTTTGACTGTTGACTGAAAGAAAAATGACCGTATACGGGTTTACGTTCGCGTCGTGCATCGACTGCAGTCGCGTTTTAAATTCTTTCCGCAAATAAGGAGCGATGTTCGCGATTCGATTTCCGGGCAAGTGGAATAGCAAGCGAATCGTTTGTATTCGCACGCTTTCGACCTCGCTCGGCGGTAGTGCAACAAATAGTAGCACGTGGCGTTCAGTGTCCAGAGTATGTCGCGCATGTGCTCGAATAATGTTCCTCGTCTAATCAGATTAAAAGACACGCATAGAGCTGGAATGAGACCCCGTGGAAAAAATGCGAGACTACACACGCGTATATATAAATAAAGAGAAAGAGAGAGAGAGAGAGAATTCATTACTCGCCATAGAAATATGATTATAAAAGTGGACACGCGTATCGAACGAAAGTTTCATAAGGTGAAACGCGTTTTTTCTCGTACATGTTATTTTTTATGCGCCAAAGGGTTATTAAATCCCGTAAACAAATAAATCGACAAAATACTTTAGTCCGTAGCTAATTGTAAGCGAGTGTTTTCTTTGTGTTCCAGATGGGAACGCCGCAGGAACGGGTCCAGGGGACCCATGGACGGGAGGTGGCGGCGGTGTCCAGCCTCCGTACAGCGGCTACGCACCCCCTCACCTGGCTCAACCAGCCTATCCCATGCACCTACCCCACGACCCCATGGTAAGCGAGACCCCTTTCTTCTCCCCGTGCTTGTATTTCTCTCGCTCGTACGCACCGCCATTCTTGTTCGTCGTGCGATCCGCGACGATCAATCACGCGCGACCGCGCTCGTTTCTTCGGACTTGACACTCGCCGGTAACTTGGTGATAGACACGAGAGGGACACGAGAGGGAAAAATTCCGTCGCTGGTCGACCAGCTGACGACCGATTCGTCGTTAGAAGATTAAAATCTCGCAGCCTAATCTTCGTCCTTTCGAAGATGGATGCCTTTCGGAAAAAACTAAGCCTTTCCTTCCTTTACTCGAGAAAAAGAATCCTCGCGATTGCTTCGTGCTTGTTAATAACGCGACCACGTCACGAATTTCTCGGCTCTCCAACTTTCCGGAATGTTCGCCGATATATTTTCATCGCGGAGGTCGCGGAACGAGGGAAAACTTGCCGGTGAAAAATTGCAATCTCCCGGTTAGGCGTTCCGCTGCAGCGCCATAAATTCAGCCGGTTCGCAGCCATTTTTCCAATTCCTCTGCTCCGAAGACGTTCCGACTCGTTCGACATCGTCAGAGTCAAGACCGGCCTATCGACGCTGACCTTAATCCTTTGCATCCAACGTGATCTAGATCTTAGAAGAACGACGCGGACGCCGAACTTTTGTTTCGTTCCCTTCTGCTTTTCGTTCGATCTCGGAGTCGTCGATCACCGCGTCGCCTGATACTCTGCCGATTCGCTGGCCAGATCCAAGATGGTTGAGAAACACTGTTGACAGTGCTCCGTGTACACTCGGAGCAACGTCAAATGACTCACTGGCTTCTATATATAGAACGACTCTCCCGCTACTCGGTGTTTCTAGTCAAGTGCAGCCTTCGTTTGATTTACGCCGTTCATGGTTACCACGAAATCCTCCTGTTCGCGGCACCCCGGATTCTCCTCCCACGTTCCTCTGCCTCCTTCGAACCCGTTCAACGCATCGGCTCTCCACGAGTCTCTAATTGGTCCCGGACTCGAATCGAATTCGAATGGAGATGAGAGCTTCTAAGATTATCGCGTGCCATCTTTAGCTACTTTTGATCGCTGAAACGGCTGCGAGATAGTCCGGCAGAATTCGTCGACAGGCAGCATCGAAGGAAGCATCCTAAACCGGGCCGTCGAAAAGAGAGAATGCATAGTTTATGCATGGAACGTTCTGCTGCAAAGACGCGCTTGATGCGTCCACGCGAGTCGGGACATCCCCGGTCGAAAGGTTAAACATTTACGATCCCGGTTTAACGATCCCCGCTTCCAAGAATCTGTCCTCCGTAGCAACGAAGGAACCCTTTGGTCGAAAGCCGGGCTCACCGCGTTTTCCAATTCTCGATGGCCTCTGGCTGCCGGCGGAGACAGGACAAACGCAGGAGAAACGCGAGAGAGCGCTACTCGCCGTTAGTTATCGCCTCGTTCTTTTCCTTCGTATAGCGAACAATTAACGGCGTTTCTCGGTCGTGAAATCGAGGGAGGGTCGCGCGCAAACTCCCTCTAATTTGTTGATAAATACCGCTTCGCTGTTGAGCCGGAGACGATGACTTAAAATTAGACGTTTTACGAGCGGGCTTCAGTAGGTGCGAGCGAGGGCTACGCGCCACTAAGCGTATCCGATATCAAAGCTGTTCTGGTCTGGTCCATTATGTACCAGACTTGGATTCGAAAGGTCGAGCGAGTCGTCAGTCGGCTAACAACCATTCCTCCCTCGTCTCGCGCCATTCTCGCGGAGATGTCTTTGTTTGTCTCTGTCGTCTGCGTGGATTATTTGCAACGGGTCGTCGCGATGACGGTCCGTCTGGCAGATTTTCCACGTTTCAACGAACACTTTCTGTAACGTGTGTAATTGAATTTGTTGATAATTGCAGGCATACTCGGCCATGTCGCCGAACGGAGAACCGGCGGCGCCAATTCTGGGCTCGGCGGTGACCAGTGCGGCCTCACTGCCACCAATGTCGACATTCCGGGGTAGCGGCGCAGTTGCGGCAAATAGTGGAACCGGTGCACCATCCCCGGCATCGTTGCAATATAGTCATAGTCCTGGCGCACCGACTACCGCACCCTCCGCCCCCAACTCTGCACCCACGACGAACCGACAACCTGCTACGGGGGACAACCTCGGCATTTCTATCTCGGTACTATGCAGAGCTGAAAAGAAAACTAACAGTACTTCGTTCGCGTCGTTCTTCAGGCGACACGATTAGTAAATGTGACCGCTTCTAAATCATAAAAAAAAAAAGGAAGAAAAAAAGAAACAGAAAGAAAGAGAAATACAACCGAAAATGCATGCGAGATCGAAGCGCGCTCTCTCTCTCGCCTTCTTTGCAACTTTGCGCAGTACCTGTTTTAATAGAAAAATCTGTTTAACCTGCTTTTTCTGTTGTTTTCAAGCAGATTAACCCCACGAACCAATCGGTATCGAGTTATAGCAGCAACCCATCCACACCAGTCAGTTCGCCACCACCCTTGACAGGTTCAGCACCAGGCTGGGTACCAGGTGCTGCACCAGTTTCTCCACATTTCACGGCGGATCCCAACCGTGGAACCATTCACATGGTATGCATCAAAGCTTCGCTGTTAACAGTTTCCTTTTTTCTTTCTCTTTTTTTTTTCAATTTGTTTCTTTCGAATATACTTATCTACCATTATTTCACCCGACACTTCCAACGAGACGAATTTGATTGTTTGTTGGAGAAACACACGCTCGGTCTCGAGTTTATTGGTGAACTAGATTTCAACGTGGATCTCGTTGGAAAGTGACGGGTGCATCTCTGAACGCAGACACGCTTCATCACCGTTTCGACGCGCTTTAGAAACAGGTCAAGGACGTTCGTAACAGAAACCTCTCGTGCTCGTTCACTTCTCTTACGATATTTTATCGTCTGCACTATGGTGACTCGTTGAGAGTACAACCGTTGTTACACGCACTGACTTTATTTCTGCTCGGGGGAGGATCGGAATGCTTTAATCGAGAGCATATTAGAACAGAGACAGACAACGAGCGAATTAAGAAAGTCACTTTTATCTCTCACTCTCTCTCTCTCTCTCTCTCTTCTCTTCTCTCGTTGTTAGATTCTGCCCTCCGTTGCGCACTTTTGATTATTCGCACAAAGTAGCATGCACTCGACGCACCGACAATTCATCTCGCGTGTTTTGTCCACGTTGCAGACCACTTTATTATCCTCCCCCTGTTCAGTTATATTCAAGTCGATCATCTGGCATATTTCATTTTTACATATTACTTTTTTTTTTTTTTACCTTCACTTATCCCTTTTGTTTGTTGTGAACGCTGTGTTGACTTGGTTGTTCTCTTTTTTTTTTTTGGTTTTGTTGTTGCGTTGGTGTTGTGTGTGAAGCCGGCGCCTGAACAGCAGAGGCTAGACGATGCCATCGGCTTTCTTCGCGACCATGCCGAGGTGAGGACTGCCGATTTTTAGTTTTTTTTTTTCTCCCCCTTCTTGTTTGTTCTTGTTTCTGATCCTCTCTCACCAACTCATTCGTAACACACCACTTTTGTGCATGAACTTCGACACACGGTACGGAATTTACGATGCGCGAGCGACACACCGCGAATATCGACGTTTGATCTAACGAATGTGACGTTCCCGGCGAGACGATCGCGTTACTTTCTTTCTTACTTGCATATTAATCACGAGTCACGTTAATTCTCGCATTGTTCGAGACAACTTCTTGTCAATAAAAGGAGACGACGAAAGTTGCACTGTGAGAATTAATGGCATGTCGAATTTCCGTCACTCTCATCAGTTTCCATCACATCGATTTTTAAACAGAACCCCGTCTCATTTCATACACACGCTTTCCATCATCTTGGAAGTATGTTTAATCCACTGTACCAGCGTCAGAGATACTTTGACGATACGTTGAATCTAACAATCGCGCGACTACTAGCGTTGTATCACTGACACTGGCATCTTTGGTGATTTGAAAGAAACGTCAAACAGCCGTGTAATCGAGTCGAATTTCGGATATTCTGTTGGTACAGGGTACGCGGATGGAGGAACGACTGGACGATGCCATAAACGTGTTGAGGAATCACGCGGAGAGCCAATTGGGTCTTCATTTGGGTCCCGTTGCTCCACATGGTTCCATCTATTCCCACACATCACCACCTCAACTAGACCATTTGGTAAGGTCTCTATTCTTTCGAGCAATGGAGGAAATTTTTGGGAAAAGCTTACCCACGAAGACAAGCGGCGAATCGAGTGAATTTCGTTGAATCTTTTGCTTCCACGTTTTTCGTATTAGCTACCGTTAGTTCGAATCGACGATTGAGACTGATCTTAAAGAATTTCTATTCCTTTTCTAATATATTCACGAAATAAATCGAACTTGATTGTCGACAGGTATTCGTACAAACTCTTATCTTTAACACGATTGTACAAACTGGAACCTAAGCGGAAATTTCTTTCGCTTGGTAAATGTTACAACGACAACTACGGCATTTTCGGATATTTTATATATTTTTGCGTGTTATACGTATTTTGTGCATTTTCGTAGCCTTAAATTTCTCGCAACTGCATACAAATTCGCAGTCTACGTACAGAATGTTAAAGATACATTTATAAGATGCAATCCTGGAAGAACGAAGAAGTTTCACGTACAAAATCGAGTGTCATTTTTCAAGCTGTACAGAATTTAGATTCGACGTCCCATATTTTCCACGGATGTAAAGGTTGTTTCTTAAAAAATTCCTCGATCCGTATTTATCTAAAAAAAAAAAAAAAAAAAAAACGTCGCAAATAAGTCAATAACGATTTCTTGTCCACAGACGAGTCCTCATCCTGCGGTAACAGTAACGCAACCTCAGGGATCTTACTCCGGTCTGACGCCCACACCCGACACGGACGGTTCCATCAAAATCGAAAGGTTACCTGTGACGAATGCCAGTAAGTTTCAACTTATCCCGCCCTCCAATTTTTCACTTTCCAAGAGCTTCGTGGAATAGAGATAAACGAGAAAGATTGGTTTAATGAGGTAGGAAAAGTGTTCGTTCAAAGATGGCGAAAGACAAGTGTCAACGAGCCTTGACAATAGCTAATCGGAATGGCTGCGTTGTTCTATTCTCGGCGTCGCATCATCGGATAAATACTTTTTTCCCACGAGTTACAGTGCTATGACGTGAGAGAGAGAGAGAGAGAGAGAGAGAGAGAGAGAGAGAGAGAGTGAGTAAGTGAGAGAGGAGAGAAGAGGAGAGGAGAGGAGAGGAGGAGGAGCACCCAGGTGTTCTACGTTAGAGTTAGAGCCCGATAAGGAAACATTAGATAAATCGCGCGAATGCATCGTGGTCGTGCCTTTATTCTTCTCGGAGACCTCTGTCTCCGGCATTGTGTCTTCGTTGCTCTTTGTTTCTGTTTCTGTCGTGCGTTCCTCTTACCGGTGAACGTTCGTAATCCTTCTCTCGGTGCTCGCCTAATGCAATGCACAAGTTTTCCAAGGGTCCTTTACGAAGAAACGCTCTTTTCTCCATTGACGACCATTTTTGGCGATTGGAATTCGGAGCGCACGATCAGGATTCTCTTTCTGGTTACATGGAACTTTGTACAAACGTCTTTCCAATTACCTCTTTATCCTTTCCTTTTCCCCTTCTTTCTCACTTCTTTTTTTTTCGTTTTCTTTTTGTCACTCCTTCGGCGAGGGGAAAAAACGTTGGCGATGCTTTCACCGGCCTCGTCGATAAGAGAGCAGCTTAGCAGTGTCTCAGCCATGTTTCCAGGCAAAAACGCAGTCGCGGACCTTTGCACACAATCACGGAACTGATTTATCTAGCGCGATTCTCGGCGACTTTCGTAGAAACGCAACGCTCGAGTTAATACATTCGCGAAACGCAGCGAATTGTCAGGCGAGCGCGGCGTTTAAGGAGATGGTTGAATCAGTGTATCGAGCGTGCACGTATAAAGCGCTTCCTGCTCGTAATTGGACACTTTTCACGGTTTCGTGACTAAGCAGTCTGCCCAAAGCTCGAGTATGATATCGGGAACCTGGTATCGCCGTACACAGCGAAGGTCGTCATACTTCCGGGTGAGTTCTGGCTGCATTTTTTCCACCGTTCTTGTGGCTCGTCGTTACGTGGATCGGTTTCTTGACAATCGAAACGGTCTCGTTCGTCGTCAACGTTGAGTCGACGAACGAGAAGGATTTGATGGGACAAGTAAACGCGAGTTTTCTCTATTTCACGAATGCTGGTTGATGCAGAGGAAAGGGTAGGGATATCAGGTATATATATTTAGAATTTGAACAGCACGCGAGAAGATCGCGATGAATCCATTTCTCTTCGGCTCTCGATAAGATCGTTGGGGGAAAGGAACGACTTCTTAGATTCAGAATTTCTACGAGCTTCCTAATAACACCATGGAATTTCGTAAACGATCAAGCGCAGAATCATCGTGAAATGTTTAATAGAGCGCGGAAATACGCGCATTGATCACAGGGATAAACACGATAAATTTACTCTTTTGATGAAAAGGAGGAAACAATCAGTTAGATCCAAAGGCGTAAACGTTTTAAAAATACGCGCTACATCTACGAAAACGTATATTGGGCTAACAGAATTTTGTGGAATTTTCAAATTATCGTCGACGAAATAAACGACTGCGACGAAATAAAATTCTATCTGCTTGCTAACGTGGAATCGTTTATTCTCTTGTCTCGTGTTCTGTGCCTGTGGTCTTCGGCTATAATCTCCAATAATTAGTTTCTAAACGCTTTTCAAAGATATGGAAATTACGCAGCGATCAAAATTTTAGTATCTTTGAATTAGTATCTTATCGAAAGTGCGAGTGGATCTAGAGAATCTGAGTATCTCATATACCAGCCCTCTCCTCTATCATAATACTATGACTGTGTTTTTGGAATTGTAAATTGACGGTATTAATAATGAGCAGAATACGTCTCTTTAGAAAAGAGAAAGGACCCGCCGGATAGTAGCGGCGGCGAGACAAAACCTTCGAGCAGCGAGCTTGCAGCAGCGGGCGTGATCTCTACGTCTCAAGGAAAAGGGACGAAGAGATCGCGTAGATAGTAAGTATATCTTGGATGTGTACAGTTGTCTGAGATTGAGGCGCAACGATATCGATCATAGAACGACAGTAGTGAAACATCGAGCCGAGCAGAGGCAATCAGTCGTGATCTCTTGATGCAAACGCAGCTTTACCATGCCGAATATACTTTAGTAGAAAAAGATCTGTGTGTTCTACGAAGAGAAATTGCGCATCTTGTAACAAAGTATAGAAGCGTAATAGGCTGCAAGTTCGAGATGGTAACGTTGTGGTTTAATTATCTATCAATCGACGATACGCCAACGAGAGGTCGATCTCTCGTTGTTCTCGCGCAATGTAGACTTGTAACTAATCGATTATATTCAAACAACCGTTGTTCGAGTGCTGACGAAGACTGCGACGATCCCAGCACCAAAGCGGTGCGCGAAAAGGAACGTCGCCAGGCCAACAACGTGCGTGAAAGGTTAGTGAACACGCGCAGTAAGCCCCCTCCCGTTGTTATTTCCTCCAAGTTCTTCCACTCATCAAGAATCCTCTTTTTGCATCCTGTGCCCTCCTCTCCTGTGCATGCCCCAAATCAAATAAAAGAAAAAGAAAGAAAGAAAGAAAAAAAAGAAAGAAGTAGAAGAACACGCGGTTGTAATTATCAAGATCTCGATGGCATGCTTACGCCCCTTCCAACACGAGGCCCGTATTCTAGCGTGACAATTAAAATGTTTCTGGTTAAGGACAGAAATGATACGAGATCAGGCGAAAGATCCACGGTTCTCGTGCTCACCTCTCAATCAGTTTCATTTTAATTCAGCTGCGATTCGGTCCCCCCCCTCCCTCCAGGCATGCTATCTATCTATCACTCTTTTTTAGATCAAAGCACATTTCTACGCTCTGCATTATTACTTGAACGTTGTTGCATCGAGTTCTACACTCTTTTTATATATCGTATCCTCTGTCGGGAGTCCTTCTGTTGCATTGTTATAAATGATTTCTCGCACGACCTGGACAAAAGCAACGAACGAAGATCCTCTTGTGTATAATGCAGATTCGTTTCTTTCAGAATCGACATCGTTCGAAGACCGTCCTTGTTATTCCTTTCAGTCTCTATCCTGGCGATCACACAGTGTATACCACCCTCTCCTTAGAAATCATGTGATTCTAAATGTTCTAGGTAACAGCACGAACTCAGCTCTGCGCGTTAAATCCGCATCTTTCTCTCCGCGCGATTCTTTACCACTGGTTTGTTCTCTGTGCAAAGAATACGGGCCTTCGAGAGTGGAAACCTGATTTCTGTCCATAACCACAAAGTCGATCAGATAGCTCTGCGCGTGTTCAGCCAACGAAATCGTTTCGTATCGCAGCCGTATAGATTCGCCTGAGAAATCAGGAATTGAGATTTCCTCGTAGAAATTATTTTTCTTCCTTTTCGATCGCCTCGTCAGTATCAGTTTTTCCTGGCTAATCGAAGATCGTCGATTTCACTGCTGTCGAAATCATGCGCTCGATCTAGGACACAATGTCTCGCCCACGTCAGGTGATTAATTGAGTATTGTTATTGCGCAACTGTTGTTCGAGCGCCGAGGACGAGGACGATGATCCCGACGTAAAGGCGCAAAGGGAGAAAGAGAGGCGGCAGGCTAATAATGCTAGGGAAAGGTAAGAGAATCGACGAAATTGTGCAGTGAATCCCTCGTGAGATATCGCGTCAAGCGATCCGAGAACAGTTTGGCCCGTATTCTATGTATATGTGAAGCAAAAAAGCGATCTTAATATCGTGCTCGGTTTGCAAAGCAAAGTCCCGTGTGGATCTTGCGAACAGTCAGGCTCTCGTGCTATTATGTAGAAAAATCTGTGTCCTTTTAGAAACGACTCTCTTACGTCTGCTTTTCTCACTAATTTAACGATTTTCGGCTACAACAACGATAAATTTTATTCTAGAGAAAGAAACCTTAAACGAACAATTAACCCTTAGAGGCAATCGCGAGTGAAATTTCATTCCATGCGTATTTTCTTTTAATATTTCATTATTCTGCTATCAAATACTATCGCAGCATATATATATATATATATCGCATAATCGCTGCGAATAGTAACATTTTCACTTTTCATCGAATATTCGGTATAATAATGACGACGATAATAACAACAACAACAATAATAATACGATTGATTTTATTGGTTTTTCTCAAAAAGATACAAAAGATGCTTTGACATGACATTTCCTGTAACGATAGCTTTTCAGGACAAGTTGTTTATTAGTGATATCAATTTCAACGTCGAACGTAAATACATAAAAGAATAAAAATACTTTGTACGCGTTTGCCAAGGGTTGACGCATTGTAGTTTATGCAATGTTACTGGACAGACACGACAGAAACTATCCTAAAAAGAAAAATGCATCAATGTCAAAGTTTAGTGCTGTATTAGTCGAGTTAACTGGCGTGTTATAATCGAGATTTGCTTCTTTAGGATACGCATCAGAGACATCAACGAGGCTCTGAAGGAACTTGGTAGAATGTGTATGACGCATCTAAAGACAGACAAACCTCAGACGAAACTCGGTATCCTCAACATGGCTGTCGAAGTGATCATGACGCTGGAACAGCAAGTTAGAGGTAGGTTGAGGAAGTTCGAGATTACTAGAAGAAAGGAGAGAAAGCTAGATTCAAGCGAATTTCTTTTGTCGTTGCAGAACGAAACCTGAATCCAAAGGCAGCGTGCTTGAAGAGGAGAGAAGAAGAGAAGGCAGAGGATGGGCCTCACCCTCATCCTCTTCCCCACGCGCATTCTCAGCGACTGTTCTCCGCGATGCCTGTAAATATTCCTTCATTAAGCATTAAGGTGGTACACTACTCCGACTGGTTCACAATGTTGTCGAGTTTAAAAAATTTTCTTAAACTATACACGTAGATATTTGTGCGCTACGTATTATATAACACATATGTATAGGACGATTTTTTCATCTTGTTATTATTTAGAGAAAAGATTTCTAAACTTCGCACATTTTTTAATGCTTCAGAGTATGTACCCTCTTGTAAGATAAGAATTAATAGACGAAGAGATAGCATATACTAATTCAAAAATTTATTCTGTTTCAGGGCCCACCACCGCCACTTCAAAACCACACGACGCAGCCACAGTAGCACATCCTGTGTTAAGGGGTAGATACACTGGCTCACGGAATTTGAACACTTGGCATAGAAAATGTTTATGCTTATATTGTGTGTGATATATAGAACACTTCGAAATTGCAATAGCACTGTAATAAGGAACGACTGTCACGATTACATCGATCAAATTCGAGATTATTCTGAAAATGTATATACAGGTTACAAGATATTTACTGCAGATATGTATTTAATAAAAAATTGTTATACAGCTTGGATAGTATACGATAAGGGCTACGTATGGTCGCACCGAAATATTGGGGTTTATTAATATAACGAACAATTGACTGTTTACATACTTTTTTGATCTTTGCAAAATATATACTTGTACTAAATATCTTGTAATTTCTCTCTATCTCTATCTATCTATCTATCTATCCATATATGTATATATATATATGGATATTATATATATATATATATTAAATAAATACGTTCAGATTTGTTTTTTTTTTTACCAATGTGACCACGACAGTCGGATCTCGTTACAGTGCTAATGAAATCTCAAGATGTTTCGTATAACACATAGTACATTCATAAAAGGCATCTACAAATGTTCGAATACTTTCGTGAGCTTGTGTACGGCTTCACCTCACTGTAACCCCTCCCACTCCCCGAAGGCGGCTTCAAATTATTTTTATAAATAGCGAGAAAACAAAGGAATATGGTTCCTCTCTTTCGAGATGTAAGAAAAAAAACTTGTAGTGTGGTCGAGATTTTATTGGAACGATCGATCCCTGCTACTGGTACACCCCGGCTCTTGTTGAAGTTGCCCACCTTTTTGTGTATTGTAAACTATCGTATAAAGCACAAGTGCAAGGTTTCAGTAAAAATGCAGTATGTATAGGTAAACGATAGGAAAATAAGGAAGGAAGCGAAAGAAAGAAAGAAACGAACGGATCACCTATCCATCGAACGTGGAAAAAAGTTCAAACATATCTCTCGCATAATTGTATATATACAGCAGTAACGTACACCTAACCAATTACTTTATTATGATGATGATTATTATTATTATTATTATTATTTTTATTATTATTACTATTATTATTTTTATTATTATTATCGCCATCAATATGGCGATGGTTATTATTATTATTATTATTATTATTGCCACGATAATGATTTTATTATTATTATTATTATTAATTATTATTATTATAATTATCGATTGATGATCGCCGAGGAAATCCTTCGTGAGAGTTAAAGGGGACATTTTTGTTTTTGAACAAAAATATAGCTCAACTCACAATGTGTACCCAGTTGCCATGTATTTTAATTTATTTAGATTCTTAAATAAATTCTATCGAATAAAAAAAGAAACAAATATGAAGAAAAGAACAACAGCAAGAAATAAAGCAACCAACGATGACACTTATCGTCGTGAGTGCCTGTGCTTTGCTCCGTCTCTTTTTGTTCTTCGCTCTTTTTTTCTTGTTCTTTCTTTTTTTCTCAATTCTCTTGAAAAAAAAAAGAATGTTGTCTCCGCCGTCTCCCTGGCTATCATGCCCGGTCGTACACGATCGATCAAGATCTCTCCTAGAACATATCACGCGTATCACACAGCTATATTTTTCTTCAAAGGCATATCGAATGTTTCGCACGGTCCTAGAGTAAAATTCTCTTTGCTTTAGTGATTCCTCTATCGCTGTTCCCTTGAATCTGGCCGACGATAGTACTTTCTCGTTTCTCTTGTTATTTTCTTCATTCTTCTTTTAACGAAGTACCATCACGCGAACGAAAGCGACAAAAGGAGAAGCTACTGCCGTGATTAAATAAAAGTAATGTAGGGTCAGGACCGTCGAAACAAACCGCGATGAATGTCGATTCGTAACGTCGTAGAGATGCACAAGTTCTTGATCAGAGAATCGTGCCCAGCCAGATCGAGATAACTCGCACAACCTCGCTTTAACTTCTAATTGAAATTTCAAATCGCGCCACGCCGCGAATATTATCTCCAGAAGACAGAAAGGGGAAGCAAACATGAGTCAGAAAAAAAAAAAGAGAAAGAAACGTGGAAAAGTTAAAATCAGAGATGCGTAGGAGAATCAAATTGTACGCTACACTGCGATAGGAGATCAACGGCGATTCATGGGAGATAAACTAGGCACGAGAACACGCATAAACAGATGCGATCACGCACTTATATTCGCGATGGTAATCATGTAAAATAATAACGACAATAAATAGCTCGTAAGCCCGTCTAAGCTAGGCACACCTGTCGATGATAGTCTTAGATAGTCGAAATGAAAAGGTAAAAGGTGAAGAGAGTGCGCAACTCGGTTCCAATAGAAATGGAGGATCGTCGAAAGGTCTCTCGTCGCGCAGAGAACTGCGCCAAACGTAATTCGTCTGGTTTTCGATGGTCATGGTATCGATTGCGTTTCACACTCTCCCCGATATTGCTCTTTAGTTCACTTCTTCGTGTATATTTGTTTCCATTTCTCTAGCCTTTCTTTCCCTTCTTCAATCAAGTGAAATCTACAAGATCGTTCTGTTATGATTGAGTGACCGATCGAGAAGATTGCATCGATCGTTTGAAGTTCAATCGTGTAATCACCGATTTGAAAGTTCCCCGTGTACGAACTTTGAAATTCGTGAAACGACTTGGATCAATGCAATCGTTCTCCGTCGATCGATATATTGATCGTTGTGTTAAGCAAAGCAGGGAAAAGAAAAGGAAGGAGAAAAAAGTAGGAAAGAAAGCGTTTCGTTCTTTGAAGTACGACGTACGAAGAGCTGGTAGGGTTATTAATTAGTAATAATTGCGCGATCGAACGGCGATGACTCCTCTTGTTTGCCACAGACATGATTGTCGACAAGTGAAATCACACGTGTATATTAGATCTTACGGACATTATTGTATAATATGTAATTAAAGGAGAAACGTACGCAGGTCTGGCGTGGCTAGCTCACGTGACACACCACCGGGCCTTAGGAGGATAAACTACCTTTCCGACATGCATGCGATTGTTAACAAAAATCAAGCGCGTCTCTATTAACATCGACGAAGCACGAGTTGAATATTATGCATATATTGAGAGAGAGAGAGAGAGAGAGAGAGAGAGAGAGGGAGAATGTGGAAAAAAGAAATGGAAGAAAGAACGAGAGAGAAAGAGAAAGTATGCGTGTGTGTGAGTTAGAAAAAGGAAGAGTGTGTATCGAGAGTATTTCGTTTGAGAAAGAAAAAAAATGTATAATTATCACTAGTAATTATTATTATCACTAATAATATAATAAATGTGCCATTTTTTCCATAATCAAGGTGTTGCCTGATTGCGGCTTCTCCGTTGTTTTTTGTTTTACTTTCGTTTTTTTCTCTTTTTTTTTACCTATACGCCGATCTTTTTCTTTCATCGCTTGACATATTTTTTTTCTTTCTCATTCGAGCTTTCGTTTGTACATTATACACACTCCCAGTATTAGACGACACACAAACCATCATATCTTTGCTAGTTTCTTTTTTGTCATTTTATTCATTTTAAATGCGTTCCGTTCTTACTTGAATAATCAATCACTCGTCTACTTTTGCATAGATACGAGAACACACACACACACACACACACACACGTATGTATGATGTAGGTACATTTAACTGCTAAGACATACTTTTAATCGGACTGATACAGTGTACGATACTGTACTCGCCCAAACATACGATTAACCATCCAGCTGTAAAAGCTATACAAATGTCGACAACCTGCAGAGGTTCGTAATACAGATTTTCAACGTTTTCAGGAAGTCTGAGTTCTGGTGACCTTTCTTCTTTTTTTTTTCTTTTTTACTCACCATTGAAATCGCGAGGCACATGCATAATTTACTTACTGCTTAAATATTATGTGTTTATTCCTCATTGTCTTGTTAGTAACGAGACTTAATGACTTCTGATCAGAATTCTATTAACTTTTGACCTCTGTGTTTACGTCATGAAATAACTGAACGATCTTAGAATGAAAGGGATATTATGCAAGAAAAAACCAATCACTCGTAGATCTTTAATATAAAACAAACGTCATAGCGCAAATAGATATTACATCATCGTCCAAGTAATATTTTAATCGGGAAAAGAAACTCAAAAAGATATTGTTCGAGTACATTTGTTCCTATTCGCACGATTACTCGACAACTTTGTCTTGAGTCACATGTCACAAAATACACTCGCGATACTCATAAAATTTCCAATGCCGAATCGTTAATACACATGGTAGTCGATATTCGGATACAAGTAGAATCTCAAGTAGAATCAAAGTTTAAATTAATCATGGATAAAAGAAATTAGATATATTTTCATGCTTTGGCGAGTTTCCTCTTGAGAGAAAAATAGACGGCGATTCTGCAGAGCAAGTAGCCGCAGAACAGCAGGAAGATATCGAACCAATACTTGCCGTCCGTCATTGACAGGTCTGTCATCAACGTGTTAGGCATGTTGTAGTGGCAGTAGGTTTTCGGACAGGATAGCTTCTCACGATTGAAACCGTACATCGCGTGAACGAACGCGTGCACCCCGTACTTGATGTAGCTTAGATAGCTACTGTAGAACAAGATACGTGGCATATGATTGAAATGGGCCAAGAAGCCCGACAAGCTTAACATAGTACAAAGTATAATAGCACCCACGAACGTTCCATTTATAGGATTCGTTAGAATGCCTATCAAACCACCAATGCTATCCGACACTAGCGTAATCATAATAGCCACCATTAAATACATAAGAAACCTGTTGACGTCCAAAGGTTGTCCGCTCAGGAAATAAGAAGCACCACTGTAGACGAAGGCGTACAATATCTGTATAGGCAAGTTGCATATAAACGAGGCCACGAAATAAGTTCTTAGCTGGTACCAGTTATTGAATCTTTCCTTTCTCAACGTCATTATCTCCGAAGGAAACTTGAACACCGCTGGCATCATGCTCGTGTAGCTCAGATATATGCAGCTGACCATGAAAAATCCAACGTTGCTAAGAGTCTTGCTTCCGTCGTGACCAGCATCCATATACAGCAGACCTAGCAACACGCCTACTGCGAAATGAGCGACTATCTTTAGGTAGGTGACCGTCCAGTCTCTGAATAATTGAATCATAAACCGTCGTGTCAGCACGAAAAACTTCTCGAATTCTGACGGTGGTTGGATCAGCACACTCGTTTTTGTTACGTTCGTACTATTGTTAACTTCTATACTTAGGATCTGCGAGGTATTCAAACGCCACGACTTCTCTTTATTGCTGGCTAGATGTGCCAACTGATCGTTGAAGTCTCCGTATTCCTTGCTTATTACTTCGATCATGTAATCAGCTGGATTGTGGTACATGGGACAGTGAAGTCCAATACTGGAAAAATACGCGACCGTGTTCTTCGTAGTTCCTTCGTACATACATTTACCATCGGCTAGGAGATAGACGGTGTCGAACATCTCGTAGGTGGCCGCGCTAGGTTGATGAATCGTGCAGATGATCGTTCTACCAGCCTTGGCCAGGTTATGCAGCAATCTGATGCACTGATGAGAAGACAAAGAGTCAAGGCCGGTTGTCGGTTCGTCGAGGAATATCACTGGTGGATTGTCCAGCAACTCTAACGCGATGCTAAGCCTCTTCTTTTGTCCACCGCTCAATCGATTGCATCTGGTTTGCTTCGCTTTGCTCAGATCCAAATTATCCAACATCTCGTCGATCAGCATTTCCTTAGCTTTTAGGCTCAGACTGTTACCGATCTTTAAATTACTTGCCATCCACATGGTCTCCCACACGGTGAACAATGGCAGCAGATAATCGTCCTGTTGAATGTAACACGACTGCTTCTTGTATTGTTTCCAAGTTTGTTTTCCCTGATTCCCGATGTAGTCGATCTCTCCTGTCCACTTGCCCCTCTGAAATCCCGTCAGGATGTTCAACAAAGTTGATTTTCCAGCACCAGACAGTCCCATTATTGCCGACAGTTCCCCGGACTTGAAGGTTCCGCTAACCCCTTTCAGAATCTTCTTCAACGAACCGAAATAGCCATCTCTCACTTCGTAGGTGAGATTAGTAAACTGGATGTCGATCGATTCAGCCTTCGGCAAACTTAGTAATATTACTCGCTGACACATATTGACCCGATGATCGGCCTGACCCAATGAGAAATGATCGTGTCTTGACGCGGAGCTTCTGTACCTCTTCTCTCCCGTTCTTCGATCAAACGTCATGCATATCACGTGTTATCTACCCGCTTTTCGTCGGTCGATCGTCGAATAATTTTCTATCAATCGTCTAAAATGAGGTTATCCGTTTGTTTCGAAAGAATGCATCGATTCCTGCCACTGTCAGCGGTGAACTTTGATAACTATACTTTGCGGTTTCTTCAATTTGCTCTTGGAGGAAAGAAAATTTCAACGAAAGTGTAATTCGATTCAACCAACTGTTCGATCTCAAGAGATCGTATTTCATATGTCGCGCTTCTCGAAAATATTCATCGATCTTCGCAAACTTTTAAGCCCAAACGTCAAATATATTTGTCTTTCGATTTTCTCAAATACGAACAAGCTTCAAAAATGAAAACGTCGGCGAGATCGTGGACTTTAATTCACCATGAAATAATATTTTATAATTCTGGATAATTGTGAGATCTCAGTTTAAAATTTGTATCTCTGTGAGTTCATTGGCTCTGCCAATAATAATGGAAGAACGAAGCGAACTCTTTGGTAATATATTACGACGCAGCACAATTATCGGCGGAAACTTCGTAGAATTAGTTGTTCGGCTTATCATCCAATTGCTGTCTGGTGGATAGTACGCGTCACTATTTCGCTATCCTTTTTGCATATTTCTTCTCGTACTGTAACAAACATTAAATTCATTAAAATTATAATTACGAGGTTCACGCAGGTCACTGAAATAAGCAGATAAAGAATCTTTTAACACTAGATTTTCTGTTCGCTCAAACGCTCATTAATTTATACAATAGAAAAAGTCTACTACGATAGATTAAGTAAGTAGTATGACAGATAGTGTAATATGTTGTGCAATTTGTCGTGTATTATCTATTTATGTAATTTTATATCACCCTATGTTACGAACCGAGTAGTTAATATTTAAATATTGCCATGCTGATAAATCCAATTATTCTTTTGCCATTTTCTTTCCACTGATGTACTATATTTGAACACTGTTATGTTGATAAATCTATCAGTTCTTCTCTCGTTTGCGGGGTTCCATCGACGCGTTTGTCCCCATCAATCTTGTTTCTTCTGAATAATCTACTGTAATGTAATGTAATGTAATGTAATGTACTGTAATGTAAGGATGATAATGTTTTTGAGTTTAACGAACCATTGGTTCAAAACTTACGCGTTTTTTAAATTTGGTACTCTTGACGTACTGTATGCTTTATTTGAACGCGATATGGTTATCGCATACCGTCCAAATTTTGCTATTTGTTTAAACAAATAACAAAGCAGCATATCCGCTTTGTTATCAATATACAATTCGATTTGTCTAATAATATTCCTCATAAAGTTTACCGGTTCCCTTTAAGACGCGATAAAAATATTAATATGCTCTGATGCTCCAACAGTACTCGTACTTTACTATCTCTTAGACTCTACCTACGCTTAAACTGTGTCCAGTTGCGCTCAGGGTAGAGGTGTTGAAATTTCCAAGTTCTCGCACACCTCTAGCTCATAGCCATACAGAAATTTGCCACTTTCCTTCGCGTAATAACTTTCGAAGATTCCTAAAGTTGAAATTGGTACTCTATTGGAACTCCATTCTAGGTAAGTACTTTCAGTAAATATAAGCGGAAATATCGACCGATCCTCAAGAACCTTGATCTCGACACATGTTGCAAAGGGCGCTACCCCGTGTAACTTTTCGTTGTAGGTTTCAGTTGCTGCTCGTTATTTCGTAAAAAGTTACCAAGAAAATCATGTTGTTGTACAGAGTATATAAATAGTAAGTGCAAAATCATCGTAGCATGGTTCTATTACATCGACCCGGAAGTTTCTTTCGTTTTACAAGGAAATAATAGATGCACGATATATTTTGTTTTACATTATTTTATTGAATTACGTATGATCCATTTTGTTCTATTAAGATAAAGACCACAACAGTTGACAGATTAGGCTTCATGTTTGTACAAAGATGCACTGTTGTAAAATACATGTTTGTAAAAGAAAGAGACTTTTGCGACAACCCAATATGTATCTAAATCGATGGAGATTTGCGAAGAAATGTTCATTTTCTTGCAACGTATTCTGTTCGTCGCGAGAAACAAGAGTCTCTCAAAGGAACCATGGATCGCAGTTAAATCTTTTAACAGTTGCACGTGGATTTTTGCGAGTCTGAACTTTGGCGTTTTGTCAATCGAGCATGTTTTCATCCAGAAATAATACACGCTCCGAAATGTGTGGGATGCGTTGATACTTACGTAAGCACCCAACGGCAAAAGTTTCGTCGAGTAGCACAATCATTGTTGTGTCGAGACTGCTTGAACACGGTGAATTTTGTAAGGCCGTAAGCCTTCTTCTTCAATTAATCTATTAACACTCGACGACCTCTTTTATGAAATAACGATAAACACGAACAAAAGCGATAATTAAATCTGTTCTTCTTTACGTTAGTTGGCGGGGTCCTGCGAGAATTGATCAACTTGTATTCAGATGACGCAATTCTTGAGTTTTAAATTATCATTAACATAATCTGCTGAAAATCGCATTGTCACGGAATGTCTTTTGCATATAGAGATCTTTCATTATTGTTGAATTTTGATATATTTTTACGAGCTAATCTACAATTTCCTGTTGCTACGTAAATAGCATGCTCATTAAAATAGCTTCCTCAAGCAATGCGAATATAAATCGCATTGCAAATAAAGCCAATGTAAGAGTTATTAAAGCCTTAGAATTTTTTTTTTTTTTTTTCAAGAGGCGAGGTCATTTGCGACCCGTGCGTCCTTTGAAACTTTTATTCTTCGCGACAAGTAGAATACTTTGCAATGGAAGAAAATTTGAACATTGAAAATCACGATCAAGGTTACTTTTTATACACTCTGTACGTAATTCCGCCTATACATAAATACATGGACATATGTGTGGCTACGAACGCGAACGCAAGCGACGTAATAGCCGCGTTTGTCTCTTAGTTTTTATTTCGAAGAAATACCGCATGTGTTGCTCACTCGTTCCACTCGTTCGTAAAAATCTAGTCCAACTAAACAGATACCAATGCCACATCTAGGCGAAGGGAGCCCGATTTTCGGTCAAAAACTTTTTCTTGAAAGTTGCTCGCTCCTTCGCTGGGACTGGATTCCCCATTTGTCAATATTTACCAAAATTATTTCGTAAATGGATGCCAATTTTCTCCAGAGTATTATAAGAACATAGTTTCAACACTTGTGAAACGCAATTTCCTCGTTTGCTACTACTTGTTATTACTACTAGGTATCAGTTCTATCCTAATTTCGATAGCTTAGTCTATTTTTATACTTTATAATCTTATTCAAATAAATGGAGCAACGATCAGGAGTTTATTCAATTGGACGCTAACTAAAATTTTCTTGAATAAATGGACTTTCTACTATACACGATTTTTGTATAAGCCAAACAACATTCGATAAAAATTAACCACAATTTGTCCCTATTCTCATTCGTGACAACTTACGCCGCATCTCGATATTTCTAGATCCATAAAATATAAATCGTACACGATTGAATTAATATCGTTAATGAAGTTTCATAAGTTACAAGCTACATGCTATTAGTATTAGTAAATTCTCTTGTATAATACTAATAAACATAGGGTATGTAAAGTATGGATATTCGAATATTTCAGTCGAGATAAGTAAATGATAATACTAATAAACATAGGGTATGTAAAGTATGGATATTCGAATATTTCAGTCGAGATAAGTAATTGGCCTTGTAATTCGTCAAATTTTCTTATCAACCTTGTCAACTTTTTAAGATATTCATGTTTGAACACAAACTATATCTGACTTGTATTTGTGCGATAAACAGTGTAATTATATATTATCGTGAACTCGTATTGACAATTCGGTAGTTATTACTTTCAATAATTAAAAAGTAAGAAGAGACCTGTTCAATGTTAATATCCTTAATAGTAATTATTATAATTCAATAGCATTTGTATATTACTTTATTTCTGGAAATTGTTTTATTGTATATTTCATTAGTTCTTGTATAATTTCGTCTTGCTTCTTCAAATGAACTTACCACAGGGCTGTTCGAATCATTTTCTCGTCTTTGATGTCTCTTCTTCTTGAACATAAAAATCACGATAATTCTCCACCTTTTCATTAACTAATATTCGAGTTTAGTGGTGTTACATGACATGGAACAAGTTCGATTGTACTGTGCAAAGTTTAAGATTGAATTCTAAAATGTCGAAGCTTAGGTGATTCGCACCGAAGCCTACCTTATTGTCATGAAATTTTACAAATTGCAAATCATCTGATTATCCTGTTTGGCGTAAAATGATAGAATAAAAAGGAAAACTATAATTTGCAACTCGTCAATTCGCTAATATTATTAGCATTAGTAACTAATGTATTGTGCGAGCGTGTCCAGAACTCGCAATTGGAGATGTGACGCATGCTACTCGTGTACAGTGGATCTTTAAAATAGATCATTTGTGGCGTTCACGTACTACATTCATGCATGAAAGATTTGTTGGATTTTACGTAATATCATTCAACATCTCAGTTGCATAAACGTTTGATGATAATAAAGACCTTGTTACCTTATAGAGAAGGTGTTCCACTAAGACTTCGCGGGACCGTATAATGCATAAAATCGGTCATTAGAGGTACCAACAATTTGTTGAATTACATGATCCGATATTTATTAGATGAATATAGAACAACGCCATTAACTAATGTTAATAGGAATAAAAAATATGAGGAAAATCAATGCGAACAAAAAACATTATCGTATTTGAATATGATACAATTGATATTTACGAGTGTAAAATTAGCGTTGACGTGTCTTTAGCTTTCGCATAAATTCATTCTCTTAATTCGATTACAGTCTACGTAACAGTCTAATGATAAATAATTTTGTTTGGACGAATTTTCATTTCGAAAAATTATATTCGTTATTCGTTATATGTGTTAATCGATAATCAATCGATAACCGATGCTTGTGAAATGGGATAAATCGAGATAAGATGGTCTTTACGATCGTGATAGTTCGGTGCGAGGAGTAAAAGAAAACTTAATTAACTTAAGAAAAAGATTGATTAAACACGATGGACAAAGAATAAGAAAAAATCATATTTTATTACGCAGATCATCCAATTCAGCTTATTTTGAAATGTAGCGAATTTGTAGATTTTTCCAGTGGAACTTTAGATCAAGTTCCTCATTGAGACATCGCCGTTTTGTTCGTGTCTTTTTCATTTTACAAAGGAATGTCATGAAATATCGTTGCGCAACGATAATAAATAAGTATCCCATCCTTGAATTAAATAAATTCTTTTTACGTAAAAAATCTTACATTCTTTTTATTTGTATATATTGACAATATATTAACAGTTAAAACATCAATTTATCGCAAATCAACATGAACTGTTATAACTTCGGTTAGCAACACGATTGTTTGCGTTTATTAATTTTTGTCTAAATGCAGTAAACATACTATTGACTCTTCAATGGAACATCAATAGGAAAGAATATTTTAATACAATTTAATAGAATATTATACTTATATAATACTATATTGCAAATTTGTTGTAAATCAAAATGTAAACTATTTATATATGTGTATGTGTTTAAAGATAACACGAAATTCGTTTCATGATTTTTTATGTAATTTCTTTATATAATGCCTTTCTACATAGATGGGTATTTGCCTATCCCAAGTCTCGTTTTAGTTCGATGTATCAGCATTCTTTGTATAAACAACACACGCAAGTCTCACAAGTATGTCGACAATTAAATCTACTATCATTCTATTATATAAAGCTTTGTTCGCTTATACTCTATCTTCAAGGCAATGTGACCAGAAGCTATCGTATCCCATAAAACAGATTCTAAATGCGAACGAAACTTTAAATGGTTAAGATAGAAGTAAAATAATTAAATGTTTCTTCTTTCCGTTTCATTGAAACAGTTAACGCTAATTGTAATCTGTAAATATTACAGCAGTTCGGTTGTGTAACTTTTATGGAGGCCAGCAAGTCTAAAATGAATTTCACAATTTGTGGTTACACCTAGCGACCACAATCCTCCACCAAACTATTTTTATTAGCTGTCATTATATTTTTCGTGGATAATCAAAATACACGCGATTCTTTTCTAAATTAAATTTGGACAAAAAAAAAGGATCTTTGGATTTGAAATATATTAGGCACTAAATCTTTATTTTGATTAAAGAAGTATTCTACTTCATATGTTAGTTTTTAAAAAAGGTGTAAACGAAAATATAGGAACTACTGTGTTTCAAAAATGTTTAAATACATACATATATATATATGTATGTAGGAATAATATAGGAAAACAAAAATATATAGGATTGATAATTCTTATACTTCTGTGTGACGAAATCTTTTTGATTTTTAACTGTGGTTGTGGCTTCTGATGACGCATTATATCATGAGTCATCTGTTGCTCGTGTGGAATACACGAGTAAATTCTGCACGAGTTTCGTTTATCTTCGTCATTGGTGATGATCTCTCGCTTCATTGCGTTGTGAAACAAAGTTATGTATACATATAATTCGATGTAAAATATTGTTACGCCCTCGTACATCACTTCCATCAAATCTGAAGTAACGAAACTGGTTGGTCATGTCAGGTAAAATCGTGTTAAAAGGAAGAGAGTTTCAAAGAAGAAATAAATATTCTTGGTGTGCAACAAGGAAAATTTTCTGCGTTGGTGACACCCGAGGAGGCGAACACACTATGACTGGTGTAATTGTCACGGTTACGAGGTTACGAAAAATATAAGAACCTGCACAAATTCGGACTCTATGATATGTATTTCGGACAATATATTCGAAATGAATATTAAAAGGAAGAAGAGAGAAGGAAGTAAATTTAATAGAAGTGTACATGAATCATCGTCGATGTTAGCGATCGATAACTGATGAATGTTTAGAGTAAAAAAAGAAAAAATTAAATTCACGACGTCCGATTTGATACCAAAACGTGATATTTTATTGCTACAATCAATGCTGCACTATCATATCCAGGGGATGTTTAATCTTCATTCCAGTATATATAAGTAGCGTCGAATTAGGATAAAACGAAGCACCAAGTACCAAAATAAGTAAAACGAATGCCATCGTGCAGTGGTCGTAAACGCTAGAAAAAGATATCATCGGAACAAGATTAATTTAAATAGAGTTAAATTTGTTTAAATTTTGATCTTTGCAGACGCGAATATACGATGTACGTGTTTCGCCATTTGTACGTTTCAGCTATGTTAGCTTTGAGCTACAGTGTCAAAGTTCAGATAATCGGAAAATTTTTTAAATAATCGGGAATTTTTTTAAATAATCGGAGGATTGTTAATTAGGCGATAAAGATAATATATGATCGATTTTGTTGCATCGGTTTCGACATCACACTAAATTGGATTAGGACAGCTTCGACTGCACTTAAGACTGCGAGAACTGCTTCAAGGAATTCATCGCTAAAGAAAATGAGAAAACTAGAACTTTTGAAAAAAATTATCATACAGTTACTTAATAAATGACGAATACAGGCATATCTCGTCGACAAAGCGAGGGATCCGAGAACTAGTAAGAGGTCCGTAAAAGCGAAAAACCATAAATTTTTGTGGTCGAACGAATTGTTACATCGTTTAGTAAAAGACTAATAAAATATGTATTAATGTTCGGCCGATCATTCTTTGACTTGCTGCTATTTCTTGCGGTCGATTTCGATCGGATTGTTTATTTCGAGTTGAAACTGTAGTCACTGAAAGAAACAGCGCAGGAATATTAACATTATTTAACAATATACTATTCATCTTTCTTAATTTTCAATATAATTCTATTTTAAACAAAAATCTGTCTTAATCAATATCTTTTTTACTCAAACACGATAGATAAATGCATACATTGAGGCCCATAAATGTTACGACTTCTGCTATGTCTACTAGATCAAATGTGATATTTAATGTGAGTCGAATACCTTTGTCTGCTTTTATTTTCTAGTTATTCTATTACAAATATCTTATTTCACTGGCATCATAGACCCCTTATAACGTAAAATATTAAATAAGATAAAATTTGTAAAATGATTCTTATTAATATGCATTTGCACACCCCCAACTGGTAGATATTCTAATACTTAAGTGTATACTCACACGTATATTCACTTACTTCGCAGTTTAGAATCAAATCTCAATTAATAATTCAACATCCTGTTTTTCTACGTCGTCGTTAATATCATCTAATATCCATGCATCAATTATTATCGTAATCGTTATGTAAATCGACTACAAATCGTATAGTCATTAAAGAGTAATTTATTTAATATCGGTTATGACTCGCATTTGCATTGTAGACTATAGGAGGTCAGCCTAAAGGTAGCTATAGAAATTCTCTTAATTTGCTTATTGCTAATTAAACATAAATTTTATACTGAACATAAATTACTGATCAATCTTTGTTACAAGTAAGTTTAATCTACTTCATGCGTTTTAATATTAATTTCCTGGTAACGTTAGAAGAATTGCAAATGTTAATATATTTTTTGTGTCGTTTCTATGTTCGCCGCTTTTGTGTCGCTTTATCTTAGGATTTAACGATTTGGACAGGAGCACTTTTCAACGAAGTTCTCTCTATAAAAAGAATTACTTCACGTGGGAAGATACGTAAGTTAAATTACAGTTTTTACAGGTTTATCACTTGCGAAATATGCGGACATTTTCTGCTACATTGTAATTTCTACGAATTGTTTACAATTTTACTTACAATTACAGTAGATTATACACGTATATCGTGTAAGTAGGTAATTTAGGGAGACATAGATGATAATGCATTGAACCTTGGACAGAAGAACGTTCCGTTTTGTAAATGTAGCAATACATATTTTACTTCCGATATAGTATCGTGTATATTTTTAGAGCTTCTTTACTTCTTTACTTTCTTACTTTTTACATATCTATAAATATTTGTTATGAATGGAAAAATATTTGTAACTTACTTACGGAACTCTTTAGATATAAATTATTGTATCCAGATCCAAATCTCTTTGTTGTATCACAATTAAGTTTTCAGTATAATATTTGCAAAAAAAAGATATACGTATCAGATTTTAAAAGTTAACTTAATCGGGTTAAGATACACGTGTTACTAAATTTAGCTACGGCGATTATAAAGAGTATCACCTGTATTTTGCACAAAAACGTGTATCAATTTGGACCTGAATATCGAATGTTTGATATAGTGATGTCATAAGAAGTATGCATATCTTGGTTTCGTGCTGGTATGTATTCCTTCAATAAATATACATACATATGTGGAATATCGACTTGGTTGAAAATCACGAAATATTTCAAGATTAATTTTTTTTATAACAGTTCACGCGATAAACACGTAATTAATATATACTATCATATATTACCAGAGTGCGTAATTAATCTAATAAATTAGCTTTTTTAACGCTATTATTCACACTGAGATCACAATCGATCCTATTAATTCCAATTAACTTCTGTTGACACTAATCTTTACATACACGTACCGTACTAGTACTACGAAATATCTTATCGCGTAGAATTACCGAATTGTACGATAGAAGCGAAATCTATTTCACACAACTGTTTCTAGACTTCGGTTTAAACACAAACTTTTCAAATTTAACCGCCAAATCAATGGAAATTTATTGTTTCGCGTAACCAGCTCTGAATTTTCGTACCGTAAACTTATCGTAAACTCTTAAGTCTTCATCAAACGTAAATTAGCTTTATCTGATATCCTGTTTGACATCTCGTACATATGATACATATATTACGATACATTGTTTTACGACTAGTAAAACCGGTTAGTTCAACCAATACAAATCTAGGTGAAGGCATTGACAAGTTTTCCAATTAATACTATTCAGATGTATTTAACAGCTTCCTGTCAATAATTATTTTTAATTACGCTCATTGATCTTTCCACCTTAGCCACTTTTACAAATATTAACTTCTTGATGTGCCTAACAAAATCAATTCTTTCAAACGTCAAATCCCATTTGCAGGAAACTTTTCCAAACTTTTTCAAACATAGTCGAACATCATGATCGGTCGATCACTCACCGAAAGCAAACTCGGATATTGTCGTCGTCGGATGTCTTCCAGATATTGTGAGCTCGTTGCAGAAATTTCACTCAAACTTCTCTGAAACGATTTTCGATCCGGATAATCGCGCGTCGAGCCAATGAATGAATCGGAAAACTTATTCATGCACCAGCTCGAAGAGTTCACTCGCGGCACCAGCTCGGGGACATCGCGCAAGCGAGAATGCGAATCGTTGCCTTACGCTCGCAGGAATCACGTTGATACGCCCCGCTCGCTATTCGCCCTTCTAACACGTTTCTCTGGTCGCTTCCACGATTCATTGGTCCGCGAAACCAGTTCCGTCGTGTATCCAGCTTCTCCGGGTTGTCGGGCCTCTTCTTCCTTCCGTTTCTCTCTTTTCCTCGATACTCTCCAGTGGTATGCACAGCGATGCATCTCTTTTTGTTTCTTGGCAATTTTAATAGGGTTAAGATATTCAAACACTTATAAATGTGTACATTTTACGAACGTATTATATATATGCAATTATCACCAAATATTTTGAATTTTGGAATTTCATTAGCACCGCTGTGAGACTCGATTATCGCGATTATATTAAATCCTTATTAAATTATATTATATGCAGAGATCACAAAAGTATTTAAACAGCTAGAAGAACACGAATAAACGTGGAAGGCTTTTTTGTAGGAAAAGGAAGACGAAATTGTAAATTAATTAAATTTCGAGGTATTTTGGCTATTTTCTGGCCATTTAAAGTTATCATCTGTGTCTGTTCTTTCCTCAAGAAATTCATTGAATCGAGAAAGCATATATAATAATTGTTATTGATTGACATGATTTTGTCGCTTAGAGTTTCCGTAACTCTTTCTCTCGTGATATTCTCTCAAATACCCCGATACGTTTTACGAACCAAACATACAAACATGGTCGAGTCAAGAACGCGATATATTTTGCGACCTAAAAATAAGGAATACCAATGAGGCGGCTTATGATATATTTTACGAACCAAATCGTTGTAAATGCAAAGCGAACTACGCTGGAACCGATTATATAATTTTGTGAATCAATCCATAAGATAAATGATAAAAACATTGAAAGCCGTTTTTCTCTTTTGAAGAAAAGTGATGTTAAAAGGAAAGGTCAAAAGCCGCATCGGGGTCGCAGAATTTTGATTTCTCTATATCTACAAAATAAGTAAAACGTCTATAACAATTTAACTGTTTGAATTGAGAATGTTCTGCAATCGACAATCGAAGCGTACGTCAGTTTTTGAAAAAGTGATTCGCGTAAATAACGCGTATATTATTTAATACTTATGAGATGATCATGGAAACAACAGATTCCATAGAAATCTTCATAGAAATCTTATATATTAAATTAAATATAAAAATATATTAAATATGAGACAAGTTTAAGACTTTCCCAATATCTTGGAAGAGTTTCGTATAACGCAGAGAATATATTTATAAAAGGTTTCTATAGTAAATATTTTATTGAAATATACTTATGAGTCACTGTAATAAGTGCACGAAAGAAGTATTCAACGACGAGAAGCACGTAGCTAGAAAATGCTTGATCTCTGGTAATTATACAAAATAGGAAACATCTCGCCGATTTCGATATATACCTAATCATAACTATCATCACAAATATCAGTCGTGAAACAATTGATATTTAATATCATACGTATTCTTTAACCACTCGTTTAAAAATCTTTTCCTCTATAAACAATTCTTCGCTATTTTACTTTTTGTTGGGCTTTTCATCAATCGAGGATCAGAGTAAAACGCGATATTCGATCGATTTATGGAAAATTATTTCACATTTAATGGCAGCCAGATATGAATCTAGTTCAATTTTTTCTTCGTTGTTTGCACAACATTACAAAATTCGTAGTCTGCTCCAGGTGAAAGCGTCGACCGGTGGTTATACGTATAGGAAAAGAGTACTGAGATTTCTTTATAACTTCTTCTTGAGGTCGATACTCGAGGTTGAAACTCGAGGTCGAGTAATTTTTCATCAAGTAATTTTTTAAATTCGTAGGTGTTATTGCCGTAAGAAACAAATCGTTTACTTACCTTTACCGTCAGACAGGAAATTTATAATTAGGTCTGTCAGTTTGTATGAATACCATACTACGTTAGGTACCAATAAATTTCGAGAGACGGAAAAAACGATAACGCATTTATAAATTACTGTTTCATGTTTGAAGCTGATCGAGTGGATCAACATTTTATCGTTAATTGCTATAATGCCCGCTATAATATAGACTTTGTATCGTTACAGTTATATAACATACAGTTATATACAATACATAAATCTAATATACACGTGACAGTATCGATACATAATGTTAGAATAAGGGACGCATTCAAGTGCATTTCTATTATAATTCCGACGCTTCTGTGCATTCACTCTCCTAAGACAACCGTTGATTTGCTATTTTACTTGCAAAATCAAGATGTTACTCCATTTCGATTAAGTTAGTGAATAGACATTGACTAAACTTTAGGTACTTTACTGCCATACTTTCCTGTAAGTTGTTAGTTACAGTGTAGTTATCGTTGTATTATCTATTTTCCTATGAAAAATTGATTTTCTGAAAAAAAAACAAATGTAAAATTTGCTAAAAAAAACATACTGCATTATAAAATATTGTTTGCAACTAGGAAGCGAACAAGAATGTAATTGTTTCGTTAAAGTTATTTCTACTGCAAGAAGCATACATCACGAATAATTTATTGTCGCAAAGATACAGTGATCTTTTCGAACCGGTTCTATGTTTTAATTAATCCAAGGACTCTGGGGACGAAAACAAATTAAATTCCATAATCTTCATTTCGTTCGATCTTTCCTAAGATTAAAGTACACGATTAGCAAATAAATGTGCATTTTATTTAAGTCTGACTTTTTTCCCATTATTGTAATAAGTGCTCGAGAATTATACGTAACGTATAGTGGTAATTATGTACATCGGTATCAAGATCAGTGAATACATTTTCTTAAAATAAAATGCTAAAAGTTTCCAAAATAATCAAGATTGTGCATGTTAAGAAATAAATATTTTATTTCGTAATGTTGTGTATTTATTCAAATGAAAGTAAATGTTATAGGAGGTGACGAGTGTATCGCAAGTAGAAACATTTACTTTCATGTTAATACCACATTAATATTTGTATATTCTTTTAACGAATTACTTATTGTTCAACAACGCATTCAACAACAAAAATTACCGTGACCGATTTCATTTGGATATTGCGTGAAATTTTCTGCTGCTAGATCGTGTTCTAATATTATTAATTCTCCCCGTATAAACCTTAAATACAAAATTAACAACATCTTTAATTTATTATATCACTGTGGGACGAAATACTTGTAAATCTCTGTATTAAACAAGGATAAGTTATACAAGTATAAGTTAATGTTAAATAAGTATTCAAGGAATACATAGCGTTTCAATTCAAAATATATCTGGAAATTCGTATTTATTTATATCCTCGCCAATAGTTGTAAATAATTAAACATTTCGCCGACAAATTACTACGAGAAATAATATTTCTTCTTTGTCGTAATAGTCGTAAGTCAGAATTGACCGCGCGACACGTTTATCTTCATTGAGTAAAAAGATAATCAACAAATCAAACTATATAGAGATATTAAACATAAAACTCGTTTTGATTGATATCTGGTAAGGACAATTAAATAAATTATCAACTCATCTTTGCATCACTCAGGATCAATACCTAAATCACTTTCGCGATGAAGTTGGAATGCAATATCTCTCTGTATTCTTTGTTGTTAGCAAAACCAGTTTCGTGAATGTTTCTTTCTTCACTCCACGATCATGAACTCGGCCAGGATTGAAACGAACTTGTCCAGATCTGACATTAAGGATCGCACAAGTACTTTAATATGTATGGGGTCGTAGGTGAATATATGAGGTGAATACATAATTTTTTATCTTCTGCCGTATTTTTCCTCATATGGACACATCTGTTCACAAGCGTTACATTACTATACATCCTAATATCGTATAGTATCGTGTGAAGTGTGACGATTGCTTCAACATAATTATGAATCAACTAATAAGATGTTTTGCATTCATAGATACAATCACCGGATTATCTCATATTTTCATTGAAGAAGGAAATGGAAGAGAAACTCTCGAATAAAAATATAACAATTTTTTTCAATTTCTATTCTTGTTTTCTAAATTTTCTTATCAGGGACCGACCACCTTCGACGTTTTTGATTAATCGATGCTTTGATAATATACAAGTTCTACTGCGAATACTTTATACATATCACTTCCAGCGTATTTAAGTTTTGCCTTTTATCGTATTTTTATCGTATCGTATCGATGAATTTTATCTGTTGGAACATCTATATATTTCTACGACTTGTTACATATTACGTAATATTGTGTCACCCGTCTCAAACGCACATATCAAAATAACAATTAAGGCAATTATGTTTCACGTGTTACGTAACCTAACACACACGATACTTGTTATTATGGCTCTAACTCTAAAAGACTGCTACAATTGGTGGTTATTAGGCTTTCAATATCAATTCTCTGCGACAAATAAACAATTAAACGATACACTGCGAGTCCGAAATCTCTAATAATGAATAACCTCTGTAATTCGAATCTCTATAATTCGAGAACTTCCATAAGACTAGAATCTCGTTCGTTCCTTTTCTCTACGTTTGTAAAATCTCTTCAGGTAGAAATAGATCCAAATTAGTTTCTTCGCGTTTGGATGCCTTATTTTACCTCTGTGACTCGAATTCAGAAAAGTCTCGGCCTCTGTAGAGATTCCAAGTTTACCTCTGTGACTCGAATTCAGAAAAGTCTCGGCCTCTGTAGAGATTCCAAGTTTACCTCTGTCTAGAAATTGCCGTGTAGCCTGCTGCTCTTTCTTCCACGAAAATGTATCGTTTTTTGTCGAGCCTTTGCTCTTCCGATGTAAATTGATTGCTATTCGTCGATCACGTCGAAAGCGTATATCTATAATCTCTACTGTTAGATTTGTTACGCGTCTCTACGCCTTTGCGAATATAAGTCGAATGTCAGTCGAATATGAATCGAATATGAACCTAACGCGTGTAAAAAGCACGTGTATGTCGAATTTTCATTCGTTAAACCCCTCTTACTCGAAAACCTTGATAAGTCGGTACTTTCATAAGTTTATACTTTTCCCTAGAGATTCGAGTTACCGAGGTTCTACCGTATTTTGCATATTTTTTTATTAAATACCAAAGCATAGACATCTAGATATATTTAACAACCGGTTTCATATAAATTTAATCTATCATTGAATAGTTATAAAAAACTTTCCATATGAGTTTAACGATCATTTCGCGATCAAACTTGATATATTTTCTAAGACGAAAGAATTACGAGTAGGTTGAAAATAACTGAAAGATTGCAATGGTTTTCAAGCTATTTACGGTTGCATCGACAAGTAATTGGAAAAATGGTATAAATCGACGTGAAATTTGCGAAGCGTAGAATACTCTACAATATTTGAACCGCAAATGGATTAGTTCGTAGATGCTATTCCTCAATTGTTTGTAATATACGAATTTAAATTATCTAGCAGTTGAGAAATTCTATTTACGTATAAATTGGTTACGTGATGGATATATGTGGGAACACCGACGTCCTAAATTGTAAGTTTTTAGAGATAGCAATTTCAGTCCGTTTGTAATATCATCGTTGATTATTCTATGATGTGTACCTTGATATGTATAAGAGTGCATGAATTAGTTACACAATACATAATAAGAAATGTATCGAGGTTAACTGCGTCACATGGAACATTCGCTCCATTAACATTTTATTTCTAAATAAAATAAGAGCAAAAATTCCATCTGTGAGCAAATTAATCTCGTAAAATGATAAATTCTAGAATAGATCGTAGATCTTGATCGCATGAATTCAGAGAATCTATGACAACAATCGTTAATAATTAATAATTCTTGAATTAATGTAATCTTGAATTATATACACTGGTGACAAGTAGTATTTGTATTTACGTACTTTCGAAGTTCTACATTTCACTTGCATAGTTATCATAAAAAAAGGTACTACTAAACGATACGAAATTTAATACTGTACTTGCACCTATAATTAATTAGTATATAAATACGATACTATAATAAGTACAAATGGTTCATGGATAGCTTTTGTAATCAGTGTATACGATGATCGACAATGGAATATGTAGTATTTACCGATTCACTAGTAGCCTATATCGCTTAGTTCGTATATCCATTCGTGTAATCTACTACATTATCAGTTTACTACAGTACTTCGTATACTAGTCTGTAACTCGTCGATATTACAGAGCTGCAAATGAATACCTTTTTTTTTTCAAACATTCAAACGACCCATTGCAAAACTCACATATGTATACATGTACATAGTTTTAAGACTAATAATAAATGTGCTTGTAAATACAATTTATAAGTAATTCTCTATAATAATATTACTTTTGGCGAAACCTGCACTATAATGTGTACAAATCGAAAAGTACTGTATTTTTGCACATATCAATAAATTTTAAATAGGAATGTCTAAATCACAAATGTAGAAGAATATTACAAGTGGCAGGATATATAATTACATTATATTAAAAGAAATAATAAAACATTATAAATAATATAATTTATGCATTTGTATGCTACTAGAAGGTTTAAATAAATGTTAAAGAAACGCTACACAACTCTTGAATAATTTCATAACCTATCCAGCGATCCTAAAACGACCACTTCCGACTTATGTTAATTAAGGCGAATACAGCAAATGTTGTCCTACTCCAGGGATAACTGAATCGAATCCTGAAAAATGACGTCATTTCCAGGAATAACCTCGATAATTCCAGGAATATGACGTCATTTCCAGGAATTTCCTGATACGTGCCACCTCCTCTGGAATCATGTTCTCCTGTTACAAAGTCGAAAAATCCCTCATTTCGGCCCAAAAACCCGAAAAATCAGTCGAAAGCGCGAAAATCCAGGTTTCTGCGAATTCCAGGAATATGACGTCATTTCCAGGAATAACCTCGATAATTCCAGGAATATGACGTAATTTCCAGGAATCTCCTGATACGTACCACCTTCTCTGGTATCATGTTCTCCTGTTACAAAGTCGAAAAATCCCTCATTTCCGCCCAAAAACCCGGAAAATCAGTCGAAAGCGCGAAAATCCAGGTTTCTGCGAATTCCAGGAATATGACGTCATTTCCAGGAATCTCCTGATACGTACCACCTTCTCTGGTATCATGTTCTCCTGTTACAAAGTCGAAAAATCCCTCATTTCGGCCCAAAAACCCGGAAAATCAGTCGAAAGCGCGAAAATCCAGGTTTCTGCGAATTCCAGGAATATGACGTCATTTCCAGGAATCTCCTGATACGTACCACCTCCTCTGGAATCATGTTCTCCTGTTACAAAGTCGAAAAATCCCTCATTTCGGCCCAAAAACCCGGAAAATCAGTCGAAAGCGCGAAAAAACGGGTTTTTCCGAATTCCAGGAATATGACGTCATTTCCAGGAATCTCCTGATACGTACCACCTCTTCTGGAATCATGTTCTCCTGTTACAAAGTCGAAAAATCCCTCATTTCGGCCCAAAAACCCGAAAAATCGGTCGAAAGTGCGGAAAAACGGGTTTTTGCGAATTCCAGGAATATGACGTCATTTCCAGGANATCTCCTGATACGTACCACCTCTTCTGGAATCATGTTCTCCTGTTACAAAGTCGAAAAATCCCTCATTTCGGCCCAAAAACCCGAAAAATCGGTCGAAAGTGCGGAAAAACGGGTTTTTGCGAATTCCAGGAATATGACGTAATTTCCAGGAATCTCCTGATACGTACCACCTTCTCTGGTATCATGTTCTCCTGTTACAAAGTCGAAAAATCCCTCATTTCGGCCCAAAAACCCGAAAAATCGGTCGAAATTGCGAAAATCCAGGTTTCTGCGAATTCCAGGAATATGACGTCATTTCCAGGAATCTCCTGATACGTACCACCTCCTCTGGAATCATGTTCTCCTGTTACAAAGTCGAAAAATCCCTCATTTCGGCCCAAAAACCCGAAAAATCGGTCGAAAGTGCGGAAAAACGGGTTTTTGCGAATTCCAGGAATATGACGTCATTTCCAGGAATCTCCTGATACGTACCACCTTCTCTGGTATCATGTTCTCCTGTTACAAAGTCGAAAAATCCCTCATTTCGGCCCAAAAACCCGAAAAATCGGTCGAAAGTGCGAAAATCCAGGTTTCTGCGAATTCCAGGAATATGACGTCATTTCCAGGAATCTCCTGATACGTACCACCTCCTCTGGAATCATGTTCTCCTGTTACAAAGTCGAAAAATCCCTCATTTCGGCCCAAAAACCCGGAAAATCAGTCGAAAGCGCGAAAAAACGGGTTTTTGCGAATTCCAGGAATATGACGTCATTTCCAGGAATCTCCTGATACGTGACACCTCCTCTGGAATCATGTTCTCCTGTTACAATGTTGTCTACCGATTTTTCTTAATTTTTTGTGGCGGAATGCGGAATTTTTCGACATTGTATTTATTATATTACATGTTTGTGTGAATAGTTGCATTTTCATTTGCTCGGTTAATTATAAACACTGTAAGGGAACTGCTGATAGCAAGATGTTTTAATGTAAGCTATCTGTAGCTGACGGTGGTTTATTCAATCGTTTGTTCCATTTATCGTTAATTCTATCTTCGAACTATGGTCGGTATAGTGTTGGAAAGGCAGATCTTTAAAACGTTCAGAGATCAGGGATGGAGGTGGACTGTCACTTATTCGTAACGTCAGGGAAAACATGCCGCATACGATTACTCAACACAAACCGTGGTTAACGGAATAATTATTTGGATTAAAATTGTTTTTATTTTTCATATAGGTGTTTCTTGGTATTAATCACCCGTATTAAAAAGATATATTATTATCTTGCGAAGATATACTGAGAGGTGCGATTTATCATTTGTAAGTAAGTATATGTGTACTTTTTATTCGAGTCGTGTTGGAAACGAAGGTGCCTGTTGCAATCCTCCTTTCTGGCTTCTGGTAACTATCGATTTAAAGGGGTTGATGTCTACAGAATACTGAGTCGCGTTTTTGACAAGCGATGATATATTCGATTTATGTTTTTTAACTTTTTGCTCGAAACTTTGCTTTGAGGGTGGATATTTTGTTTACTTTTGTTTATTTATTATAAGTCTAACTACATTTATTATTTATTATTTATTATTTATTACAAAGCTATGCGAATACTACTATGTATTATTTCAAACTATTAAGCTAAACTATCCGGATATAAATTTTAACTCAAACTAAAAAGTATTTTCTTATATACTATATTTAAATAACTATTTCCTTTCTTTTTATTTCTTATATTCTAATTTACCTAATACCAATGTGTATAATTATATGTCTCAAGAGCTATAAGCACGTTTTAAATGGTTTATTGGCATTGCTAAATAAGGAATAAACCAACTATTTACTAAAAATAAAACTAAAACTATTATATGTACATTCTTCTTTCTGTTTCTGGAATTCTGATTAATCGAATACTAATTTGTTTAATTATATATTTATTCGAAAAACTATAGGCCTGTCTTAAAAAAGTTTACTGCAAAGCTAGGTAAAGAATAGTCTTGCTGCAGTCGCAGAATTAGCTTTGAGATATAGCTTCGTCCCGCTGGACGTAAAAGACAGTCTTAAGAAGAAGAATTTATCGATCTTAGCATTTTCTTTCTTCACCCAGAAGACTGGGTGCGTAGGCTGCCTACGAAGTGGGGGTGGCCGGAGACGGAATTAAAGATGGCGGTACTTTTTCCATTGTTTCTACCTCCGCTTTCTCTCGCACACCCTTAGACTTCTTAGAAGCGTGACTCGCGCTGGTGGGGCGAAAAATGGCTGGAAATATTTTCGAGGGTAATCGAAATGGGGGTGAGTATCCTTGTCCACTCCCCTAGGGCAGTTCGTGGGATTGAACGATGGCAATGGACGATCAAAATGTCTGCCATTATTATGTCTGAAAAATAAAAAATAAGATTATTAACTGATAATCATTAATGAAATGGTTTCACGTTAATTTAATTCTGTACATATCGCTTTTTGTGCTATTAGTATTTTTTATACTTTTGTACTACTAAAACATTGTTATTAACCATTTATTAATTACCATTATACGCTATTTTTATGAATTTAATGAGCTATAACGAAAACTGCAAGTGATTCAGAGTCAAAGTTTTCGCTGCATCGCTGTAAAATAAAGCATTCACCGTAGAATTAAAAGACTAACCAAGGGCTGAAAAACTAAGCATGTTTATTGCTGCAACCAATGTAAAATCCTAGCAAAGGAAAATCCATTAACGATCAAACGAAACAAGACCAATTTTCCTTCCTCGTGGAAGCTTGCCAAGTTAATGCGATCGATGGTCGTATAGATACTCGAAAACCATCAGTGTATCCCTTTCACTCTCTAGTCCGTCAGAGAAGCTTTTGTTTTTTCTCTTATTACTACTCTTACTGCAGCGAGTATCGATCGACTGGGATCGTATTTTCTTCGAAGGTTTCTCCAGATCTAGAAAACGTTCGCTGTTGTTTTTATTGCTTGAACGCGGAAAGCGGAAAGAGGCGACCGGTAGAATGGGAAGGAAAAAGAGGGTGGTGGGAAGCGAAGGGGTAGAAAGCTCGGAAGGAAAAGCAAATGAGACTCGATGTTACAGAGCTCGAGAGGATGGAGCCAGTAATGCGAATGGTATGCAAGAAATCGCGAGTCGCTCGTGTTTCTCTCTTTTCCGTTTTTCCACCCCCTTCTCGTATCGAGACTTTGCCGGGAACCCGCTGCTTACAAGAGAACACGATCCAGAATCGGAGAAATCTGTCGAACTCATCTTCCATTATGTCTTTTCTTTAGGAAAATGTATATGTACATATTGAGATACACCTACACTTCAGTTCGTGATTAAACAAATAGTACCTAAACAGATTTATGCTTCCCATTTTGGAAACTCACTTTACTTATTAAATAATTCTGAATATTCGAAAAATGAACGGAAATAATAAGTAACTAAAGAAATGAACAAACAGATAATTATTAGAAAGATATGTACGTTGTGTATTAATAGTTACTATTCACACGACATCGCTTGAGTATAACGTCACCAGTCGCCAGAGTACAATGCTATAATAAATACACATATTTCATGATGCTTTTGCAATGAAAACATAGCAGAGTAAACTTTAAAATTAATTTTACTGGCAACAGTCTTTTACAGAATCTTTACAGACAACGCTGGGCAGCGTTTAACGAGATTACAACTCACGAAGTCGAATTTAAAAGGGCTAAAAAACACTTGAAAATTACTTGAAAATGTCGAGTAACTATCGATCGTGGCAAAATTAATGTCCCATGGGGGACATACGCTGCAGCCACACGCGGGACGCATCGTCACGTTATTTACTGGGACTGACTGTTCGGCTTATAATTAAACTCACTTTTCGAAAGGATGAGGCGACACTGAAACCGGGTATGTTGCGATCACGATATAAATGCGTATGCGAAACGCGTTTGGTGTTCGTCGATGCATTTACCAACGCGTTTGACCGGTATGCAAAACGCGGGGTTGACCATCGTCCCTTGAAAAAGGATCGCTAACGAAAATCTTTGTCGAGGGTCGAATCTCGAACAGCTGCTGCCCCTCTCCTTTCATCCCTTAACCGGTGACCCGTGTCCCTTTCGAGCACTTTCAGTTACCAATTAGAATTACTATTTCAGTTACCATCCTATTAGCTATATACAAATCTATTATAAATTCATACTATTTTTTTAACCACTAAAGAACAATAATTTCTTACGATGTGAATAAATGTTAAAGAATGACGTAAACAAATATATAAAGTAAATATTCCAATTCCATTAAATCTTTTTTCTTAAATGTAATATGTAGGAAAAATTAAACGTTATCGTACAACATATTTCAATCTATTTTAGTTCGCGGCAAAGCATAGAAATTTCGCGTGACAGCTAACTATAGTGCTATAGGTGTATGTATACATAGGTATATACACGTGAAATTCGAAAGCACCGAAAAGACAAAGGAAATGCACGACCAATTGGAATAAAATTACAGAGGGTTTACGCGTCGGGGGTGAGGAGAGAGGGTCAGCCAGAGCAGGCAGTTTATTGATTTAATTGCACGGCAATTAGTTAGCCGTTTGTCGTTAAATTTCATCCGGAACGAAGCAGCGATTCGCTTATTTAACCAATGATTAATCGTCGCCAGTTTTATCTGTAGCTAACAAATGACGCTAATGGGTAACCAGAAACGCCATAGAGCGTCGGAACACCATTAGCTATCGATCGACATTAGCGGTTACGCACGCGAGCCCTGGCAACTTTGATGCTCCTTCATCCGGTGCCGATCGAAATAGTTTTTCAATTTTCACGGACGATTGGTCACCCTCCAGTCGCAATTTTCCCGTCGCTTGGCTTTTCGATTATCCACCGAACATCCTGGAACGTTGGCTGTCCCGACGCCCAGCCAGCAACTAACGCGTCCGCGGGCAAAACGCTCGATCCGTCTTTCGTTCGCTCGATTCTGTCGATTCCTCGCGCAAATGAGCCTTTCACAGACTGCTAATCGATCCTGTCGACCTTTCGCTATATTCTATCATAGTTCTTTAAACGCGCGCCAAGAACGATTCGTTAAGAATTTGCTTCGTTTCTATGAGTCAATTGCATTTACAAACTGCAATATACGTACATATGTATCAGACGTACAAAGCTTAGTAACGCAAGATTCCGACATTAAAATATGGATAAAAATAAAAAAACACTGCTTCACAAATAATGTCATTGTAACCACTTGTTCCAAATTGGAAAAATACCTGGAAATTTCTTTTTCATCGTATTGTTGCATAAATCGTTGATATTTTTCAGTACTGGAACGGTTATAAGATTGTCGAGAGTTTCGCATGTCCAAGACGAGGATTTCGGTCTTTTGATAATCTCCTGAAAAGGACAATAGACCAGGAAGTAAAGAAAGAGAGGAGGCAGAAGGGTCCTTACAGTAACAGAGAGGTGAAGCAGGGGTGAGGATCACGTCGGATAAATTATGACGTGATAAGGAAAGGCGAGTAGCAAAAACAAAGGATGGCAGCTCGACTGAGGAAATAATAAGGACTTTTTGATTGTACTATAAATTTAAGAGGCTTTGTTTTTACGAAACCCGAGACCCCTGTACTTTTCGATCGTCGTATTTTTCTCGTCTTTTAATAACATGATATACGAGCAGCGATTGATACGTTCATGCCGCTGATTTACGTGATTGCTGTTCTGAGACGATAAATCTCTGTCTTAAACTTCCTATACTTTTTATTTTATGTAAAAACAATATTAATTCTATCGATTAAAAAGGATAAATAATGTTAATTTCGAAGGCTCTCGGTTTTCGTATTCCTAGTCAGTATTTTAGTATTTATCGGTATTTTATCAGTATGGAAAAGTTTTCACGGAGCGAACTATCGACATTTGCATATTGTCAGAAACATTATATAATACATACGTACGTACGATAAATCGCTCGCAAGTCATACTGGTCGACTTTGCAAGTTAAAAGGTGCATCAACTTTATCAAGTATAAATTTACTTTGTACTTTAAGACGATGTTTGCATCTTCTTGTACCAAACAGCATATCGATGCAAGTTATTTTTTGCAAAAATTGGATATTAAGCATGTATCCGGATAACGAGCATGGGAATTTATATCACCTATATTAATTTATCTGAACGTGATTTTAACAATAATACTTATATCGATATATCGACATTAATGTGGTTTTAGCCGTATCATGTTAATGCTATCCTATTTATGCGATCGAATTGTACTTTTGTATCGTTAATAAATTTCCTGAAGAATACTTTTTTTAAAGAAAAAGCGAAACATGTAATTCCTATTGATACAATTTTTCGTTTCAATCTGTTTATATTTAAAATGCTGATGCACTCGTAAGCGGCGGTTCTGACGCGAGAGTCTCAGCTGGATTAATCGAACATGTAAACGTTTAAGATCGACGATAATTCTTCCGAAAGAAATAAACTAACGATATAACGATAAATTATTTCTTGAGAGACTCTTAATTCCTTGTCGGAAGGTTAGTAGGGCAGGAGTGTGAGGGGTTGATACAAGGGGTTGCGGACGGAAGAGGAAGAGTTGAAAACTCGTGTATCGTGAAACAGGTTTCGGACGCCCGGAAGCCTTTTTCATGCATCTGTAGCCCAAACTTCTCGTCAGGGTTGTTCAGAATAAAACGTCGCTCTTTTTTTTCTATCAACCTTTTTAAAAATACTTTGAAACATTATAAATATAACACTTTGTATATGTATAAGTCTATACAGAAATGGAAATATGTATAGTGGGAAATTTGAATTCCTAAATTGGAAAGGCCAAACAAGTTCTTTTAGGGAAAACGAAAATTTCAAAGTAGCAGGCGGGCGAACGTCCTTAATTAAAGAAAAGTCGAGGATCATTAAACGGTCGACCCTTATAGAGGACACCACTCCTGAGTGTGAGAAGGCATATAGATGCCGTTGATCGCGCGACACTAAAAACTCTCCGCTGGTTTTAAGCGTCGACACGGCTCTTTTACGCGCTTCTAAAAAGTGCCGGCGTGGCGATAAAGAGTGGCCTCGAGGGTGCCCTCGTAAACTCGAAGAAAAGACTGGGTGCTAGGGTCCAGTCGTAAAGAGATCGGGCCGAGACGCATCTAAAAATCTTTAAAACTTCATTTGTTAAGACAATTTTCATTTATTTAAATAAATAAAGTAGAGAAAAGATCGAGGTCAAGTTTATAAATCGATCCTGAATATCGATCGAAAGTAATATAGTGGTACAACAAGTTTAAACGTATACATACATACGTACACTATCGTTCAAAAGTATGCGAACACGGAGTTATTTTTAATAAAATGTAATTTAGTTACGACGTTGACATGAAAAAATTCCTTTCATTTGAAACTTAGTAAAAATTGATCAATAAATCCACATGCTCGTGAGAAGCAATGCAGTTACTTTTGCAGGGTGAAATCAGTTTCACATGTACAAATAAGATCATGGGGTAACAATGAATAGAGTATTTTATATCGGTATCGGTACGATCTCGAACACCATCTTGAGCAACGTTGCATACAGTATCACGAAACTAGCTCGATTATAAGACAGAAAGAGAGGAGAAGCAAAACCATCCCCTCCAACGAGATTATCCCCTCCCTGCTTTCGTTTCTTTCCCAGGATTTTTCTCGTTCCGCGGAGCAACGGAGCAGCAAAAGAAAAGAAGGGAAGGAGCCACCCCTCGGGGCACTAGAAAGGAAGGAGAACGGTCGCTTGGAGGTGGCGAAGGTTTGTAAAGGCACGAAGAAAGAGCGAGAGAGCCTCCTGTCGACCACCTTCGCCGCTCCAGTATTTCAGATAAGAATAAAGTAAATGGCGAATGGGGTTGCCGGAGGGGTGGCTGCAGTAACGGCCGGGCTGGGGTAAAGGTGATGGGGGAGGGTGATGCTTCTCCGACTGGGCCGTATCAAAGCGAAAGGGGTGAAGCAAAAAGTACGACGATCGATGCTACCGGTCACACGGTATACAATGAAGACGGTGCGCTTTACTTTTCCTCCTTTCCACTTCCTTTTCCTCACCCCACCCCCCTATCCAGCGGAGGTCTCGAAGATTTCCAGGAGCTTGCTCAACTCGAACACATATTGCAGGTTTCGCGATATATGTATACGTCTTTTGAATCTTGACAGAAGAAGTAATTTAGTTAAGTTATCGCGAAGTGAACGGGTCAGTGGAAGAGGGTCGGTAGAATTATCGAAGTACAGAAATGAAAGCAGTGAGAGTGAATAATCAGTATGCACCTTAAAGCGAGCTTCGTATAGTACTGTCCCTATTAATTTGTATTCCTACATACACGTTACATCTTCCATATATCGCAGGCTGTGGAAGCCTTTCTACAGTTTTTCCAGAATACAGACCAACCATGCAATAAATTGTCGACTTGTACAAGACCAACAGCGTCCGAAAGAAACACGAGGAACACTTAAACCACACGCCCTGTCCATTGTTCCGTAATAGCCTCGTACAAACAATATTTCCTCGTTCGAGAAGTTTGTGTTTTAATACTCGTTAGAAGTTCGCTGCAATTTTCCTCGGTGTTAACTGAAAAACGACCATCGTTACCACTTTTTTCACCGCCCAGCCTCTGCCCCCTCCCCCTCCTGTTCATTCGGGCTGTCTTCGAAGCGGGCTGGAGCGTAATAGAGGCGAATGGGGCGGCGGGATGAATTTCCTAATTAAAACTCGTGGGAAACTATTTAAAACTTAAAAAGGAACGAGGCTAGACCCAAAGCAACCCGGGCCCCATTATCGCCCTTGCCACGACCAACTTCGGCAAATTATGAATTTCATCGGACTTGGCACAACCCTCCTGGACAGGCTAACACTCTTGTACCTTGTTCTATTTTTCTTTTCCTCCGCCTTTTACTTTCTGTCGTCCTTTTTCCTTTCAAAAGTATGAAAATTGTGGTCCTCGAGCGAATTTCCTTTTACAAATTGCTACAAGACAAGTTTAGAACCCGTTCTTATTTACGTCTGGATAGTAAAAATCTCGAAGAACTTCATTCTTGCTCGTGTGGTTAGAACATATGTGGTGGTATTAGATCGTAAGCATGTTCCTCCGTTACTGTTACAGTGTTACTACGACAATATGTCATTATGCTTTGATCAATGTTCATGCCAATGTATGACGAAGCCTTCGTTAACTTTCTACAATTTCCATAGAAAGGAAGAAAAAATGCACGAACTCCTTCCCTTAAAACATTCCGGTTCCGATCGCGCGATGCTGAAAATAGAGGGTAGTAAATTAGCGAGGGAAACGAGAATTCTGGGGGATGGTCGAGAATTTGCGAAAAACTCGCAACGGGTGCAATTAATCGTATCAAGGGTTTACGTTCCGTCGGTTCGTTTCCCCGAAAAGGCTGGATCCGGTAAATGCCTCGAACCTTCCGGCCACCATCTCCTTCTGTTCTTTTTATTTCGCGAGAACGCTTCCACTCTCCGAGACTTACTTTAACTGCTTGCAACGCGGCGGGCAATTAGAAGCGGCGTCTTTTAAGCCCGGTCATAGATTTTTCCGCGTAGCTACACCGCTTAAAGCGGGAAAATTTAAGGCCAGTTTACAAGCCACTTGATGCATGTGGTATTATAGACGTGCTTAATTTTCTTGCTGCTTTCTCTTTCGCAACATCTTCAAGATTCACTCATTCTCTACTTATTCTGAAGCGATTAAAATAGAAAATTATACGAGTTTTTTTTTCTCTATGTCGTTTAAAGATGTAAGAGAAACTCGGAGATTTTCGTGTAACTTTTCTTGTTGATTTTAAGGGTAGCTTATGAAGGGTAATTTTTGGCGAGTAACAAAGGTGACTGCTTTACCGATTTTAGAATCAACGAACGCTGCCATCTGTGCTACTTACCCGGAACATGCACCGAATTTTCTCTCTGTTGATCAGGAAAGAAACTTTTAAGCCTGAAAAGTACTGTGTACACACATAATAAAGAGCTGAAGACAGAGGGCGGCAGCATAAAAGAATTTGATAAAAAACCAGAGATATTTTCTGGAAAATATTATACAAACAATATATCAAAAATAATACTTTTCACTTTCCTTTTCTTTTATATGGGAAAATAACTACGAGTTATTAACTATTTATCTTTATACTATTCTACTCTTTTATTTTCAATTTGTTATGAAGATAGTAAACAATCGGTCAATGGCATCTACAAAGTTTGACTTCAAAGAACGATTCTTTACCTTTGATCAATCTGTTTAACCGCAGTTAAAAGTCTGGGCAAACAGAGGGTTGTACAAAAAAAGAGAGAGAGAGAAAGAAACGAACGGCAATCCGTCTGTTTTTCCACATTAATTAATTCGTAAGTAGCCTGTTCGCGCGCGACCTGTTCCAGCCTCTCTAAATTCGTAATAAGTTCGACTACGTCAGGGCCCTTTGAATAAATAAAATCGGCTACGGATCGATGACGCACATTTGCCCGGCAAAAATGTGTACTCGCCGGCGGTGCCTAAATGTCATACTGGCGACGAGCGCTAATGAACTTTATAATTAACGCGACAGACGAGCTTGCAACGCGACCGGATTACATCGTGTCAAACGAATCGCGGCAAATGAAACGATTACCAGCTGACTGTCCCGTGAAATTCAACGACGGGGAGCGTATGCACGGGATCGAAATTAACCGGTTGATCGCGTCCTCGAGTACGCTGTTTACTTCGGCTCCAGTCGCTCTGTTATCGATTTTTTTTTTATACTCAACCATGAAAGTAATAAGTGAAAAATTTCTCGTGCTCCTTATTTATATAATTGAAATGAAAATCCTTAAGAGGATTTACTTGTTAAAAGTAAAAATCTTTGATTAACGCGAATAAAATTATTTATCTAAGTTACTAAAATCTTAGCGTTTTAGTATCTTGTTAAAAAATGTATACTTTAGAGAACTTACATATTCAGTATTGCAATAGCCTCGGCAATTATATATGACTAAGTTAAAATTCGTTTTCATCTACGCTCGTCATGTTTTTCAATGTTTCATTTGTTACTACATATTTTGTTCCATGTGAATACCGATTCTATAAATCAGATTCAGATTTTAATCAGGTTTCCTACTCATTGTAATTCACTTCAATTCTGCTTTTTAAGAAGATGATAATTTATTATTCTTCTGTGACTTTTGCAAACAATTTCTGCCAACTTATATCGTTATCTTCTTTAGGCCATTATCTTGTATAAATTCGATATTTTAGATAAATAAACATTTCTTATATATCTTTCTAAACCTCCCAATAATCTAAATCAATTATTATATCGGAAAAGGAGAGGAAACTTTTTGTTTATCAGGTAAATAAATTCGGAGACTTTTTGATCGCATGATATGAGCAATATGGTGTAATTATGATAAAATTATTCCCGAGCGTGATTCGACGCGGATTCGAATTTGCGTGGGAAATTAAATACGCGCAATTATACGCTCCCCGTCTGGGTTAATTATTCAATCGATCGGCCAATTAATTTTTGTAAGCGTCTCCGGCCCCGCTTGTAATTCGATACGCGTGTATTGCCAGTCCCGATAATCCATTTTCACTCGGCGTGTCTCGTGTATCGGCGCGAAATTAAACGACTGCTAACGAGCCCGATAAAAAGTCTACGACCTAATTTTCACTGATCGCGGGGTCGTTTCACGGCCCTTGCTCATTTCGCGATTTATCGAGCGCAAATACACGCGGCGGTGGTACTACGATTTTCATTTTCTCTGAAGAGCATTATTATGCACCCCGTTAATACCCCGAGGTTCTCGTTTTTCGTTCCGCACTTTTAATTCACTTTTCACGCTTCGTTATCACACCACTTTCCTACTTAAAACCACTGGAAACAATGCTCTTAAATATAGTTAGATAATATTGCTTTTATTTAAGAAGAAATATTATTCGAATTTTGTTCTTGGAAGCAAAACTGGTCAACTGCGTTCGAACTATAATTAAAAAAAAAAATCTGAATAGAGATTTGTCTTATTTACTAAATATTGTTGCGTGTGCTTTACTTTGGACGCTTTGAATATTTTTCATATTGCTTGAATTCCGCAAAGTGCACCTTTAAATCTTTTATAAATGCAATATCATAGTGTTTAATTTCTCTAGAAGCAAGTGACTAAGATGAAAATATTTATCATTATTATATATATAATTGTTCATAAATGAGATAAGCTTTAAAAAAATAATGATTGCAACATTTTTACTATTCTCTACTTTTTAATTCACGGAGTTGATTACCGTTTCTTCTAAATGACTCATGTAACAAACAAAACGAGACGAAGAAGAAATTAGTAAGCAAGTAAAAATGGGCACGATGAAAAATACTTTTGCACGTGTTATACTGTGTCTCTACGCGTTATAAAATTTGAAGAACAAGGCAGAAATTTGTTCGAGCATTGCCCGAAGTTTGCTAAACCGTTCCCAAAGGAAATTTGAAGGGTCGTGGCAGAAGGTGGTCGGAAGGGTCTGCGATCTTTTTCCGTAAAAGGGAAAGCTCGGTCAGTTTAGAGGGGTAAAACTGCGTTTAGAATATCGTCGAAGGGATACAGAAAGCGTAGGAACCAAGCGACCATTGCTAAGGGACTCCTAAAAATCTCACCCACCCCACAACGCTCGTTTCATCTCATTTCTTCTCTCGCCTTCTTTCTCTTTCAGAGCAGAGAGAGTGCAACGGGGGAGAGTCCGTCTTTTTTCACCATCGTCGTCTCTTTCCTGCTCACTCTCTAAGCATAGCTAATTCAAAATGGCGTCGTAGCCCCTATATCATTCGCAGCCTTGCTGGCCTCTCTTGCACCCTCCCTGCCGCTTCTACGATCCTCAACCCTAGCGTCAGGGGTGGGGCCACCGAACTATGGCGCCCCGCGCGCGTACACCCTCCTAGCCTGCACCCTAGATCCTCACGCTCTTCGCGTCTCGGAACTCGACCAACAAATTGAAATCCCGCATTTTCCACGAGCCTAAGCCTAGCTAGCTTTCCGTCTGCTCCGCACACGATTTCTCGCAGGGCTTCCTGTTAACCCTCCGCTATGCTCTACATCGATTTTTCTTAATAAATGGAAAATATTTCTGTCGATTTTCGTAAGGGGAGTTCTTACGTAAAGAAAGATGCAGAATTTTACGCTTGGTTAATTAGGTATATTTTGATATCTTGTCGGTAGATTAAGAATGTTTGCGCGTATGTGAAAAATTGAAAAACGAAGAAACGAATACAGTGTTTTTATCGATTCTTCGGGTTCGTCTCAGTTTCTCCAATTGTATGAATCTAATACTGTAAAATGTACGAATAGACTGCGCATGTTTAGAGAGAATGCATTTATGAGGGAATTAAGACTGCAAAAATGCTCACAGTGTATATAATATATAAAGGAATATGTAAAATATCCAAAGTACGTCGATCGTTATAATAAATAACGAGTGAAGTGTTCAGCCTTTTTTTAGCGGCAATAATAACAATACGGATTTGTATAACCATTCACGATCCGTTTACCAAACATTCTACGAGGAATATGTAACCTACTCCACGCATTTTGCCAACAATATTACAACCTACTCGTAAGAAGAAGGAATTTTTTAAAACGACATGTAAGTAATGCGCGTTTAAAAAAATGTTCAGACAGCTACTTCCAATACAGCTACTTTCGATACAAGTATCGTTCTTTTCGTGAAATCGGGACCGAGGTAACAGACAGAGAATCCGGATTGTAGCGTAGAATTTTCACACGGACTGTGTGTTCGTTGGTCGTTCGGTGGAAAGGAGGAAGCGTGGGGTTGGCGTTGCAGCAAGCGGGTGGCGAAAGAGGGTGGACGGGTCGGTTTGGTGTGTTGGAATGCGAATTCGGACATCCTGCCGTGGCGGCGGAGGGCCTAAGGGGAGGGGGAGGGCCGCGTCCGTCCCGCAAATTTCGACGGCCGCCGAGATTTCGCTGTCCTGTCCATATAATCACCGTGCTCCGAATTCCAGTACCTAGATAGTTAGGGCACTTGTGGCGCCCGCGCGCCACTTTCGCACTTTCTTCTCATTTTTTTTTCCACCACTGGCAAACCCTCCGGATTGCCAGCGAAATTGCCACACCACGGCGCATAATCGTCGTTCGTCTCTAAACCGCATAATCGAGTAACCGTTCGATGACGGATGCCGCGACGCATCTCGCATCCTGCTGGCATTCCGAAAAAATACAATTGCACGCCCCTGTGCACGTTTCTGACTGCAATCGAGACAACGAGGAATTCGGTGATTCGACGATCGTCATGTGTATGTCGCGTTCTATATTTTGCTACACGACAATGATACTTTTTTTTATCAATCGCGATCGTGCCAAAAATAAATATAATGGAAAAATAAAGTGAAAAAATATAATGAGACTATTTTTGATATTTTTTTTTTTATTTTTGCAAAAAAAAAAGAACACGGAGAACGTGCGGCAAAACGTAAAGCGATGGACCGAGTAACATTTAACACGGCAGGATCACTAATACCAGAGCGAGAAAACAATGCATATATTGTATTCGTCTATTACTGAACAATATCACCGTTCTTAACGATTCAAGTCACGTTCATCCACAAAAATTGATCTTCTCGTTTTCACAGACTTCTTACTCGTTCTCCGATCTCTCACTTTGTCGGCGAGTTCAAATAAAGAAGAGGGGATAGCGAGTTGCTTATTCCGAAGAAAAACTCATTACTTTTAATTTCTTTCTCTTTGCAGTGTTGTATTTTTGCTGCCAAACTCTCTGGATGCGCAGACCTTACGCTCCTGTTCAAAAGTCCAAGTATAGCTTTATGAAAAATAAATCGTATTCTAAGATTTTTCAGTGGGAGTGTATGTATACGTATAGTATGTATTGATCGAAACCATCGTTGATGATACGATCATTGCTATCGGATTCACGAAGATCCACGACCCACTATTACTTACCATCACAATACCGCATTCCAAGCTCCGAAAAATATCAAGTACAACCATAAAAGTACGTACTCGCAAATCGGACATTTATAAAGCTGTTCGAGATTCAAGTAAAAATCCAATGACTCGAAAAATATTGACGACGACTCGGGCGATTCTTAATAAAGTCTTCCGAGATTTTCCATCCACTGCGAGATTAGTACACAAGTCACGATTTATTATATACAAGGTTTCATATCTCGAAAGTAGTTCGCTGAAGTGGTCGGATGGGGCCGAGAACTCGCGAGAAATTGCGTGAATTTTTCCACGGCTCGCGTCCAACTGACCTCGCCCTTATTTTTCGCTCCTGTTCATTCCTTGGTCCCTACCACTCTCCCCCCTTGTCGTCGGCCCTCCTTCCCGCCGCTACGGATTTTTACGATTCTGCGCGTGGAAAAATCGCCTTTTTCCAACGACGGAGCCTGCGCGCCGACACATCAAGTATCTTCGATTCGATTACTAAAAGGTCCTCTGCGTGTTATTCTTCAAGTCGAATGGACGGGGAGAAAAGTTGAGGGAATTTCCACTGACCTAAAAATAGCTTTATCTTCCCTTCGCTGTGGCAATACGCTGTAATCCAATTACTAAGAAAATCAGCACAAACACCTTTCTGATGTGGAAGTTCTGTTTAAACCGAAGTTGGTTCTTCCCATGTTGGCACAGGTAAATCTCATAGCCTGAATACCTAACTTGGCGAACATTTACTGTCAGAACTTCAGCTATTGCCTCAGATAACAATGAACCCTGATGTAATGTAATATATCATCCAACTTTGTCATCGTGCATCTTCATTTCATGCTAATAACTGTCTCAAAGCACGATTTCATCTATAGATTGTCAAAAACCCAAGCAACGCAACATCCAATAATTCAACTCCTCCTCGTTTTGTGAAAACAATTTACAAACCCAACTTTTACTTATGTGCAAGTTCATACAAAATAAATGTGAAAATTATGCTCGCATCTAAGCATCGAGATAAGCGTTCGCTGTTGAGGAATAAATCCAGCAAAAGCCCCTGGATCTTCTAGTCGTTGGTGGATCCCAAGGCGAGCATGGAAGCGGGCAACTATTATTCAAGAAGACTGGTCGGAGAGGCGGGCGTTGGATAAGGGTGCCGTCTGAAGCCGGACGAAGTCTAAAGGAATAGCCGGAGACGAGGCGAAGGGGATTGAATCGAGCCTCGCGAGACCATAAATTCGGTGCTCGTTGCGAAATTCCCGCACACACCTACGTGATGTGCGAATACGAAGGGCGGCGAGAGGGAGAAAGAGAGAGTGTGGAGGAGCAACGTAGACGTGGAGGCGCGCACACACATGTACAAAGAGGGTGAACATATAAATTCGCTTCGCGGAATAAGGATCGGCCCCTTTCAGACGTCGGCCGGGTGGCGTGGTGGCAAGGGGGTGGCGTGAGTTCTAGTCGGGGGTAGGTCGAGCCGAGGTAGGAGGGTGAGTGCCACCTTCTTGGATCAATAAATGATTTAACATTCACAAAATGGCGGGTGAGCCCCCGGCGGGGGCGGAGAAATAATATAATCTACCTTAGACTCTCTCTGCCGGTTTCCTCCACCCTCTTCGAGCCCGTGGTATCGTCGTTCAGGGGTTGACGGAGGGGTAAGGCAAGACGTAAGGGGGCTCGCCGGGTGGCAGCGCGAAGGGTGGGCGCGTTCCCCTTTTCCAACTACCACCGACACCGCCATCCCAACCCCCATCCCCCGTCCCCTCTCGCGTCGTCAGCAGACTCGAAACCCTGAGAACTCCGGCAATACCTACGTTTCTGCTTGCAGCGGCGTTACCCACCTAAGAGGGAGCGTCTCGAGCCTTGGAAAACGCGGACTCCGTCTCTGAATTTTGACTTTTCACGTTCCCGAAATAGTTGCCAGACCGTTTCGTCCTGCCCTTCTTAGGCTAGCGACCGATTCAATTGAGATGATTAATCGAGAAAATCGAAGTCTCGAGCACGATGAATATATTTTTAGAGCAGTTGGTTTTTACATTTTTTAACGATCAGGAACCTCGAAAGTTCTGGCATGAAAGAATCCGCGAATGATAAATACAGAGAAATAAATAGGATTAATTCGAACTTGTTTAACCGCCGCAGAGATAAAATGTATTTTAAGAGGGACGAAGGTACAGGTACTTTGGCTCCGAGGCGGATAGACCCGAGATATCCCTAAATATTAAGGGGGCATTAACGTTGTCGGCCATTTTGCAGGACTACCGAGTTGCGCGTATGCGAGCCTTCTCCGGCGAATATTATTATATTATAAGAGGGTGCTGGAGCGCCTCCCAAGATTATGGAAATCGCGACGGGTATTAAGGGAAGGCGGTGGCGAGACTGGAAAGGGAGCGGAAAGGAACGCGAAACCCAACCCACCCCCACCATCGACGTTCAGCTCCTTTGAGATTAGGAGCAAAACTTGATTTCGCTATATAACGCCAGAACTTCTTATTACAGCCAACTTCGGGAAAATCAATAGAGCGACTATCAAAATTACAGACGTTAATCCTCAAGAAAAGATTACGTTTTAAGTACCAAAAAATTTTTGTAACTTGTGACCGGAATCCTAGAGCAAAGTCGGTTTGAAATGGAGTTTCGAGTTTAAAAAGTATTGAGACACTTCTGGGCGAGAAGGCTAGAGATTCGTATGATAGTTAGTTCTGTCACATATCTTCATTAAGGGGGTGGTAACCGGTAGGGCAGGAGGGTACTTAGTTCGCGGAAGGTGGCAGGGGTGCGCAGCAGGAAGGAGGCAGTAACTACCGTCGGAGAACCAGCTTCGGAGTTCCTCCAAGTTTGTTGTGTGAGAAAACAGGGACTGATTTGAATTTATATTACTTGGCCTCCCCTCTGAATACGGCGCTGGCTAAGGAAATTTCCATATATCTGAGAAAGCCCCGGCGAGTCGAGTCCGCCGCGAAATGAATACCCGTGGTAAATTCGAATTTTGAACGTCGTCGAACTCCAGCAAATCTCTATTCGTCGATCGGTACTGCATACACTCTGAATCGCGTTTCCCCTTCTCTCTCTGTCTCCTTCTCTCTCTCTTTCTCTCCTTGCTATCGACTGTATGTCAAACCATCGTTCACATTCTGCGAAAGTGTCGCGGACGTGAGATAAGAAAATGAGCTTCTACCGAGTCGTCAAAGAAAATATCGAGTAAAACGTATGCTGTAAATTGACCCATATCTGATAAGCTGAGATATATGAAATCTTAGGAAATTCTATTTCCGTGAGAAAATACGCGTTGTGAGGTGTTTTAATGTTAACCAACGTGCAAAACTTAACCCTGTTATGATCCTCCGATCTTTAAGTTTCAGTCAAGTTTCTTTAATTTCCTTTACTTGAGAATATTCCCTTTAAAACTAAATTTTTTAAGGACGAAGAGGTAGGAACGAAGTAGGATTCGATCGAAAATGACCCAAAAGAGGCAACAGAGTTAATGATTATCAATGTATGTGTACAAACTACTTTTTATGAATTTCTTCATTTGTGCCTACTTTATAAGATGACCACCATATATATATGACCATACCAGTTACGAACTGAACCGAAAGAAAAGATACAATTCGAAAAAAGTGGCATTCTTCGCTTACATTTTCGATAAATCGATAAGTTAGTCAAGGAATGGAGTGAACTGTCGAAAAAGCTGATTTAATTCACTACCCTCGGTTCTTCTTGTCCGCTCTTAATTCTCACTTAACCTGCGGGTTTTTACGCTAAATTTTCACTGGTCTCACCCTTGTTACCGCAAAGGGGATGGGTTAGGTGGCCAGCTACGCGTTTAAACACTTTTTAAACGTCCCGTATATTTATACCACCCCCTGGACCTGGGGCTCGCTCAGGAGCTGGTTCGCTTTCTCTTTCTGTTTTACCTTCTCGCACCGCGAGCACGAAACAATTAAAACGTCGAAACGAGGGTCCGACTGTTTCACGGAGAGCATGTTTTCGCACCATCGTTTTCCACCACCTCCGCCTCCGCGTTCTCGCACCCTCTCGGTTACATAATCCGGAATGAGAAAGAAGGTGTCTGCCCGGCAACTCTCCATTTTGCACGGATTCCCCCTTTCCTTCGTGCCACGAGTATCGCGGAAAATGATTTAATTCTCTCACGTCCAGTTGCATTACCGCGGATCGATTAACCTTCCGCTCAACTCCGCTTCATCTGCGGATCGTGCAAATATTTTTGGATAACACGATAGACTCTTGACAGTTAACACACTTTATCAATTTCATTCGGAAGATGAAAAATTTGATAATTCGATTGTTTTTACGTCAAATGATGTTTTGTAAAAAATAGTACAGATGATGATTTGCAGAAAAAAAGAAAACTAGTAAGGGTAATGTTTCAGGAGAAACTTTTCCTCAAGAGGATGGGATCAACAATTTCAAATATTGGAAACTAAAAATCTTATAGACACTTGACTAGTAACTTGACGCGTTTTTGCAATGATGGGTGGAAAATCGCGATGTTTCTTCGGCCAGAAACGATACGAGACTGTCAAGTTTCGTATCTGAGATCGGCGTCACCGACGTCTCGTCCACTTCTAAAGATAAACCTGTTGGACACCCGTTGCTGACCAGTCACGTGAGAATCGCTACGCGGTAGCCCGATGAGCATTGTGAAAACAGATTCGCTTTCCGTGGGCCATGAATGTGGGACAGCTCTGCCAGAATTCCCACAGGACTGGTCCTAGTAACCTGTTATCGTTGTTTCTACTTGCATGCTCCGCAAATAGATACTGACCAGTCAAGTCAATTCGTCACGCTTCCAAGGAGACGTCCATCGGAAACTTGCTTCGACGAAGGAGCCGAAAGATTGCCACGATAAAAATTTTTAAGTGCTGCAGGATCTCTTTAACCATTTTCGTTAAAATATTATCGGACTACAATAGAATTATTACACTCGATTATGAGACTTTTGAAATAACGGATTATTGGACAATTTGAGTACAGTCCTTCTTGTAATTTAACGGATAAAAATGCTTCGTATGATTTTAATTGATTTCACAGTTTATGGTTGTACGTCTGAACCGCTCAACGGTCGAGAAAAGCAGCAAAAAATTAGTTCGGATAATCAAGATTCGAATATTGTTATATGGAAAATGAATTATCAATGAAATGATAGATATCGATCGTTTCAGGCCCAGCGAATATTACACACTGAAATGAAATAGAGAAGAAGCGGTTGAAAATGAGATGTTGTGCAGCGCAGACATTTTCCGACGGCACATAAGCGTCGTGACGCTTCCTTGAGAGAATCTCAAAGATTCGAGACATCGAGCGTTCTATACTTCTTGAAAATATTATCCAATCTACATTCTTAAAAAAATTATATAATTTACATGCTCTACGCATCTAAATGTAACGACAAATATAGTTTTACTACGTAAATTTACATAGGAAAACGTTGCTGTCCTTTTTGTCGTATTCTATTTAAATTGAAATTAATTTAAATGTCCAGCTCGGAGAGATTGTTTTCGAAACTTTTTTAAATGGTACATGTGCAAGTCGCAATTGGCAGCGAGCCTCGTGTATGGCATTGCGGACAACGGTGCGTCCACAAAGGCCGACAATGCTCATTGTCGTGGCCCGCAGGAGAAACTTAAGTTCTCAAAGGCGACAAGTGTACAATTAAGTCGTTAGGGGGACTTCCGGGAACTTGGACCGGGCAAGTTTTCGCACGAGAATGGACCTAAGCGGCCGTTAAACGGTTTGCAAATTGCAATTTCGTCGCCCTTTCGTGTCCACTGCTTGGATTGATTACTGGTTTAGTCTCTTGTCGCTGAACATTTTTATGTATTCTATATGCATTCCGTGTGCCTTTATAACTTCAATTTTCTCATAATGCATAAACATCCGCAGTTTACTTGTAAGTAATATGGTCATTTTTCGTATTTCAGATATTGCAGAATAAAAACTCGTTCGATTATTAATCAATGAGCGAGGAATATCCCCTTATTTCTTGCAATCCCTTGTCTTTCTCTATCAATTTTTTTTTTTATTTTTATCACAATAACTTTTCTTACTGCAATTTTATAAAACTCCGATAGCAATAACCTGTATTGTATCAAACTCAGTTCTGAGAATAATTCTCGTATCTCTGGATAATGAAATATTTTAAAACATTGACATGCACAGCCGTCTGTCTGTGATTGCGACGGTTTCCTATTAATCCTATTTGTAATAATTCTAAAACTTAGTAACGCGAGACTGAACGTTTATTGGGCTTCTAGAGAAAATTTTTGTTACCGATTAACAGTAACGTCTAACTGAATCAACAACTTTTCACAAAAATGATTGTTGCCAACCGTTGCCCGATCAACATATCGGAATGTCACTGGCGAGCGACGTTTCTTTCTCCGAGGCACGAATTTCTCGAACGTACCTCGACAGCCCTCGACGAAATCGAGCGAACTCGTTCGAAGGGGTGTGAGGCTGACGATCGACATAGGTATCGCGAGGGTGTAGAGACGTAGTCGAGTCGGTTCGTAAGACCGACAAAGAGAAAGGTGGAAAGCGAAGGTCGAAGCTCGCTCGAGTCTGCCCGCTGTTCGTTCGATTCGATATTCATCTCGAGATTGAATTCAATTTCCCTGTAGGTATCCCGCCGTCGTCGGCGTCGCAGCGCATCGAGAATCGCGAGTCATTGGACGAGGGTGAGACGAAGAACGAGACGCGACGAGTAGAAGAGAACGAGGTGGCTAGAGGAGCTGGAAAATAGGAAGGTGAAGGGTGGGCTGCAGGGTGCAGCATTGAAAACCACCGCCTACCTCCTCGCCATCTCTAAGAGGAGATAAAACGAGCCATGCACGGTGGCAGCCCTTGCGCCGCTACCCCGCGGACGACACCCCTTGCTATCCGCGCCGGTACCGCTACCACCTCTCAGCCTCACCCTTCTCGTCACCCAACTCTCTCACGATGGCAGAAGGTACTACGCCGTCTCGAGAAACTCTCGTAGAGCGTACGAGGGTAGGTGGAGGTGAGGCGAGGAGCGTACCGGGGTTGGAAACTGTTTTCCACTTGGTCTTACTGTACTAACTGTACCTAACCTACGCTCGTATCATTAATTATCTAAATTGAAGCTGCCACGGCGCACCCGAGTGTCTTACATCGAAATTCTCAAAGGAACGCTCCACCCCGCGACCCCGTCACTCCCACTCTCTTTCCCTCTTCCGCATATCTCTGGGAAAATGGCGGATGTGCACGGGTAGAAACTATCAAGTTTTATCTTTGCGTCGTTCCGACCTCTTGAAGTGCACGATTAATACCTAGTTTCGATTAATACCGTCCGTTGAAGGCAAGTTACGTTTATGAATGTTTATGAATGACTGCTCCTTCTTTTGAAAGAAAATTGGAAAAACACATCACACGGAGAGGATAGGATAGAAAATAGAAATAATAAAGCAGACACGAAGATAATATTTCTTTTTGCAGAAAATCTTCTTCAGAGAGATCATATATATGTAGAATTTTGCGAGAACCGTATTGATTTATCGATGACTGCAACTTTTTTTCAAAAGAAAAAAAAAAGGAAAAGGGGAAGGTAGGAGAGAAGATACAAATGATACAAGCAACACAAAGATGATATATGTATCTATCTCTTTCTGTGGAAAATTTTTTTCAGTGAAATGATACCTATATACAATCCTGAGAGAGTACTGTAGAACAAGCCTGACTAAATTTTCGAAATATCTTGATTCAAAGAAAGCTGGTAAAGGGAGGACGGAGCAAAGACGGGGTTTCTCAGGTCGTCTCATATCGACGTATTTTAGGCGTTTTCCCGGGATCGTCTTGCTTGAACCTAGACTGAGGATCGTATGTGGCGATGTGTGCCTGTGTGTGTAGATGCCTGTGAGTGCGCACGAATCTCCCTCTTTCAAGCCCCGGAGTCTCTACGCTCCCCTACGCCCTCGCTCTGCCCTCTCAACCCTCGACTTCCCCGCGACTAGTGAGTAACGATTTTCCTCCATCTTACCCCGATTCCGGAACACACCCTTGGGGCACCATCCCCCTCCGAGCAGTGCCGTCAACCCCTTTCCACTGCCGCCATCCCTGATTTCTGCAAGCTGCTGCTCTCACGTGAGTCGAATTCGGATGAAATCGAACGATAGACAGCCGAATGGAAAAAGTATTTTTCTTTTCAGCTTATTTAATTGCCAAAATTTTTTTTTTTTAATAATAAGGAAAAATCATTTATTAAGTAGTAATATATAATAAGTAGCTACATAAGTAATGAAGATTTTCTATGATTACATGCAATTGAAGGGAAATGCAAGCGAGAGGATGGTTCAATAATTCTGGAAATGCATTTTCGAGTTGGAGTGGTAGGGAGTTAGTGAAACATACGGCGGAGAGAGGAGTCGGATTTTTAGCAGCATCGCGCGCACGTTTCCATGGAAAGTTTTTACCCGTACCGCTCTCTGCGGCTCTCTGCGCCGCGAAGTAGTGGAAGGGTAGAATGTGAGGAAAAAACGGGGATTCGTCAGCGGAAAACGAAAAGTCACACCCACTGGGTTGCGGAGACATCGATGCAGGGTGCACGAATATTCTTTTCACCGCGTTATCCCTTCATCTTTTTCTTTTTTTTTGTCGCGCCCCCATCGCGCGCTCTTCTGCATTTAAATATCTTCAGGGTTTTGCATCCTTTTAGAAGATTCTATGACAACCAGATGATTGTAGTACGAGCAACCATGTACCAACTTCTACATTTCTTGCAACAATATTTTTATTTTTTATTGCAGATATCGCAAAATTGCTCCGAATACATCGGATACTTTTACATCGAAGTTTATGCAAAGATCGTAAATATCGAAGCTTTATGAGACGATGCTTGTTTTAATTTATTCGCAACAGAGAATTGCCAAATTTCGGTTACCTATGTAAGATTTAAAGACGATGGATCTTCGCTTTACTACAACTCCTTAAAAAGTGATTCATCACTGTACTCTCGTTTAACTCGTTAAACGAATAAATTTCTAATTTATTGGGAAGATGCAAGGGTCTATATAACGACTCTCTAGGCAATTTCTATTTGCTTTCTTCTATAAAAACATGAATTTGCATAAACGTTCGCGATCCACCGATTACAGTGGATTTCCGTTTTATCTCAAGGCACAAAAATTCAGTAGCTGCAATCAATGTTCTATGCCGTTTCTGTTAAGTAAATACGCAAGTACATACATCATCGGCGATGCACATCAGCTTAGCGACACCTTTTCCAGGTTCTGTGAATGGGAGGTGAAATGGAATGGGGTGCTCAAAGGAGAAACAACAGTTCCGCAAGGAGGGGTGGCGAAGGATGACACTTCAGCAACGAAAATCAGACGCGTCTCTACTGATTACACGAGACGAGCCTCGCGGGCGGTGTTGTCTTGCCAGTTACCCTGAAACGTTCGCCGCAAGTTTCGTCGCATTTGGTCTTGGCGCATTTTCATAGAATTGCTTGTCGTAGATCGGCGACGATCCCTTGTTCTTTCTTTGTGGTTCAAGTCATAGAACATATTCCATGTAGTATTCGTAAATATTACTCTCTTTAAATTTCATTTGCCATTAATCCTTTTTTTTTCAATAAAATAGAAAAATAATTATGTACCATTAACGATTTCTGATCTTCGATAATTTGCATATAGATTCAGACAGTTAAATTAAGATATCATTAACCATCGGATCTCAATGAACCAAACTCTCTGGCAGGTAGTTTAGATGCAGATGGTTGATTCTTTTATCTATCGTTTCCAACACCGACCGGCGCGGAGGAAACTTGTAAAATGTATAATCAGATGCAAATGGAATCCGGAGTTCGGGGCGGCCATATTCAAGGAAACGAAGCGGGTGTTCCCAAGACAGTGGGTGGTTTTAGTAACGAGTTGGAGGTGCACAGGCATCAAGGAATGTACGGCAGATCTGGAGAAAGAGATAGACGGAGCTGGAGAAGGTGGTTTGTGGGTGGAGAACGAAGACAGGGAGACAGACAACTTCCCCCTTTCTCGGGCGGTATCTTAAGTCTTACAGGGTGGCTCGGTACGCCTGACAAGCGACGTTAATGTATGTATGAGATCCAAGAGAGCGCAGAGCCCGTACCTCATCCACCGTCGTTTCATCCCCCTTTTCATTCACCACCCCCCCTCCTGACGGGAGCATCGTACCCCCTCGTCGTTCGTCCTTCCAACGTCCTCCTACCATCATCCGTCTGTACGTGTACGTGAGCCTTTGGGTTTCCAAGGGAGGCTGTACAATGAAATGAGAAACATGAGAGACTAAGTAGAGCCGAGACGCAGCCCTGTAACCAGCTCGCCTCCTTCGGCTGCTACCCCTTGTCAGTCGACGCGTATACTCATCCGTTGAAGACGAATAACCCCATGAAAGCGTGCTAAGCTCGGAGCACCAGCCTCGTTTCCAAGGAATCTTCCTATTTGAATGACAAAGTGACGCAACGCGTTGGATGCGTCTCGCGCAATCAGAAACGACATTCCTTAGGTGTGCTGCCCTTTGCTGGGAATTCCTTTGGTCCCCGAGGAAGAACACGGGCTCCTAAATGATTTATACAATCTGTATTGTCATTGACTTCGGGAGTTCGTGCACTCCGGCAGTCGTAGAGCGTGGTTGTTACAGGAAACGTTGACAGTGATTCAGTGGGACTTTGTTGAAACGTGATAAGGAACTCCGATACGACGTCAATACCAGAATCTTTGAATTTTCGAATTTCTGCATTTTCAAATCCATTACAATGACAAAGTCACAGCCAAGCGAATAACGAAGGACAAAATTGTATCCAAGGAAATAGGAATTTTTCACAACGCGAAGTACCTACGTTCTTAAAGTATTCACAAACACGCGCAATGCCGAAACGATAATCTCGTTCAGAGATTCTTTAGTTTTTTTTTTTTAGGATGAATGCAAGTCTTTCAGATGTTTCTTCCACTTTCGAAGACTGTTAAATCTTACCGTAGAAGAGATTGGAAAGCCGATGGAAGGAAGAGTACGTCAGGCTCGAGACGAAGGAGCATCGGTACGGCGAAGGGTGTTTGCAAGGAGGAGGGGGGGGGGACGGAGGAAAGGATGGTCGGGTGTGCAAAGGGTGGCTGGGGTTTACAGTACAGCATAATATAAGGGTAGTTTGTGTTGGAACAGCTAGTGGTGGTACGCTCCGCACGTGTCTCCCCCTTCGTCGACACCCGCCACCCCCCCAAGACGCCCTAGCTGAGCTTCTGATTGGTCGACATTATTCAAAATGGCGTCTTCGCCACATAAGATCCGTTTTATTAGCATACTGGGAAAGGAGACGTCGCCCGTTCTCCTGATGACGCGCGAAAAATCTTCAACCTACCAAAAGTCTTTTGCTCGTCTACCATTTTTATCCTTTCTTCGAGCTTCGATGTCGGAAACGTTGTCTTCCGTTCGATCTATCTATGGTCGAGGGTCATCGATATTGACCTTGAGGGGTCCGCGAATATTTGAACTAGCTTTCTACGGACAACACTTTCTAGAGGAGGGTTTTAAGCCGCCACCTTCGAGCCAGCGGGTGGTGGCGGAGGCAGGGGATCATAATGTTGGATCCCAGGAGCCTTGGATGTTCAGAGGGAAACTTTCATTACTATACCGGAGCTATATATTTATCGCTATGTACTCGGTACTAGGAGTGCGCGGTCGGCTGGGTAACGTAAATCCTATATTAGCGTCCTCTGTCTGAAGACCGTTGCAAGGAAATTTCGTTACGTTCTACTTCCTCGTATCATCAATTACGCTAAGGCGGAATTAAATTGGAATCCCTTAGGCGCGTCTCGCCAATCCCCGCATTCGTCCAGCGCGTCGATAAAGCGAGAACTTAAAAATTCGTCGATGTATCCTTGAGATTTTTCTGATGTTCGATTAAGCGCTATACTCTATTGGATCTTTGAAGGCAGAAAATGTATAGTGCCGAGTACTGGCTGCTACGATTTTCTAGCGAACATTGATTGCAACAGGCTTACAGTTTTCAAAATTTATGAAAATGTTATGTCAAAGATTTTTCGAATACAGGTACAAGAAATACATTGCTGGCCGTAAGTATAGTATTAGAACGTGTACCGATTACGTTTATTGGAAAACTCGAAGAAACTCTAATATTTCACCATGTGTTCTCCTTTTAGTCGCCTTTTACGACACGCAGATAATACGTTGTGCCTATTATTCTTCCGGACTTACAGTGATTTGTTATTATTAATATTATTATCAAACTTATTTTCCAGATCAGATTTACCATATGACAAGATAGCCACAAAAGGAAAACAAGAAGAAATATTTAATTTGTATCAAGCATCAATAAGTGCGTGATAGGTACTTACAGTTAGGGGTGTATGTAACACGTTGTATTCACAAGATCTTCGCTATAAGCGCTTCAGGGAACTACATTTCACTAACAGCACGCAACCGAATGACAAACAGACGTTCGAGAACTGAAAAGTCTAAGAATCGGGAAGGACCTTGTTACACGAGTCGAAGGACAAGCCGCTTCTAATTAGGCAAACGAGAGATTTGCAGGAACTTCAAAAAGAAGTCTTTCTCTGAACCGGTCAGTTTTACCCTTGTTCATAATGTCCTCGAAGAACGAGCCATAAAGGCAATCTCGCGTGTCCTTCGCAAACTAGTCCAGTGATTCCTGTCAGACGAGTAAACGTGGACTCATTGTAGTTATTGTATCCTGCATTTCGATTGAAGGACCTTTCTCAGGAACTCTAAGGTGGTGGATCACCTCGACGAAAACCTGAATCGCGTGAAAACTGATCGAAACAAGTTTATCGAGATATGTACACGAGTGTGAAAAGGGACTTGAATCTATGATCCTGATTTCGTGGGAAAATTCAAGCGGACTGATTTTCATAATGGTAATGTGTTGTAAATAATTATCGAGCCCGAAAACAGTCTCTTATTTGGAGAGTAATTAAATATTTGGAGCTCGATCGAAGTATTTTAAGATTCATAATCTTTCACTATTTTCGCGAATCTCTTAACGATACAGATATATGTATACGATATATATATAATTATGTCGTTAATTGAAATTATGTTACGATTTAAAGCCCGCAGAACTCACAGCGAACGCAACGCTTCTTAATCAAATTATTTTCTGAAAGTAAAATGGGATCTGAACTCGCCATTGCTTAACTAAATTATTTTCCAGAAGTAAAATGGTATGTGAACTCGCATTGCTTAACTAAATTATTTTCTGAAAGTAAAATGGGATAGTTCCTGAGAACAGTTTTAGAAGTAATGCATCGAGGGAACGATTCGGAACCAGTAATACCAGTAAAGGAGTTTCTAGGAAGCACACGGCACTTTCCCACCGCTGACCAGTGGTCAAGCAACACCGAAGACCCTTGAACTGGCACGTAGTAACCGATACCGAGCGAATACGGAGAAACAGTTGCCCCAGGTATCGAGATTCTATACAGTGAACCGGTGAGATTATTCTCCAGATAAGGGGTGAAATAAGGGGAAGTACAGCCGTGTTTGTGACTCGAACACTTTTATATTTTTTATCCTCTCGCTGGAACCGCGGTGATGAAACTTCGTTTACACAAATAAATTAACGCTCAGTTTTCGATGAACCTCCCGGAAACCAAACTGATCAATTCTGCTTTTTAACAAGTAAACTAACTCCTACTGTACTTTCGTCGCGCAAATTCGAAATAAAATTGGATATGACTGGTAAAATAGTTTGCACGGAGTGTGACGTGAATTTAAAATTCGTGACGAAATTAGCGGCTTTTCATCGATTTTGCTGTATGCGATGTGGCCAGACAACGCGACGGATTGTCAGAGGCGAGTTGCAGTCCGAAAATCCTATTCGGACATTAGGGAAGTTCGAGACGCGTGTACGGCTCGGTAACAACAAAGTCTAATTACCGTAATTAATCCCGTTTAACTCGGTAAATCGGATTTTTCAGTTAGCACTACGGTCGCCTTGTCTAGCGGCGAGTTCCTCGACTGACGTCGCCCGGACATCAAGGAACATCTCCGAGACAATTAGCGAAGACCGAAGGGCCACAGGAAACGTTGATGAAGATGGTTTCCTCAAAATTGTCCTTGTTGTTTCCCTAACTGCCCTCTTGTTTGTCCGTTTTGCGGCTTTAGCACGCTCCTCGGTAACAGCTTTATTATACGTATAAGAAATTAAACAATTTCTTATACGAAGTTAAAAAAAAGCACGGAATAAGAAATTTAAAAATCACGAAATAATGAGTAAAACGTAAGAGCTATTCAGAAATCGGACTGATTAACTCCACACGCTGAGAAGTAAAGGAAAGTGTGTTAAATGCCTACGATTTTTAAAGAATGTCGTTAGAATTTACCATTATCTGATTTCCTCGTATTTAAAAGATATACAATCATCCAAAATCGTATGAATTGATTCCACATACATATACTATAATTATGTATATTTACTATGTACTATAATATTTTAATGAATTTTCTTGAAACTTGCGATTATTTCATTCTCTCGTAATAGATAAACGTGTGGAAGTTGAAATAATTTATTTCTTTAACAAAGTGAATAGTAATCATATATCCAAGTAGGAATACATACAGAAAAATCCAAAATCCAATCCAAAAACGAATACATGCTTCGTATGGTTTCTAATCGCTGCGAATGTCACACTTCACCTTTATACGTCTGAATCGCTCGGCGGTCAAGACAAGAGTTGTAACGGTTGTAACACGACGGGACGCGACTCGACGAAACGAGACGATCTCCCAAGGTAATAGCACAATACGTAACAATGCAATGATTCTCTTATAACAACAACATGTGCGTGTCGCGATTACATAAATTTTTCGTCTACTTTAACATCGGTATATATAGGTAAAAAAATTGTTTAAGATAATTAATACCTATTGATAGGACCGTGTATAAGCATAATAATTTTTAAATAAGGCTATTTCTAACAATTATCGAAGAGTACGAAAGAAGCATGTATTCCATGCGCTAATAAACTGTTCGCATAATATACATGTAAAAAGAAACGATTGATCGATCCGGTAATTAACGTTCCGAGCATTAACTGCATAACTGTTTCTGGGAAAAAGCGGCGAAGCAATTTGCCTGTAGTGCGGAAGTTCGATCGAGGGCAAGATCGAGGCGTTGTGCCGGTCAAGCGATTCGAAACAGGACTTGGGCAAGACACCGGTTGCAGATTCTTCGTACGACACCGTCATAATCCATCTCTCGGGGAACTACTTCGCTAACTACCTCTACAGACTCGCCCGGGGTGGGTTCTTTCGGGGGTTTAGGACGATCATGCTAGAGTTGCACCACACCACGTTGGTGGAACGACGACGTGGTGGGGGAGGGAACGAGACCTGGGTAGCTGCTTTCGGGGCACATTAACGTCAATTTCCATCCAGGCTCTCGAGAACTTACTTCCAGTCCAAGTTCCTCGCAACCGAGGCAGCCCTGAAGTCTGCAGGTGGAGGCGGAACACCGGGACGCGGAGGGTGGAACGCGGCAGTTCCCTCTTCGTTCGCATTATTAATGTTACGAGACACGCGAGCGCCGCGATAGAGTGACGGAGAACGCGGACCCCGTTTCCGGATAAGACGGATTTAGGAAGAGAGGCGCGCTAAGGCATCGTAAGAGCAGCGAATGGAGGAAGATCAGCAGCCAGCCGAAGCAACTACGCGCGGCTGTGTTGCTCCGAGCAGCTCTGGTGCGCCTCGCTCCTCGCGGGCCCCGCCTGTCCTTTAGTCTTTGCTAATTGTCTCGGGGATGTTTCCCGAGGCAACTCGGCGTTCGAGTTCAGCGGAGCTGACGATTCGAGCGGTAGTAACGAGGGACACGTACCGGCATCAACCTACGAGCAAGCAGCTTTTCCTACCTACTTTGCTGATCGATAGACTTTCGTCAGACATCGAGATGGGTTGTTTTGATATTAAGCGTAGACTATAGGTCTCCTATATAATCTAGTTCTATAAGAGAATCGAGTCGTAAAGGAACAATCTTGCAATATAATATCTTGCTACGTACATATATATATATATATATACACAATACCATCCTTTTAAGTTGGAAATTGTTTTCGATTATATCTTGTCGAATCAAATACGTATGGACGAACGTTCTCTATCTATTTTGTTGATCATCGAGATGAGATGTTTTGGTATCAACACGTTCGCTATCAGCGTCACGTACGAGGAAAGTTGAGTCGACAAATTCATTTTCGTTGAATTTTGATCTTTATGCTACTTTCAAGCCACTTGATGATTAAAAAGTATAACTTTATTGATATAATACACTGTATGATACAAATGACTTGGTTAAAGAAGGATAATTTTCAGACAGGAGACGAAAAGTACAAGAAAGAAAACACGACCCGTGTTGGAGAATTTTCTCCAGCCGCCTGTGATAGCGAATACGTTAAGGGTAGATTACAGGCTGTCAGCCCTTTGAATCGCAAAGGAACAATTTAGTAACATATGATTCTTTTGAAAGGGGAAATTATCTTGGATTATATCTTCCGTTAGAGACCCGAATTTAGATTTTGAATGAAGTTGATTAAACGTCGGTGGAAACTGAAGAGACGATTATCCATGATTGAAATAACCCTCGACTAAGGGACTTGAATTTCTGGGTGAAAAATAGGGTTACGTCGAGCCGGTAGGAGTCTCGTTTCTTGAATTAAGGGCAACGTCGGTGTAGACCGAGAGCCGGGAGCACTTCGGGCTACATAAATTTATCCGGGAACCGGATTACCCTGGTAATTGCGTAATCGAGTAAAATATCGTCTTTCGAGTATAGAGGCTGCGAATCGAAGGACAGAAGGGTTATTTCCTTGTTAGGGAAGGCGAGTTGGGAACGTTAGAAGCACGGTGCCGGAACCTGAGAGTCTAACTTATCGATTTCTCAGGGCCTCCTTTCGCGGCGGTTCCCGGATATGCCATTGGCCCCTTAAAGGTTCACGAAAAGCGAAGAAAAGCGAGCGCAGAGCCAATGGCCGTGCCCGTTGCTCGTCCCGGCCTTTTTTCCGGCGATTTTTCCGCGGCGGCGACGCCTCTAAGAAAGCAGCCCGCAGCGAATCGCAGCAGCGCAAAATCGGGCTCGCGGGCCGCGATTGGCGGAGCAGCAGCGTCTTGACACCGCCCCTCGAGGAACAACCCGGGAAAACACAGCTCTCTCCGCTTCGTTCCCTCTCTCTTCTCTGGCTTTTGCTTCCTCCGCGCCCGCGTTCGTTTTCTCTCGCTTCCACCCCGGTTTCTTCTCCGCTCCCTCTTCGTCGGCCACCTGACGCGCGTCTCTGATCCTCCTTTTCCCACCACCACCGACGACAGACAACACACAGCCACGCGGCGCGCAGCGAAGCCTCGTTTCAACCGCGTCTTTCCTCTCTTTCTCCCGGGCCGTTCCTCTCTCCGCGACGACGACGTTCGTCGCCTCTCTCTTTCATCCTGGTCTTCGCGCGATCCTCCGCGTCCGTAGAGTTCGTTCTTTCCCCCGTGTCCCAGGCTTTCCCAAATCATCCCCTCTCCAGAACCGGAGGTTCGGCCGGCTTTCGTTTCTCTTCCACCCCTCTGTGCGTTTCGTTTGCTCCGTTTCCTTCTTGTTCCACACCCGGTTCTATCGTTCCTCTTCTGCTGAAACGCGACGACGGAAGGGGTTGCAAGAGGTGTGTGTGGAAGAACGGACGTGGAAGAGGAGGAAGAGGAGGAAGAGGGCGAAGCTACTCCGAGGCTCTACCAGCACGACGACGCTTCCTCAGATATTAGATTTTACAAGGAGCGTGCTGGGATTTTAGAGGGGTCACGGAGAGGGACGCTACCGGCTCGGCTCGTACACAGGGCCATCGGGGGTGGGATAAATATTAATTACGTTCCTAAGGGTTGCCTGCGGCTACCGGCCGTTATACTTCCCGGTGTATCGGTGTACGAGCCGGTCTTAGCTCCCACGAATCTGTGGAATTACCTTGCTCCCTTGCTTTCTTATCGATCATCTTCTTCCGTTCCTACAAGCTCCAGTTGAGTCAGTAATATGCTGCATTTCGTTCGCTTGTATTTTCCTCCTCTTCACCAATTTGTTTTCTTTGCTTCTTAACTTTAAACGATCTTCGTCGTTGTTTAACGCGATTCGTTATATTATCAATGTTTTTCCCTCGATCCAAAGCATTTCATCATTTTTTACAATATCAGTTCCGCTATGTCGTGCGTGAGTCTAGTTTTTGATCGCTGCAACGCATTATTTACTATTTGAAAAGTTGACAAATTTGACAAGGTCCAGTCCCGTTATAACCTCCTCGATTCGTTATGAATAAATATTCGAGTACTGCAGCCTTGTGTACCATAACGATCGTCTCAAACAATATCTTGCTAGCAGCTTTACAGTACCAGAGCCTGGCAAATTTGGGAATTTAAACGTATGCTGTATTTCCCCCAAAAAATAGTCGCTAAAAGTTTTGACTGTTTGATGCGATTTTAAATAATAAGATAACAACGATAAATAAATTCTCAATAAATAGGTATGTTTTCCAAATCAAACTGGTAGCTTAACAAAGAAACGAAGCACACTGTCGAACGTCGTCGACAATTTCAAGTAGTATCGCACCGCGCGTGGTCGGACGTCCGCGCTATTATTGGAAGACGTTCTTCCAGCCTCGCCACCGGGAGTGACGTTTATCAGAGACGAAAAAATACTCGATACGAGCCCGATGTACGGACAAAAAGTGACTCTGCTGTTCGATCGAGTTCTACGGCCGCTCTATTATCTCACTCCCCGCCCCGGTAAATTGATTCCCATTATTAAAGGCAGCCTGAATTGGCCGCGAAAGTTTTTCAATTTCCCTGCCACTGTCTCCGGCCGTAAATTACATTGATAAATTACACAATGCCGTTGGTGGGAGGAAACAGAGCTCGAAGACACGTACTCCGGTGTCTAGACGCATTTGTGCACTTCGAACGAGACGAAAATTTCATTCGCGAGCGAAGCGAGCATCGCCCCCAACTTCGAGATCAAAACATTCATTTTTAAAGAAAAATCGATCGAGGAAATTAACAAAATAATAATTTCTGCGAATAACGTTAATTCCTTTGGTGTTAACATTCTGAAGAAACCTGCGTTTATTTTTTATGCGGCAATTACCATCTTTTATCTGTAGGTTCGCTTGATTGGTTTTCAATTACAATCGAAATTGGAGAGAAACACGATTAAGCCACTCATCGACACCTGAGGCGTTTGATAGTTGATCCATCGAATCTACGGGTAATTATACGAGGTGGTGGTAGTGGTTAAAATGGAATGATCACTTAATTTCGTGTTATGCGTGGCCGGTGATCGTACTCGATTATCCGCAGAGTACTCTTTCGCTCGTTGGGTAACGAACCAGATCAGGATGATTCGTTGACCAGCCTGCAGAGAGGCGTAGCGAAGGGGTTGTTGGTTTGAAACCTGGCTAAGATAGTCGGTGCTGCCACATCGCGGATGCTCTGATAATCGAGGGTAGGCTATACTGCTACGACCCCGCTACGACCCCGCTACGACCCCTTTGCATAGAAAAATTCACGCATCGCGAATATCTTTGACACGAATAATATTATTATAACCATATACACCATTTTCTCGAAACATAAATCTCTTTTGGCGAAGAAGTTTTAGGAAAATACAACGTTCATTCTGATATAAAGCGTTTCTTTATAAATTCAATATTTCCTCGGTAGATTCAAGAAGATCTACTATTTTTTTTTACGAATTTTCCACAGAATATTTAGAATTCATCTCCGAATGTAATGGAATGGTTTTGAAATCGTAGAGGTATTTATTAAGTAGATCATCTTTGACTTTGGAAAGTAGTATGAAGGAAAGAGGGTAGATGGTAAACGTTTGACGATCGATCGATCGATCTGAGGGATTATCAGCAGCTCTCGATGCAACGCAATGTGGCAATCGAACTTCCCCATTAACCACAAATGACGTACTTAGGTGACGGTGATTTCCCATTGATTTGATCCTACCGTCAATGTTCTGTTCCTTCGGACAATGATTCCAACCCCTTGGGAGTACGCGTAGGTTCGTGCCCCCTTCTTCGTTCACCCTATTGATTTTCCATTCGGAAGAGGCTTGCCGCTTGAGGCGGCAAACGTCCACGGCGAGCCGCTCGACCGATTGACCGACATTCGATTATGAATCAACGCGTCTCGATCGATTGCCTTGTGACAATGAGCAAAACACTCCCGACACGCCTACGTGCGACGCTCTCAAGGGACATCGACTTCTCGATACGATTTGAGTCCTGAAGTTGTCACGTTCCTTTTATATATTCAATCTTTAACTTTGCTACGTTCTTCGGGTCATTTTATTAGCTCCACTCGTGTCCCTTTAGTCCTAACTAAATTTCTTATGTTTCAGTACGGTGCAGAAAGATCGTTGTCGATATGCAGAGTCACTTATCTTATTCTTATTGCTTGATATTTTTTAAAACATTAAAAATCTTGTTGCTTGTTAAAACAAAGTCGAGTGGGCGTATTCACAGAGAATTCAAAAGTACGAAAATATAGATAGATCGCACGTAATATGTAAAAATACATTAAAAATTCATAGTAAAATAACCGCCGTTAATTACTGTTCGAATTGGACGTCACAGAAGATTCGCCACTCCGATTCGTTAGGCTTCCGCTGACTACGACTTGGCTTTCGAAGGAAAGAACAGCCCCGGGCCTTTTCCTCCGAGGTACGATGCGAGACGAAGGCAGAGGAGACGATGAACGCGACTTAAAGAGCCGACGAAGTCGTCGAGTTCGGATGAGATGAGACACGGCAAAAGAGACGACGACGAGACGAGATGAGAAACAGCAACGTCGAAATGAGATACTGCAGGGGCGGTAAAGGTGCACAAAGCTGGCCCGCGAGCTGTCTTTTCCGTTCGCAACAGCAACGTACAGCGTCTCTGATAACGATTCATCTCTTTCCTTTATACTTTTCATTATTAAAGTATCGGAATTAAACGTTATATCACGTAATTCTAGCCTATATTTGGTTCTCAAGCAGCCTTTTGCTTTATTTAAACAATAAAACGTTATAAGAAATCGAATATCCCATCACCTATTTTTTAACTGCTGTGTAGATTAAATGTTGTGTACGTTATTATAGTTTGTTTAGAGTATACGATTTTAAAAGAAATCGACGCTAAAAATTGAACTTTCTTCTATTCTCTATTGTTTAACCATCTTATAGCATAAGGGGCTATATGTTACTCTATTCTCTGTTTAGAAAATAAAATCGTAAAAAAGTCGACACGCAGAATCGAATACTCTACCCTATATTCTTCTACCCTTGTTTTTATTCCTTTCAGAAAATAAAATTTTAATCCTTCGTAGGCAAACTACAGCACACGAGGAAATTTCATACTTGAATCACTTCGGAAGGAATTGTTATTATTTTTCGTCCTACAGTGTGAAAATACTCGTACAGTATTAATATATGTTAACAGAGATTAGATCATTCCAAAACTTGTTCAAAATCCTTTAACAACTAGAACACGAAGAAAACAGAGCTCGGACATAAATGATCTTATTTATCAGTTTGCCCATGAAATGTGAAAGAATATATTCCTTCGCGACACGAAGCATTGAAAATTCAATCCCGTATTTATGAACCATTGCACGCCACGAGTAGGTATATTTTACAACAGGAAAAGAAACTGGAATAACCGTAGGGTCGAATTTACAATTTGTTCAAGCAGCGAGTAACTCGAGCGGAGATAATCCAGCGGAGGGGAGTTGCCGCCACACGCACACACGCGTTCTTTCCCACCTTTGAAAAACCAGTTTGTAACAGTGATACTAACGAGTGCTGCTTCGTTCTTTAGAAAATTTTTTAACTGGCTCGTGCGTATCTATCCTGCCGCGAGGTGGGTTTTCCGGGGGTTAAGGCGAGGTTGAAGACAGCGAAGAGGGTGGAAAAGCGAAAGGAAAGGAAGGCGTAGGGTGAGATGGGGCGAGGGCGAGGGCGAAGGCGAGGGCGAGGACGAGGGTGCAGGATGTAAGACGAAGGAGGCGTGGCCTCGGCATTGATCCAGAACCCCCACTCTTGTGCTTAAAAGTACGGCCCTGGCTGCTCCACGCCGTGCTCACCCCCGTGTCGACCTCCTGTAAGAAACCGGCAAGAAATGAATATTCATGAGCCACCGGCTTCGTCGTATCTACCTTCTTGATTCGACCCGGACCAACCCAGGGAAAAAACAGGATATTCCATGGGAAGATGTGGGACGTTTATTAAATTTTGTGACCAAACTTAGCCATGACTGAACCTCTCGCACTCTTCTGTATTTTTTTATCTATTTGATACGCGTTGTTCCCGTCGTATAATTTAGGAATTTTATGTGAAATTAGCCTTCGACGCTTGGAAAACAAGGCTACCACTTGTCTGGGTTTATACTATTTATTTATTTATTTATTTATTTATTTATTTTCTTCTTTTTCATACAATCGCTAAGCCCTTTAGGGATTACTTAATACATTAAGTCAAGTAAAGTCACAGTTATGAATTGGATATTTTTGTCAAATGAATTTCTTGTCAATTACATTGCCAATTAATAATGGTTAGTGAATTATAAATTCATAAAATCTAAATTTTCAGTAGGTAATATTGCATTATCAAGTTCATTACTGCGACGAAAGGACACTTATTAATGCCGATAGCTCGTAAGTAATGGCTGATAACTCGTAAAATCTCGTTAATAACGATATTGCTTCAATTACGCAGGCCAGTATGGATAATAAATATTCTTACTACGGAAGTTGTTTGCCGATAATTCATTGAATCTTACAGCCTCATCGAGCGAATTCTTACAGAGGGGAAAGTTAGATCTGATTAATAGTCGAACGTCGATCAGCGTGGAATTCAGGGGATCGGTTCCGCTGGAAATATCCAGTCTCGGATGCGTTTAGACTAATTATAGAAATCCTATTTCTATTTACTGTCGCAGGATATTGCTTTATCTAATTATCGATGAGAACAGTATGGGAGGGAAAGTGACGTTGTCAATGGATTGGTTGCAGGTTATAAAGTTCCGGTTCTCGTACTTCGTTTCTCGGTTTAATTCCAAGTCTGACAAGTTTGCGCTTCAACTATTTGATAAAAGAATTCCTTTCATTTCGCTATCGCAAACTGCCGAGCCTGTTAACCGGGATTTAATGTTTCCTCATCAAAACGTTCCCTCGTTTCCCGACCTCTGAATTTCGCGTTAAAAAGCTCTTTTACTGCCTTTCGACGAAAGAGTACTATATTTGCAAGCATTATTCTCGCAAAATTTATGAAATGGTAGAATCCAACATTCGTCAAATTTCTTTCTTCGCTCTTAAAAGTTTTCACTTTCAAATTGCGGATGAAATTGCGGATTTTCATATTATACAAAGGTAATGAGCATGACGAGTGATAGAGGACTGAGCGAATGTCTATGTTAAAATATCAGCAACCAGCGTCGGGCAGTTCGGGGTATATGTACGCAAGTAGACCAGGATATATGACGTGTAGTGTTGTGTGCAAGATCTTTAAGGTGGAAAAGCAATAGAGTTCTGTGTGAATCGCTGAAGGATTCAGAAAGCCGTTTCAAAGTCGGAGAAAAATGTTTCAAGGGAATGACATACTATTAACTTTCATTTCCATTTTATTGTAAAATACGGTTTTACTTATTCTATTTTATATTTTCATTTTAAATTCATACTTCTATGAGCGCAACTAAAAAAGAAAAATGGAGTATAGGTAGATAGAAATTCATCTCACCCGTTAAACGTTATAACCTACTTTTCTTTGGATATTTTACGAATCTTTGCATCGCCTTGTTCGATACACTTTGGCGCTTAAAAGTTTCCTCTTCCATAAGAGCACACATATTCATAGCGATTAACGAATCAATAAATTAAAACCTATCAACAGTCGATACATTAAATACATAAAGTAAGTGATCGTATGCCAATTTATTTTTCTTTTCCAAAAGAAATATTCCTGAATGGAAAATTATGGAACTTGGAATTCGATCTGGGTGGATTTTTCCGGCGCGGCCACGGATAAAATCGAGCCTTCGGCATCTCCATTTCCAGATAGACCACGGTAGATGTTATTTTATCCAATTTCAGGGATGCTCGCGGCAGACGAAGAGGGAACGAGGGCGACCAAGGGGGGTAAACGGGGTGGATGGTACACCGGTGAATTGGTTGCCGGCTACGACGTTCCCAGAGTACACTGGGAGTTTGTTCTAACTTGCAGTCGGTGCCAGTTCTCCTCAAACAGGATAGATTATATTCCACGTCTCTTCATTTCGTTCCCGCCTAGCTCGCGAATCGCTCGCGCGCACCGATTGCTCGTGTTTGTTCAATCCAACTCCGCTTCGCCGCCGCCATTTCGCTGATTGTGAAAAATAAGGCTGGCCCGTTGCGCCCGCGACGACTCGCAGCCTTCGAGATTTCACCGTGAAAGATCCCTCGAGAGGATAGGCAGATAGATCCTAGGAAATCAGTGAATTTCGTTTTCGGCGCCGCTGCGGCTTATTTTTCATCCGGCAAAACGTTACACCAACGATAAATCTGACGTAAACATTCGATTCGTTTATTTAACTCTGCCGCGATCCTCGAATCTTTATGTTCCTCGGGAAACTGTTCATTAAGAAAGAGAAACGCGAATGTTTTTTTAAAAGATTTAATGTTTTAAAAGAAGAAATTCGATTCTTCGAGTCTTAAAAAACAATTACTCTACTACGATGCTCGTCGCACGACACTCGGTGTAACGTTAACTGCCAAATGGTAAGGAAGCTCGATTTACGAAGCTGTTAACGTATCCGATAAAATAGGATCGTTAGTTTTATTGCGGCCATTCGGAAACGAGGTATTTTCACGGCTAAACGTAATCTCCTCGCTCTCACGCGTCTCCACGCGTCTTGATCGCGGTAACTTCAATTGGTCGTAACGAGCACGTTCCCCACCTTTGGAATATTTTTGGTGGGTGACGAGGGAGAACTAGAGGGAAAGGAGAGAGTCGCGCACACCGCGCCCTCCGCGATTTAATTCACTTTGATCGCGCGGACCGAGCCAACCGCGGTGTATAACAGAAACCCCGAATTCAGATCCGAAAGATAGGATTAACTAGGCTTCGTGGAATATATTGTCCGCGTTGCAGTCTGCTGAAAGCCTTCATAGCTCTTTAAACGACCGTTTCTTCAAACTTTTTACATCCGCCTCTGTAATTTATCTCTCTTGCCCGTCGAGGCGTAAAAACGGATGCACGAAGAATATTCGAAATATTCCTCTGACAAATTATGTGCATCGATGGAAGGAAAGAAGGGATGGTAGATTATATACATATATTTAAGTGCAGCGTGAGGCTGGTGTCTGCCGGGCCTCTGCGAGGAAACACCATCGAAATAGAATTATCGAAGATCGACTCGCATCCTGTGGTCAAAGTAGTCTGCAACATCAAATTAAAATGTCAGCTCACAGGTTAATTATGGTCACTTTAAGACCCTTTGAACCCCACGACGCGTTAAAGGGTGGCTGTACACAGTCCGGGCTTGTAGAGGTTTCTGTGAAGGAAGATATTAATATCGGCGCAGATGCAGTTTTCCATGGTGGTGCTGCCGTCTTTAAATTGAAGTGTATCCAGCGATGTCACGAACTCATAAACTGCATTCGCGCGATCCTTTAAAATATTTAGAGAATCTAGTCGAGGGAGGGATGGAGGGGTAGGAGAGGGTGAGGCGCAGGAGGTGTAGGTGGCGGAGGAGAGACTCATCCAAGTTGGCAACTTTCGGTCGTATTAGCTTTTGTATATATATTACCTCATTTGCGAGAGGAAAGCTTATACTTCTACCCCCTGTAGACACTATATAGATATATGTGCACTCGCCTACCACCTCCCCTTACAATATACTCGTACACGTGCTCCGGTTATATTCTCGTCGCGACCAAGTCCCTTATCGTACCATGGCCAATCACCTGAAACTTTTCCAAGTTGTCTGTCCCGAGCCAAACTTAAGATCTACAAAAAAAAGAGGGAGAAAGAAAAAAGAGAGAAAGAGAAAAAGAAGGAAAAAGAAGGAAAAAGAAACACGCTTCTCAAGGCATATTTCTTCCATTAGAAAATTCTCGAGGAACGAACTACATCTACATGCACGGACGTTCGTTCGGAAAATCGAGAAGAGCAACTTTCTTCAACTTCAACTTCAAAGGATTCGAGCGAACACGATTTCCATACGACCGAGTTGGAGAAAAATCAGGCGACGGTTAGTAAATGACGCGAGAAAAGCAACGGAGGGTATCGGCGCATCCGGCAAGTATTGGCCGGCTGTCAGATGGTAGGTAGTAGGTAGAGGGTTGTTAGAAGGAAGGTACCTACGCGGAGGTTAGGTCGGAATATAGTTTAAGCTAGACGAATGGGCTGGTGGGTGGCTCTGGAGGCAGAAGAGTGAGCCGAGGCGGGTAGTTTTGCCTGGGTACCTCCACTCCACCTCGCCAACCACCCCCGCGCATCCCGTCGCCCCTCCCGAGCCGCCCCCAGTTACTACTCCGCCACCTTCTCCACCTCCTCGACGACGCCATACCCTCGTTCATAATATCCTGCACGTCAGACTTTGAAAACTCCAACAATTTCCTCCTGCCGCCTGGTTGGAGAGCCGAAAGAGGAGAGCCAGGGAGGAAGGGGACGGTCGGGGCTCAGGGGGGTGGTTCTACCCGCTACGTGGAGATGGTTCCGTGCTGCTGCTGCTGCTGATGCTGGTGCTGGCTCGTCGTGGTGGTAGTGGCGGTAGTGGTGGCGAACCGACGGTGCGAGGGAGACGAGTTTCGAGTTTATATAAAGTTCGGGCCACATCAATAATTATAAGTAGAGAGCCGAGGCAAGATGGCGCACCCGACTGGCAAACCCCATCCCCCCACGTGCCAACCGAGTCATTATTCAAACCATCTCTTACTTCCTCTTGTTTCCTTCTCTGTATCGCCCTCTCCCGACCAGACCTTCCCGCGAAGGATGATCGACGTGTCTCTGCCTCCGGTGATCGAGGATCGATCCCATCTCAGGTCACATTTTAGGCAACGCACCGTCGCTTTTGTCGCATCGGATCCAGCCACGGCATAACGGATACATGACACCTGAAATATGGTTCAATCAAGACAACGATATGTACACGTATTGTGTCCTTTTGTTTTTAATAAAACATTATCTTTCGGTACTACGGTAGGATGACTATAATGGATTAACAAATGTCCCGTTGCCTGCTGGATGATCGTAAGATTAAAGATCTCTCTCGTCGCAGGTATCACGTTCTCGCTCGTACTCTATCTTAACCCTTCTCCCATTGGAATTAAGTTCCCTTCTCCTTCTGGAGACAATGTCTAAACTCCTGAAGTTTTGCCTTGTTGTTGGAGAACGTCAAGGTCACGGGTTCGCCTAGCCTAGGCGACAGAAGGTCATCGCCGGCCGCACTCGATTTTTGCAATTGTTGCATGCTCGTCGAATGAATTATTTGCATTCGATCGTAGTCTTGTGGACAGATAAGAAGTTGAATAAAACAAACGATGGCGAAAAGACGAACGACGTTTCCTCGAGCTGTTCAAAGATTTAGCGAATCCGGGAATTATTAAGGGAGCTAAAAACACGCGAGGGAAGGCGATAGGAGAACGCTCGGTTTCCTGCAAAGATGACGGTTGATTAATGTTGGGGGTAGTTTCTTACTCACCCCCAGCGGTTCGGGATACTCGGTTACAATGGCGGCCGCCACCTTAGATAACGCGCAGAATTAATATCGCGCGTGGAGCGAACTGACTATGGTACCACCCCGTTCAATTTATAATTTTAAAGATCCCTCTCCTAAATACAGTCCGGTTAATAAACATCGAAAGGTACGAATCCTTTGTACACCAGGAAAACGTTAAACACTGCACCGACGAATAAAAACGCAGCCGAATTCTTCTGGATAGTAGAATGAATCGCGTTTAATCAGACGAAGTAAAAATCCTGAGAAACCTACTACCCAGATATAATGCTACTCTTCTTACCAATTATTAATAATTTCTTTGTTATGAACAAGAGTCTTTGAAAGTACTCGGCGATTGATAACGATGGATGGTCCTTACGGCGAAGGAAGAGAAAATTTTTTATCGGCTGGCCGGTTTCGGCTCGAGTTGGCCGACACTTCCGACGCCAAAGGGCGTCCGGCTGCAACCGGCCACATAGATACACAGCGGACCACTGGTCGGGAGATCGGTTCGAATCTGTCCCTAACGTAGTTTCCAGTTGAAACGCAGATCTGGTGTTGCCCTAACTCGACTGGGGAAACTCAGAAATCTAATGCCAGGAGGACACACACAGGCCGCGCCAGCCAGCCCGACGTTAACTTTTAATGCACGGGATTAGTGGCACGGGTGCACGCGGGGCCGCTGCCCAAACTTTGCGCTAATTTGTTCGTCTATTAATCTCGTACTTCCAACAACCGGTCGTGGACCGACTGTGAAAAGAACCAGCGTGGTTCAAGATGACAGAGCGTATTCTATTTTTCAAATTTTTTTAACCCTAATGCGCGCAACCGAGTATTCAGGTACCCGTCCCTATAATCATTTCATCGACGATCTTTTCATTTTCATGCGAAGATTGTTACGGGTCTCTATTCTTTCGGCGTTTCGGCGTAAACTGGGATTAATTAATCTTTCAAATAATAAAGCGTCATAATTTACGCACAGCAGCGTGCAAAAATTTCCAGTCGGCAGATCATCACTTTAGCTGTTCCAAAATTTTGAAGAATCCCGATACTTTGAAGAATTGTAGCCGATATTACAGCCTATAGAACCGACTGCTTTTACCGATATAACAAAATATAAATAGTACAATTTTTCGGATCTGTTTACCCTATATTTTATTTTCAGGATAAGAAGTGGAAAAACACTTCAGGCGAGTAAAGAGTGGATGCAAGGTACGAACGCAATCACGGTAAAATCAGAGATAATCGTTCGAGTGGGAGAGAAATCTGGGTCGAATGGCTCGTGTAGCCAGCGGACAGTGTAAAAAGAGAAGAAAATTGGGGTGCCGTTGGGTGAAGGGTAGAGCGAAGAGTGGAAAAAAAGGAGGAAAGGAGAGTGTGTGGCTCGCGTGTAACCAGGGCCGCAGTGGAAAGGGTCAGAGGGAAAGAGGGTCCGCGCTCAATTTACCGGCCGCGGAAAAAAGGAACGCCAGGAAAAGACGGGAAACAGCTTAACGGGGTTAAAACCACCCCTTCGGGAGCTCCGAGGTAGGAGGTAAAAAAGCTAAGCGGCGTTTTATAGACCCAACAAGCAGCCCGCGTATACCGAGCCGGGTGCCAACCCCGTTTTTACACCCTCGTTGGAAATTAGAGGCTTTTTGTGCTAAATATACCCTCCCACTATACCTCCTCCTCTTCTACCTCCTCTCTTTCTCGTTTTCTCTTCCGGTACTGGTCCGCTACCAGTGAATCTCACATTAATTTGAACTCCACGCGTATCTGACCGTGCCACAAATTACTGGCCGACACCACTCTTTTTAATTGTCTCCTAGTGAAAGGCTGGCTTTATAGGCGATAACGAGGCTGGATTTTTACTGGTTTTTTCCATTATTGCCTTTATCTTTGTGCAGTCGCTTTTTAACTGTATTTCGTGGAGCTTGCCACGAATTACGAGCATCACGACGTTAAAATTCGTAAGCGTGGTTAAAGGAAAAGTAGGGGATTATGTACGATTCATTTGCGAATGGTTTCATCTGGTTCCGGAAACAACGGCGAAACTTCTGAGATCCGTGACAAATGAGAGGACGAACGGAGAGGGCATTTGAGAATCTCGTCCGTGGGTCTAAGTGAAAATAAAACGCTCGAGCTACCGGGTAAGAGGGTGTGAAACGAGGGTGGCATTTCTCTCACATAAATTAGCCTGTGGCGGTAAAATGCAAAACATTCGTTCAAACCGCAGTTCAACACGAACGAGATTGGTCACGTTCCGGCTTTGTCTGTCCGAATTCGCTGGAGGGTTGATCCATCCCTCTCCTGTCTCGTTTCTTGACTCTCGCCTCGATTCGCGCTCATATGAATTTCACGATTTCACTCGACGCTCCCGCTCTTCGTTCGGTTAACTTTTTATCGAATAATTTTCTATCGAAACACGTTACCTCTTACTATTTCAAGCAGGCAACAACAGCTTCGGAAAGCAGTTGCAAAATGAGATCTCGGATGGAGATTCACGATAGCATGACCGTCAACGATACCATTCGTTAACTTCTCACGCCAGAAAATAATCGTCGTGTCGATATCGTATCGAATAGTCAAAGCAACATACAAGAACGAAAAGTTCTCGTACGTTCGAGTCATCTTACGATATTCCAGCGTCCAGGTTTCGACTATTCGAGATAGATAATGGCACTTGGAGAAGGTTACAACTTCCGGAGTGAAATCTCGAGCGGAGATCGGGCCATTATCGGGTGACATCCGGTCCAAGAAGCAGTAAACGTAGCAGTCAAAGGGGTCGGTCGGGCCTTAACGGAGTCATTTTTAGCCGGGGCTATCAGCGATTACAGAGGATGCAATACCCATGGGTTCCATCGAAGATGCAACTAGCTGAAAATTCATGGGTCGCACGAAGGAATCGAATATCGCCGGTGCATCGGAACCGATGTATCTCTGGCCCGTTATTCCCCCGGGGGTAAATCGGAACGACGAAGGTTGCTACTCGAAGGCGAAACGTTTCTCCAGGCGGCCGAATAGGTGGTGCGGTTGTATATACAGAAGTGTGGGCCCAGATAGCGGCAGATTCTAGCAACGACTACGAGGTTATAGGTACGAGAAAGGTGTACCAGAAGAGGAGGACGAACCATCCAAGAGGACTAGATGCTAGAAGGGAGTTGGAGGAGAGCGAAGAGACTGGAGGAGGAGAAGGAGGTAGGTTTGTAGGTAGTAGCTGAACTAGCTCTCTCTCTTTCTGCCAGTCTCTCTCCTCTCCTCTCCTCGCTCCTCTGCCGCTTCTGGCTTTCGAGGCAATATAACTCGAAAATGGTGGCTGGCTTGCGAGTGCCGTTATCATTTCTTAGCCCGGTATCAGCCCGCCCTCCCGGTTATTACTGCACCCCCGGGGCTACGCCATGGACTCTTAGATAAGCCACCCACCGCGAAGGTGTATTGTCTGTTTCACCTACCCTCGTCTTTCTATAGATTGTCCATCTCCTTTCCTCCGGTGCTTCTTGCACGCCATTTCACCCTCAGTCTCTCTCGCTCTTTCCGTGCCTCCCTGTACTTCTCTTCCTATCCTTGCCGCTCTCCAGCCACTTCCGACACTCGGGAGATGTATAGAATTGTTTGAGAATCGCCTGAAGCGCCGCAAGATTACTTGGGAAAACGGATATGTCGTTCGCCCGTACCGGCCGATAGCTTCGAAAAGGACGTCTATCGATTCTTCCGCCGGTCCGCCTACCGGCCTCGACGACCTGTTGGAGAGAACCTTTTGCACGAACCTGACCGGTCTTCTTTGGATTGCCTGGATAATCGGACGGAAGAGGCTCGAGAGTTACGCCGGAACTCGTATCGCGTGACCACCGGCGATAACGCTGCTCGAACCGCGAGGAAGCTTTCTCGAAGAGAGAATCAATTTCTGATCGCTCTCGCGAAGCAACTAGGAACATTCCCGATTTCGACCAGGCGACACAAAATGCGAAACTCTCTAGATAAACCTAAATGCTTTTTCGAAGCAAGCCTTAGACACCGGGTGTCGTTCGTTGAAGAATCCTGCGCGAACAGAGGACGGTTCCCCGGCGAATGGAACGTCCGTGGAACGCGTCGCGTGCTAGGTCATAGGTGGAAATTCAAGACGCAGAAAATAAATACGCGAAGGAGGGAGGGGCGGCAATCCGCGGGAACGTCGCGGCGAAGAAAGGATAATTCCATAGGTGTTCGAGGCCTGGAGCGTGAGACGGCTTCGAGAGTGCGAACGATTCCAAATGAGGTCGGGCCGACTGACTGATGACGTCATTACTGTCAGGCTTAATGAAAATTTCCGGAAAGTTACCGCTCGCCTCGACTGCTGACGCCATGTTACCTTCGCCGGGGCACAGGAGGCGGGAGCGTGTGGGTGAGAGAGAAGGGGGTGCAGAAGGGGTGGCTGGCACCCGCGAGCGAACGAGAAATTTTACGAGAATTTCCGAGACTAATTTCTCCGGCGCTTTGCGCTCGAGGCAGGCGGGCGTCGTTAATTTCTGACGTTAATTGCTAAACCTGAAGTTTCTAGAAATTTCCTGGGCGCCCCTAACCTCGCTTCCACCCAACCGGTCCCTACTCACCCCAGCGTTTCGCCGTCTCTCTTTCGCCGCTACTTCTATCTGTGTACGTGTTCCGATCCTAGGTATCCTCTTTCTCCCGAGCGTGACTGCTTCACCCGCTTTTCTGATATGAAGATTAAGCATCGTTTATTCAGGCCGGGTCAGCGGCGTACTTCTTCACGAGGCCTCCGAGACACGGTCATCCGGCTGTCTCGCCTTTCATTTTATCCTTCGTGAAAAATTGACTAACCCACACACCATCGTCTGTACACCACGGTACAACATTCCTGCTCAATTAGGAAGAAAGTCGCGTAGTGGAAAAAACAAAAGAGCCTGCCTCGAGGAACGAACTCTTTGCCAGGAATTTACCTGGAATTTGACGAGAGCGAAGAAACATACGAGTTTCGTCGAGTTAGCGGTACCTTTTTTAATTCCTTGACCGGCGGACAAACGGGAGAAGGAAGAGTTAAGGTTCGGTCCTTCCTTCGGTCGCTTGAATTTGCAAACCGAAAAAGAAAAGTTTGTTACAGGACGATATCGGGGAAACCGCAACAAGAACCCTCGGTCACTCCTTCCAGCATCGGACGGGGTCATCGTAGGAAGACGACAGAAAGGGTTACATCCCCTGTTTGGGATCGTGTAGCAGCACGAGGCGGTTGGGCGGGGGCGGGGGCGGCGAGGGGGGCGAATGGGAGAAGAGGGGGTCAAATTCGTCGCGATAAAAGGGAGAAAGAGGAAGCGAGAAGGGAAGTTGTTCCTTGCGCCCTCGCCTAGTTGTTTAGTTTTCCGCCATCTTTGTTCGCGCTTAGACGAAACGGGGGTGCAGCGGGAGGAGAAGACAGGAGGGGTGGGAGGGGGGAGGCATAGCGACGGGAGGAGCAGAAGGGAAAGGAGCAGGTTAATAGCGGGCTCCAGCGGTTCTGCAGCCCCGTCGAGGCTTTCCGTCGTGGGAAAGAGAGAACGACAACGGGAAAACGAGAGAGAATGGTGGCTGAAAGCGGAGGGATGGCGGTAACGTGCCAGCGAAAGAGGGGCGTTCGTCGAAAGGAGAGAGCAGAAAGCTTCTACGGAGGATGGGTTAGGAAGGAGAGAGACGAGCAAGTCGGACGGAGAACCGCGTAGAAATAGCAAAAGACAGAGACGAACCGGAGGGAGCGAAAGGCGGAGTGGGAGAGAGACTTTACTTACTTACACCCTCGCTGGGGCTCTCTGTCCGTAGCGAGACGAAACGATGCGAGGCTCGATGCGGAGGAAAAGGAACGAGGAGGTAGGTATTTCCCGTAGCGCGCGCGCAAAAGGCACCGTAACGATTTTCTGCTCCTTCGAAGGAATATGAAAGGCGATATTTGCGCGAACCCAGGACCAGAACGCGTTCGCCGCGGCCGGGGGGCGAGAGAGGTGGCACGGCTCGACAGACGAAGAGGGAGAAGATACCGTCGAGCTTGTTCCTTTCTTACTCTCCACCTCCTCCATCTTCTCTCTTTCTCGCGCGCTAATGACGGAAAGCGAGGGAAGCTGGGTCGCTCCGGCAAATACCACTCGGGTGGGATTTAAGGGATGAAAAGGGGCAGGAAGCCTTCTTCGCTCCCTCCGGCAGAGAGCTCTTTGATGTCACTCGACCTGCCGCCTAATTTTCACTCCGGCTCGGCGACCTACTCGAAAGACGCGCGAAAAATTATTAATGCCTCCTTGAAGAGATTATTAATGCGAGAGAATTGAACGCGACGAAAGTTCGGAGGCATTGCGTGGAAAATTTATTCGTCCCCGCGTCACTTTCTCACGTGCCATGTAAATTCCTTGATGAATGTAATTCGATCCTTTCGTTTCGTCAACATGACCGATTACAGCGAACAGATTTTCTTGTATCCGGACAAATTGAAAATTGTTGTACCCGGATGAACGATAAAACCAATACTAATTATCGATAACGACGCCAATAATCGCTGTTTCGTACGTACAATGGTGGTAAACGCCTTCGTTTCTACGTAGGTTTTAACTTAGCTCTGAAGAACGCTACGTGTTCGAGTAGAAGCGTTCCGTAATGGTCAGACGCCCTCCGAGTTCGACGTAACCTCGCGGTTTTCGAAGGCTCGGAGAATTTTTGTCGACACCGAAGTATAACTGTCGTTGGAGTCCGAAGAAGCGGACGAGGAGGTGAAGAAATTCCTGGCATCGTTTGTAACAAAAGCTTGGCGAGGATAGCATTCGGAAGAACAGGCGGGGAAGAAGGTTGTGGGCGCAGCAAAGGGGGTCGAGGGTGGTAGTGGATGGTGGCGAAGAAGAGGTGTGCTCGGGTGGAAGCTCCCTCATTCCCGGCTGGAGACTTAGAGTTGGTAATTAAATACAAGGAACCTTGCTTCGCCTCGTCTCGCACGGAGTCAGCTCGTGCTCGCCGTCTCTCTTTCTCGCCCGTCCTCGCCTTCTTGCATCCCCTTTCGGTATGCCCGGAATACAGAGAGGGCTGTATTTAATTCGAGACTTCATTCGATTTACTTCGAGTCGCGGATTAGGCGCTGTCGAACTTGGAGCAAACGACCGACTGACGCCATCTCCGCGATTGCCGGGAAACGGCATCGCATCTGTCATGGAACGCCAATTTCTGATGGAGATCTTCAAATTCTCAAAGACTCCATTCTACGCCTCACCCCTGTTCTCGCTCCTCGTTTCGAAATCACAGAGTGATTTTACGTTTTAGATTTTAAACTTTCGCCATGATTTTTCGCCATGTTCGGCTTTCGATCGTTCGTGTATCTCGTGGACACGTTGTGCTTTGTTTCGACGTTTCGCGAACGTTTCGGTTCGCTTTTTCGAGACAGACCTGAAAATGACGTAACGAAGCATAACGTGCCAATAAGAATACGGCGGAAAACTCGAAGAATAGCGGATGTGTCGACAATGCCCGTTCTTCGTGTTACGTGGAAAGCGAACGCTCAGCATTTTTGGAAATAAGATTTAATCGCGTGTGAGAAGATAATGCGAAGATACAAACGCAGCGTCTAGAAAAAAGAAACGACAACGGGAGACGACAGCTGGGAGAATATCGAGGAGCGAGGAACGTTCAAGAACTCGCAGAGAAACCCACAGTCGGGATCCAAAATGATAAATCGATCGCGCCGGAATGGGAACGTACGGTGGTCCAGGCGTTTCTTTTCATAAATCAATTTCTCGATCAACCGGCGAGACATATACGCGCATAGTCGTTCCATTATTGGCAATAACAGTGTTACGGCAGCCCATCCAGCCAGCCAGAGGCCTCTCTCTCCTCGTCTCTCGTTGCGCTTGCAACAGAGCTCTCTCTATCTCCTCGAAGCCGGCTCCGCGGCAGTCTCCTCGCTCTCTCGTGGCGAAACTCAATTCCCCAGGCCGTGCAGAACGGAGAGAGGGTGCGCACACTTTGCTTGCTCCCGCTACACAAGACGAAATTTCATTCCCGCCTGCGCCCATCCTGTGCCCGGTAATTGTGCACGTGAAGCAACCTGAAACCTGCATTTGCCCTGTAGGTTCGCAAAGGAGATCACCCCCTATCTCCATCCCCCGGAGTCGGCCCGCTTGCCCTCAAGACGTTCCAGAGGTCTTCTCCGCATCGACATTCCTTGCTCGCGAGCAAAAATTTCCTTCCTTTCCTCTTCTGGAAATTTTCCTTGCGAAAGTTTCCACGTCGGCAGATCGAGCATAATATTATATCGCGGATATAACGTTCACAGACCATAGCGAACAGCCTTTAAAAATTTTTAGATTTCGCCGGCAAACCACTCGATCGATGCTCATCTTACATAGTTTCATCAAGTTTCACTACTCCTTGCGAACTAGCCGCTCGCTCTCGTACGATTGTCTGGCGAAGGATCCTCAAATTTAGGAAGAACGATGTTCTAGCACGACAAGCTGATACGTGTGTGCATCGAGGCTGCTTGTTCAGGCAAGCAACGAGCCTGTATCGAGAAAGAACGTTTTCGTCAAAGGAGCGGAAAGCCGTTCCGATGGAGGAAGAAGCGAAACGAGGGAGTGAAGCGTGCAAAGGCGGATGCCGCGCCCGGAAAGCCAAGGAAAGGAAAACAGCGGACGTAGCCAAACAGAGCCGCTAACGTCGTTGGAAACTTGAGCGGGACCGGCACAATAAGACGGCTCAATGAAAAGCGTCCTTTACTGCGGCTGCACCGTGAATGCTTATATGCCGTGTACTCCCGTGCGTTTATCTCTTTCCCTCTTCTCCCGGATCCAGCTGTTTCGCTCGGATTCTCTCTTTCTCTCTCTCCTCGTGGCCCGTCGTTTCGTCGTCGCTATTTGCACGATATCTCGCTCGTTGGGCGCCGGCTCAGCCAATGAAAGCGCGCGGAGGCGAGCTTTTACGGCGTTCTTACGGTATGGCGGGGATCGCAGGGGGAGTTGGGGCCGCTGCCTCCGCAACGTTCTTATTGTTTCAGCCACCCCAGGCACCCCCTTCGCGGCAACCACCCCACAGCCTCGGCAACCACCCTCCTGGTACCACTCCACGAGTTTACTCCCTCTTCTCAACGCCGCGGCACTGTGCTTAGAATTTTAATGGACCGGCTTAGAAATTGTTGGCGGAATTAGATTTTAGGACGAGATTAGGCGGGGCTGGCGCTCCGAAATTACTGCAAGGAGCAAGGAGAGAAAACGGAACGGGTGGTAGCTTGGGGTGGGTGGTGCCCACCCCCGAAAGAGGCCTTTCCATGAATTTATGCCATTGTGGAAAGAGCACGCGGCCCTCCTCGTGAATCTCGGCTTGCTTCGTTGAATTTCCAAGGGGCACCGAATTTTACGATCGACCTTGCCTTTGGCTTCGCGCCCTTTCCCCTTCGAGATCCCCTGTTCGTGGCGCGCACGATTTTCTCTTCGCGTCTTCCTTCCACCGGCCGATGCTTAGACTCGTGCGTAAATTCTAATTAACCGAGAACGACGATTCTTCCCTTACATACACCGCTGGTCGTAAGTATCGGGGCATCTACACTTGTTAGAAGACTCGTACAAATTTTACTCTGTTTGATAGATGAAATTAGAAAATAACAACAGGTGAAAGGCATTCAACTTGCAACAATTAAACGTTAGTAGTTGGCGATACCTATGGCCGACAATTTTATACGTATATCTTAACTCTACTGCGTTATTTCGCTCTTATTATGCTGTATTATCGACTAAACCGTACTTTCCTAACGTTAAAAGATATCTCGAGTATTGGTCGAATACGAAAGAACTGTCATATTTTTCGACACGATTTTCTCAAAGCATTAAACATTTTTATCGAGACAAGTGTAAGACAGAAGTATACAAATTCAAGAATCGTAGGGTTAATCGAGGAAGGATCTTTCGCTTGATTCCATCTAGAAGTTTCTCGATAAGAGGATAAATCGTATCGGTCCTAAGTAGAGAAGAATTTTTAACTCGATCCAGAATTCGTTCGTTTCGTCAAAAAGTTTCGATGGAAAAGATAAACTGAGAAAGATTGACGAACGAAAGGGAAGGGAGACGGGCGGGCGATAATCGACTTTCGAGGCGATAATCAACGTCATTGGTTTTCGGAGGGAAAGGAATCGCGCTCAGCCCAGGGAATCTCAGTCTTTCGATAACCTCTCCTTTCGCGTTGCACGGGTAAAAGGGCAAGACACGAGCGAGATGGAGAGACGCAAATAGGGTGAGTCGGCCCCCGGTGGTGTTTGAGTTTGAAATTACGAAGCGAGAGAATTTATATGCCTGTGCCGGCTGTTCTTGCGTGGCACGGTAGAAGTTTCATTTATTTAAGGCAACTTGTACAAAAGCGAGGAGGAGAACCAACCCCTTGAGAAGAGGGTGAACGTCGGGATTTCGCTGACTGTCGCAACCCCGCTGGCTTTCTTCCGCCACGTCTGAACGCGACTTACCATGGGAATTTGAGTGGTCGCGCGCCTTATGCTCGTGTCAACCACGAGGTCAACTCGCGTTTCAACCCTCCAACTGAGAAAACTTAATCGTCGGGAAAGTGATTCGGACGCGAATACCTCTTTCGAACGGTTAATCGGAAAGGTATCGGACATTCGAACCTTCGGATATCTTTCTCGAAATATCGACTCGATCGTGGGCGATGCGCGTGTTACGAAGGTATAATAAGGCGAAAGACGCGAAGGCGGATAAAAGAACGACAATGACAGACGGTCGAACCCGCTCACTCCCGAAGCAGTTGCGCGAAAAGCGACGATAACGTGCCCCGAAGTTCTCGAAGGTATCTGGTCCCGGGTTCGTGTACCCCGGCTCCTCTATTTCAACGGAATGCTCTCTCTCTCTCTCTCTTTCTCTCTCTCCTCTCCGTGCCCATCCTAGCCTGCAGCCCGTGTCCTCTGCCACGGCGGCTTTGTCTGCAACTTCAGAGCCGGGGTGTTTCGCGATTATAATTTAACGACGCCGGCAACGAAGCGAAGTTGGCCCCAGAAATCAATGCGCGGCACCGAGACAAAAGCCGGCGACGACAGAAAGTCGGAGCGAGAATGAGACAGGGCCAAAGAGGGAGAAAGAGTGAGACAGGCTAAGTGAAAGAGGATGAAGACAGAGCGCGGGAGTTGCGGACCGAGGAGGGCTGTTTTGAGAGAATATAAGGGAGCCGCGTCTCGAAAAGGAGGAGAGGATGCTTCGAATGTCTGGATCGAGTGTGTGCGTTCGAAGTATCTTTTACGTACTAGGGCGAAAGGGAAAAGGTCACGAGTCTCGTCCTTGTGAAAATCATGATTTCTACGATGAACAGGGGTTGTTTCTTCTCGCGTGACGAGATCGTTTGAAAATAACAACAGATAGCAATCGAAGACTGGAATGAGTGAAAAGACTTGTTTCAATAAGAAATGGTCGACGAAGATGAAAATCTAAACCTTTTGGAGACGGATGATAAATCCACGATGTTTTTTTTTTCATACGGGTCGAATAACATCAGTTATTGAATAATATCGTTTAATGTAATTAATAGTAGGCCGCGTATCTGACGTTATTTGCATTTCTTAAATATTAGAGGGAGTAATGAAAAAGACACGCTCGGTCTCAAAATCAAATGAAAAGATGATGGTCTTCGTGTGAAATTGGTCGTCCAGGTATTGAATTTTAAAATATTGCTCATCCGTAAAAAGACGGGAAGTTTTATTCGTCGTATTTTTCGCCTATGGCTTTCAATTGTAATTCGTTCTTTTAATCGAACGAATATTAACGGACGAACGAACGAGAGTGGTAGAGGAGAAACATCTTTTCTTGCCACTTAGCTAGATCGTTTGGAAGTGACAGAAATGTCTTTTAGGAAATGGTAATTGTTTCTTGGTAGATCGAAATTTGAAGGATACAGGGAAAGTGGAAGCGGTGGAGCACAGCGATGGTATTTAAGAAGAGACGGAGACCCATGAGCGTTTATGGTATCGTTTCCTCGTTGCACCCTCTTTCGATCCAGCGCACGACAGGGACCACCCCCAATTCCTGAACGACGCAGGCACAGACGCCAGGCATTTGCGGCGGGTATTAAGAAATCTCTGCGGACGTTTGGCGGTCGGCCAACATTCCCAGCGAATTAAAATACCGTGCCGAACGTGCGGGGTGTCTCGCATTGCCGAGGTTTTCCTAGTTGCCGCAAAGTACCGAACGATCTGTCTTCCAAAAACCGAACCTCTGCGTCAATAAAACGAACAATTGGCAATAAAAGCTGTCCCTTTCAGAGCCGGACTTCTCCTTCGACAGGTTTGCTATCTTTATGTCTCGAACGATGCGCGACGATATCATTAAAACGATATTATCCCGAAGAAACAATTCGAAATCAAATATTCGATCGGATTCGATCTATCGTACCACACTTTCTACTAGATCGTAGCAAGGAAATTTTTCAATTTTTTGGAAAGCCTAGAACAATAGCGAAATATTAGCTGCGTTTGTCTATGGATTTTTGCTCACCCACGGGGGACTTGGAGAATTGAAATTATGCAAAGTCCCACGATATTTTCCAGTCTTACGCAAACTGCCGACTACAATTATCGAACTAAACACGCCAAAAGATGGCAACCTGTATGCAGAGATTTGTTTCAGCTACTAAATATTAGCACGACTGCACTATACGTGTACCTTGTCCACTTCCTTTGAAATTTTGTGCTTTCAAATTACCTCCAAACACGTAAGAAACCTTAATCAAATCGCAATACGGCATACAACAGAGCTTTCACTAATCTGAAACTTAATGGAACGCTTAATGGTTTCACCTCGGGAGCCATAATGATCGACTTGGCGTGAACGGTATTACCGATAACAGAGAATTATTCGACTGGGTGACAGAAATAGAAACGTCGTTGAACGAGTAGCGGATAGAGACTGTAGCGGCGTTAAGGAAACGGCAGAGACGACGGTTTTCAAGGTACAACCGTGTACCTGAGAGTCACGGACTGAAGCGTTTCCAGTCGCGCGTACTCGCTGTACAAAGTCGTAGCTCGCGGCCCTTTCATTTGTAAACGAAATTACAGAATAAGGCTGGCTAGGAGAAGCTGGAGGGCTGAAGAAAGAGAGGAATAGAGAGCTGGCGTCAGCATCGAGCTGGCGACGGTTATGCGACGAAGCTGGCAGGGCGAGGGGGTCTGCTAGAAAAGCGGGGGGAGAGCGGACAGAAGGGGGTGGATTTTACTCCGGAGCAAACGGCTCAAAGGAAATTAAGGAGCATTCACTCTACGAGAAGCTCCTACGGAGAAATATCTTCTCTGTGAAGAGAGGCGCGACTAGAGAGAGAGAGAGAGAGAGGGAGGCAGAGGGAGAGAGAGAGAGTGCACAAGAGCTGGAAGCTACGAACTGGTTTGGAATACGAGAGAATCCGGTCTGAATCTTTCTCTGCAAAGGACAAGACTTCCCTTTCTGTCTTTGCCGAAGCAAAATCGGTAACGGAGGCGTACCCCTTCCGACAAATGCCGAATATCGTCGTGCCCCGTATAATCTTGAATAGAATCCTCCGACCCTCTCGGAGAGTTCACCGAAGAGCCTTAAGTGAAGAACAACGAGGGAGGAGCATTTTTAGTTTTTTTTTTTGTTGTTGCCGTTGTCTTCGTCGTCGTCGTTGCGGCGATGCGTCCCAAATAATAACCAACAAATATCAACCGGTATATTCTGTCTAAGCTGGAGGATGGTAAAACTAATCAGAGGAATGTGGAATCTGTTTAAATTTTAAAGCGACATTTGTTCCCAGCAACAAGTATACGCCCGAAGAATTGAAACACTTGTCTCTGTTGCGATTTGCGTTGCTGCGTGTTCCTCGTTTCTCTTTGATCCTTACCGCTCCGAACGGAAGCAGGCATGAAACAGCCACCACCTTTGTTGCCGAAAACCAGAAACGCCAAGGTACGCCGAGGATCATTGGACGACGAATAGCAACGTTTCGAAGAAAGCGTGCAACGCCAACGAGTTCCTCGTTGAAATTGAGGAAAGAAAAGAAACGACGGGATCTTCGCGAGTCGCCCGTTCATCGAAAGCAAGGGAAGGGTGAATAATTGGAAGGGACCGGGTGTTCCGGGGCGAGTCAAGGCGCATTTTGTCTCGAAAACCGAGTCATCCGTTTCAGAGATTTTCGCAAAGCGCAATTTCTACCATAGGAAAAGCAATAAAGGCAGCATGGAAGGGTGAATTCCCGATGAAGCTTCGCAAGCAAGGCGGCATGCTTGAGAGCGCTCTAGAAGCACCATTGCCCTCATCCTGTTTTTCATCCCTTATTTTGCCAGAGGGGGTAGAAGAGGGTCGGTAAGACGGGGGTGGCAGTATGGCCGCTTTACTCCGGGACTCCGCCCTCGAGTGGCTTCCCTCGAAAGGGGAGAGAACTTGGAAAACCTGACTATCCTACAGGGTAGTACAAAGTACGTACTTACGGCGTAGCGCGAAACGAAATGGGGGCGAAGTAACCGCCCGGTGGGGGTGGAAACGTCGTTCCGTGCGTGGCATCTAGCAAGCGTTTACGCGCAACGTTTATTTTTATCGCGTCGCCAACTGCGACGTGCGCCACATTCACCGATCTTAACCGTTTAACGAACGCGAAATATGTTCCTCGCTCGGGAAGGAACTACTGCCATCCGCTCGTGCGCGAAATATCGGTAATTACGATAATAAAGAGTTTGAACTCGGGGAAAAGACATCACAAGCTAGTTCTTCATTGATTCCCCGACTTATCGCTTCGTTCTATCGTTCCAATTTGGCCCAACATGATAATAATAGTGACAAATTATAGACCAATAGTACAGACATAAGAGAGAAGACATTAGAATTGAATACTCCGTTTGTTTGGTAACGCTAGCAGAGACCTAATCGGGAAAGGTTACGCCGAGAAATCGACAGATGTCAAAAATAAAACGATCGAAATGAAAGTCAAGATTAATAGGAAAATTGGAAATTTAACAGCGTGCTATTTCGATCTTAGAGATTTTTTTTATTATAAAGACGCTTTTCTAGAGTCGAATAGAGAAAAGACGTATTCTCGGCCTGGAAGAGATATAAATCTAACCGAGAAAGGCCACGTCGATAGATCGATGAACGTCAAAACAAAATAATTAAGAATAGTCGAAACAATAATCGGACTAACAAGGAACTTGCGAATAAAACAGCGTACTACCTTGACTTTTTCCAGTTTTTTGTTCTTAGCCTTTGAAGCTCGAAGAGTCTGAGGAACGAGGCACCGTCGATCACGGGTCAAAATTGTAAACTGACCAAAGGACGGGGACGCATCCGGGAACTGGTCAGTTCTGGTGCCCCACTCTTCCTGTTTCCCCCTAAGTGACCGGCGAGGTCCCTGGATATGTGGGAAAGAAAACCAGTTTCCGTGCAGGATAGCGGGCCAAGAAAGATGGACAATCGACTGGAGGTCAATCTGACTCGGACACGAGAAGCGACGAGGAAAAAAAAAAGAAAAAAGAGAAGCGATGGAGACAAGACGTAAACCTGTTCTGGGTCAATCGGCGGCCCTTCTGACCCAGAGAAGGGCTTCTTGCCTTCCCCACCTTTCACCCAAAATCCCACCGTTTGTTGTATCCACGCATGACGGTGGGAAAACGTTTAAGTATCGAACTTCGACTTCCTTGAAAATTCACGTATTTGGAATATTTTCTCAAAACAGTATGTCTTGAAATTTTAATCTCGGAGCTGAAGTTAATTATTTCTCGTGGGAAGTCACGTGGCGGCAGTCGACGAAAGTACAAAATTCAGAGTAATTCAGGAATTTCACTTAAATCAGTATGATTTTAATTTCGTAGTATTTTTATGCTAACGAAGTGTATTGTCCCGTGAGACAGGCAGTATGTGGAACGATTTTCTTCGCGCGCAAGATCGACCGTTGATTTCACTGGGAACAAGAGCGACCGGATTTGCAGCCGGACAGTTGGGACCAGTTTCGACGATTCGGTTTCGTGGCGTCTATTCGGCAGAGTGTCTAGTTCGACCAGTTTTCAAATATTTCTGGGACAGGACAATGTCCAGAGGAGCGGCAGATGCGGCGACCGATGAAAGAGCCGCGCTGCCCGAATGAAATTTACTTTTTGATTCAAATGTCTCGCAGCGAAAAGGATTTATCGCGAACCGAGCAACCGGGAAGCCTTCCTTCTTTTTCCGTCGATTTCTTCGTTCCTTTCTCGAAACCGACGATAGAAAAAAGAACGATCCGAACCGATGGGGCATGTGCCACGTCTGTGAAAATAACGGAGAGTTCCCTGTGCCGAGTTTCGTGTGCCGATACGCCGGAAGGTAATGACGGGTGCACCAGCGACGTTCATTAAGAAACTTTAATTAAGTTCCATCAAGTTCGAGCGAAACGGCGAGCGAATAAGAAGTCCTTCCCCCGTTAAAATCGACATCAGTGCCGCACGAATCTCCAAACCCTGACGCGGATTATTTCGAGAGATGACGAATGATTCAACCACTTTTCGTGGTCCGTTTCCGATCGCGATCGATTATTTCGCAATTGACGCGGGTAGATCGACCAATCTTTCCGTTATATCTGCGATAATTATTTAAGGATACACGAAGTAAATCTCAAATGTGTACAATATACGAGACGATTGATTACAAACGCATAACATGACAGGCAATAATTGAATATTAAACAAACATTGGAATTATTCGAAGATTATCGAATGTCGAAGCTCGAGAGTCACGATCGATCTAGTAGGACGAATCGATTTTCTGTCTCGACAGCAACAATTAGTCGACAACAAAATCGTTGTATCAAAGAAAGAATATACGATTCGTTGTAAAGTTTGCCTCGGTACAGAGTCTTTGTCATTAAATCGATACTGATGTAAATCCGCACGCGTGCAACGCTTGAATTACAGTGAAACGGGCCATAGAAAAAAGTGTTAAAATTACCAATGGATGTTGAGAAGCCTGGATCTACCGACAATGACGATACAGAAGTTATCGACGTTAGTTGTAAACTGGCAAAGACAATAGGCAAGATACAACAGAACTACTCACTGCCTACTACCTACCTACACACTCTAAAGCAGCGAATGACCATTTGAAACAGATGTTTCGTCACGATCATCTTGTGTCGCCAATCAAAACTTACCCACGGTACTCACAGCGACGATCTACTACGTGTTAAAGAAAATCTACATCACGAAACTGACTGGTACTTGCCATCGAAACGAATTAAACTTGGTTAACAATTTCATGCTGTCACGCCCTCGTTGTCGCGAGTTATCGTTGCAAGGATTTCATCGACGTGTGCAATCACAATCACGAATACTAATTACCCCAGAGCCCCTGCGTGGTGCACACGGACCGGTGCATAGGTTTCACGATCGGAGGGGCGCACGACGAAGAAAAAGAGAATCGTGGTTCGATCCGGTGTGACCGGTGGTCAGTGGCGTTCCTCTTTTCTTCGTGGCATCATTAGCTCAGCGGTATCGGCGCGACAATACGGCGAAATGTCTCGCGTGCGGTCAGTTGATCATTAATAAGCAATTATTCAACGGCTCATTAGATCGCGCGGACGCATAAGATTGCGACAAAAGGCCTGGACGGATGGAAGGAGAGGGACGCGTGCTGACCATGTTGGAACACGCGATGCACACGGCCAACTTGTGTGTGCCTTTCTATTAGAGCAGCCATCGCCCCAAGGCATCGGCACCCCTCTGTCCAGTCCTTCTACCGAACTGCCACTGAACTAGTTCCTGGCCATTGGTCACTCCGACTGTGATTAATACCGAAGACTATTAATCTATCGAAACTAGTCGGCGATCGTTGAATCTTATGAAACGCTACGGGAGAGCGTCGAATTATCGGGATCATCCGAATCAACGAAACCTTACAATTTTGACACGTTTGCTGCATACGTTGATCCACGTTTGCTGCATACGTTGATCCACGTTGCTTAATTTTCCGCAATGATCGAAATAAGACGAATTTCATGGACTAGGCAATTTTCAACGATACGAACGATCTGGATAACGTTAGCAAAAAATTCACGATATTCTTTCTAACGAAACCCAAGGCCAAACGCGGATGATCTCTTTCAACCATATTATGGCACTTGTACTAAAGTACTATCTCTCAATCGTAAGAGTGAAAATAGGAAAATCGATAGAAATGTTCTGAGGGAAAAAACTTGATAACTAATTTGGAAAAGATTCAACAGTTCCATGCTATCGAAACTGTCTCTTTGTTCCGACGTAGGATGAAATATGCATCTTTCCAGTATATCGAACGTCTCCAAATTAATTACTCGCAAGATTTCACAGATATATCGCTTACATTTTACGAAATATTCTTCCTGTCTGCGTTAACGATCAAATGACATCGACGTAAAGGATCAACGAAAACGAAAACTGTCGTGTTCTTCATGCACAACCTACGCGTTTGTCACGCGTCTCACGATGATTATTATTTCGCTGCCACTCGCATCGTTGATCTCTGCTCGGTCATCGTCATCAACGATAGTCCAAAGAGAATCGCGAACCTATCGGCAAGGTAGAGACGATACTCGAGGTCCCGAGAGCGAAGTTAATAAATATAACGAGCAAGAAACCGAGGAGACGAGAAGGTAGGAATATAGAAGGGAAGATGATGACGATGCAAAGCGGGAGAGAAGGATAACATCCTGCGACAGGGGCAGACCGACAAAAGAGACCAACAGAGAAAGAGGGATACGGGCCTGCGGTGGGCGCATGCGGATGGTAGTCGCGAGCATATAAGTAAAGTTTGTTCGCAACTTATAATGGGGATACCCCCCTTTCGTATCACGAGAAGGATGAGGTAGCAGGGTTCGAGGCTAGGTTACTCCTCTCTCGTAGACGAACTTGTACCGTAATAGACCGTGCAGGTGCAATCTACGGGAACAGGCAAATTGCAAAGAGGACTGGCGCAGGCAGGACGTGGTTATCGATGCTTTGTGCGCGGCCCTCTGTTGCGCCTCTGCCTATGACTCTTGTCTCTACGCGCAACGTTACACATGCCTGCAACCGTCGCACTGATAACGACCGCCGCTACGTAAACATCGTCCTCAGCGTTGAAATAGTACGAAGAACAGTTCGAAGCAAGGACGAGGAAGGGGAAGAATTACTGCCGAAAGTAGAGTTGCAGTTAAGGGAGTCGGACTATAGGAAAATTATCTGAAAGATCATCTGGACGTGGAAGGGTGACAACACGCCTCTAGCACGAGGGGCACCTATTTACGCCAGGCCTACATGGGGCACCGAGGCGGGGCCTGTTCCATCCCTAATCGTCCGGGCGAATGGTCGGAAACATGGTCGTCGCTCTTGAGAAAAACTCTTCCCCTGTAATGGACTCTTCAACTAACAGCAGTGCAATTTAATGCCGTCTTATAAAATTTACGATCACTCTTCGCTTGCCGTTACACGGCTTTTTAAGTAGAGACGAACAACACCCAGGCGGACAGTCGGATGAAAGGATGTTTCGTTGTTGCAAATATTCTGCAACGTGTGAAATTTCAGTTCAGAAGCTCGTGCGTCGTACCGAACGCTCGATACGTACTTCGCACGGAAAGATTCGCGAACGTTCGCGTTACATATTGCGAGAAAAGAATCCGAATTGGAAAGTTACGAGAGAAATAACAACGATCGTGTGCAAATTTTGAGCAGGCGGTTTAGCAACTGTCCGCGTCCACGATGCACGGGGGTTGAATTAGAAAACTTTCATGCACGCAGTCGATAGCGAAAAAAAAGTAGAAAGGTTTTTCTCTTTTCACTGCAGAGGACGGGATGGTAGAATTCCAGACGGTAATGTAGATCTGGAAAGTTTCCTACGGAACCAGCAGATGTCGCGCAAATCCCGTATAAAAAAGTTAAGGGACAATAGGGAGCCGGAAGCTTTTTTCATGCGTCCATAAAAAAAGCGATCGCATAATCCCACCTGGATCCCAACTATTCTAGCTAGATCCTAACTAGAATCCCGATCCAACGGTAATAGAACTTCCTCTTTAAATCACGTTCCTCCTTTCAACGAGTGTTTCGATACAATTCGGCGGACAAGCTAGGGGTTAAAAAATACATGTGTACGATTGTATATGTTGATTCAACAACCGTAAGAAAGATGTAAGTTTTCTAGGAAAGATTCGACCGGTCGCCGTCCAAGCGCTATAAGCAGCTACCGACAGACGTTCGAGGCGAATATAAAACACGCTCTCCACCCTCCTCTGGCAATTATTCGAAACCCTCGGCGGCACGAAATCTTCGGTTCGCTCGTGCGTCCATCCCCCGACGCGGGGAATTATTAAAATCCAGATTGAGACGAGAGCGATCGTTCGCGAAAATCCCGCTCGCAGCCACGAAACAAAACCAACGGACCCTCCGTTTGCTAATCGGAATAATCTGTTCGAGACGAGCCTTCCGCCCCTTTCCTCCGGATCGGTCGCTTTCTTTTCGAGCAGAGGAGAAGATACCGATGATAAGTTCCGCTTGAAAACAATGCCTCCAGTTTTAAACAAGCATCTGCGTCTTTAATCGGCGTGGATGGAAGCACCGAAGCGAAAAACTCGTAGGAAACTGAAAGATCCGTTTTTCGTCGAATTAACAGGAATTTGCTGGGAGAAGAGCGTGTTCGATAATTAATCCCCGAAGGAAGGAATCCAGTCAGATTTCTGGAGAAAGATACGCATCCGGCCACCCTGGACAGCTCTCTGTTTTTCAAGGGCGCGCTGCCGACGATCCCGTCGGTGGCCAGGCGGCTGGAAAGGGCAACAAAAGGAGAGAATAACCCGGGCAGCTCGCTCGCGCAGTTATAAAACGCTTGTTACTGGCGCTGGCTCTCGCAATGTTTAATAATTACAACGGTCGAAGGGGTAGGGTGGGAAAGAGTCGACCGACGAAGAAAGAAACGGCCTGGCAGAAACGGCAGAAACGGCAGAAACTAAGGAAACGATAAGGAAAGACGGAACGCGCGGCAACGCGGCAAGAAGAGAGGCTGACTACGGGGAGGGGGGAGGGGGGAGGGACGGAGGTGGCTGAAGCAAGACGAAAGGAACGGACGGCAGAGCGAGGCTGGGCAGATAGAGGACGAGGGTGGCGGAGAAGAGGTTGTACGTACGAAAGAAAGAGCACGAGCGACAGAGAGAGGAGGTGAGGAAGCGAGAAAGAGCCGGGTCGAGGGAGAGACCTCCGTAGACGGAGGTTGGAGGTGGCGAAGAAGGTTCGTGGAAAAGGCAACACGGGCGAAGGCAACGAGAAAACGGGGGTAAGAGCGAGACACGGAGGGAGAGAGAGAAAGGGGCGATCCACGGCTGTTGGGATCCCCTGGTGCGCGAGAGAGCACCGGCGAAGGAAAAAGGGGGGAAAATAAATTGAAAGCAAAATTGTACTCGCACAAGAAAATGGAATTATTCCTCGACGCTGTTCCAGCGAGATACGAAGAAAAAGAAGGGTGGCGGCAGCGGCGGAGGGCTGAAGGAGAAGCCGGGCAAAGAGGAGGGTAAGGTTGTCCGAGATGGATTCGGGCTCCATTGTGCTCGCAGGAAGAACCGGATGAGGAGGTGAGGCGGAGGTGGTGGTGTAGCTGGTAGGCAGTCGAGGCCGGTGGGTGGAGGAGGAGGGCGAGGGCCAGCAGCAGCGATGCCGAGGTGGGAAACTGAAGACTCGAGGGGGGTTCCGGAGGTGTGACGTGGTCGGGAGTAACCATCCGCGGTTCGAGAAATTTTCACCGGCAAGAAAAATCTAAACCCCTGATCCGACTCACGCTGTTTCTGCCTCCGAGAAACTGGTTCACCTTTCCGATCATGTTCGCGGGGCCGTACTTCGTACGATTAGGATAACGCTGCCCGTTGAAATACGCACGCATCAACGATTCGTTTCGAGAAGAAATTGTCGGCGCACGATCTCCTAAGATCATTCGTTGACAGTCCTTGATCAAGCGGTTCACTGTCCCGGCTCGAGAATCGAAGGGGGAATGTTCGATCGTCGGACTCTGGCGAATCGAAAGTCGACATTTCGCGTGTTTCGCGCGATAAAAAGCCCGACCTCGCGCTCTGTTCGCAGTGTACGGGACGGTTGCCTGTCAAAGGCGTCGCGCGGTTTCCGTTCTGCAACGTGCAACGAAATTACGAGTCCCCAAAGCGACGCAAATGAAATTTGTATCGCGAGCAGGAAAAGAGTGGAGCCAAGGATGGCCAGAATCGCGGCGAGGGTAAGACAGAGACGGAGACGAAGACGGAGAGAAAGAGAGAGAAAGAGAGAAAGAGAGAGAAAGAGAGAAAGAGAGAGAGAGAGGACGCGCGAGCCGTGTCCGTTCTTAAAGGTCTTGCCGGGACGTCGGGCTGGAACGCAAGCCCTAACTAAGTTCCGCCGATAATGGCAATTAACGGAAAACACACGACTGGGGTAATGATATTCCCACGCGCGTACATCGGCTCGTTGCGTGTCTGTGTCTGCGCCTGTATATCTTCGTTCCGATGCAAACGCGCCCGCCTCTACACACCAGCGCTACGTATACAAACGCGCCAGTTAAAGAGGGTGCACGGAGGGCCCGGGGGTGGTTTCTATGTACGCGGGAGCCTACCACCCAATAAGGTCGCCCGCTCTTGGTCTTTTGAACGCGACCTCTGTGCAGCTGCCTCGTACGTTAGGTATCTATCTATCCATCCATTTATTGGAAGGTAGAATGGAAGCCAGAGAGGAAGGGGGTGAGGAAGGGGGTGAGAAAGGGTGGCGGCAGAGGAGGATGCTTGGTACTTAGGTCCTCTCAGCATCGCTAATTACCCAACGATACTGCCTTCGTGAGCGAGTGTGTATACGCGTAGTAGCGGGCCAGCCATCCCCTCGATCGACCATGAAGAACGTCTAGCTATCGGTTGCGCGGAAAAATACGGCGTAGTCTGTTTTCGTACGGTCTTTCAGGGAAAGCATCGAAGGCCAGAGACGTCCGGAAACGCGCTTCGGTGGTTAGGTTGAAAGGAATGCCGTATTCCGGCGGGTATGCTCCTTTTTTTAGGCGAATTCTTCGATTCGGATTACGGATAGTACGCTCGATAGCACACGTGAGAACACGAGTAATTCCGAGTGTAAAATTACACGGTGTACCTCTTACGGTCTGAAAACTTTTGCATTTCTGGATTCTGGATTTTTATGGAAATTGTAAAACGGTGCGAAAGTTGACGATCTTTACACAAAACGATTGTTAACGTGTAATGGACCGTGGATAGAATGTGCGTTCATGTATTTATGAAGTGAAGCCAACACCGTGGCCTTGAACGTGACGTACGAAGCGCACAAGTAGACAGAGTTTCGTCAGAGTTTGATACATACACATAAGAAACGAACGAATGCGTTTGCAAAACTGCATTTTCGTCTCCGAATATCGGATTGTACGTTCAAGTAGCAGAAACGGTACGAATATCGTAAAATCCACTTAGAAACGTAGCTTAAATTGCTTGAATTGCTTGACTCGTATCGCGAAATAAATGCATTCTTGGCGCTTTTAATCAAAATCCCGTATACACGCATCGATTTGTCGACGCGTTTCTCTGCGAGCATCGACCACGTTACATCGTAGATAGAAACGACGGACAAAATAACGGAAATATCGCAACGTTTACTTGCAAAACAGAAATTTACGAAATATTAGAAAACGAATACATTCTGGACGTTTCTAAATAGAAGCTCGTATACGTCAATTTGTCGAGGCGTTTCAGAGATCGTGAAAGACAGAGCGATACACCGTTGATACAACTGGCCTCATGGCGAGACGAATTTAAGCCATTTAGAAACTTAGCCGCGCAGAGTGTAGCTCGCGAAACAACGGTAACAAACTTAGCTTATTGCAATGTCGTCGGTGGTCTTTGAAAATTGCGAAACAACATCAAAATCCACACGTGCCTTCAAACCGTGTTTGCGTATTCTACGAACATTACCTTTTCGAAGAGGGAAAAAGAGACACGACAAACGACAAACGACAAACGACAAACGACAAACGACAAACGTCGCTGTGTCGCGAAGGTAGTTGCAGCGATCGAGAGGCACGTGAGGGTATTACGGACGAAGTAAGGAGTTACGGCAAGCAAAGAAACGATCCGAAAAGATAAAAGGCGAGAGAGAGGAACGAGGGCGAGCATCGAGGAGAGAGAGAGAGAGAGAGAGAGAAGCGGGAGAGGTAGAGAGAGAAGGAGGGAGAGAGAAAGAGAAAGAGAAAGAGAGAAAGAGAGAGGAAGACGAAGTGTCGAGAAGCAAGAACGAAAACCGCAGGGGTAGGAATCCCTTAAAACATTCGTGCAGCTTCCATCTTGCCGATATTATTGACGTTTTTTGCCACCCCTATTTTTCCACCCCCTTCTTCTCCACCCATCGTCACGGTGGGGTTGACGGGGTGGTTCAGGGACGAAGAAGTAGGAGGGAGGGTGGGTTGCTAGCTCGAACGAAAAGGGGATGAGGGTGGCTGGCGCGGACGGGAAGGGGCAAGAGGAAGTAAGACGGCTCTTATTCGCGCGGGGTTTTTAGAATACTTTATTGACTGAGCCTTCGTGGAACGAGGGTGGCTTGGGATGGTGGGTGCAGGGGGTGGCTGGCTGGTGGTACTGTTGGAGGAGAGCGGTTTAGGGGGAAGGTTGGGGCGAGCTTCGAACGAAGGATGAGAAACGAGAGAAAAACATTAGGAAAGTACGCGGGCGAGACGAGGACGAGCGAGTGGAAAGAACGAGAGAGGGAGAGAAGAGGAACCGGAGAGAGTTGGCTCGCTCTCGTTTTTGAATTTAAATACCAGAGCGTAGGAGAGAGCAGAGCGTCGGGTCTCCAGGAGCCCCTGCAGCCGGAAAACCCCCGTGACTCTGACACTGTCTTTGCGAGAAATTAATGAAGCGAAGTGGGTACCATGGCCGAGATGCCGGCAGCAGCCTTTCCTTGATCTCTTTCTTCCTCTTTCTCTCAATTTCTCTTTATTCCCAACCTCTCTTCTCCTGGCTCCTGGCCTCGTGCCCCTCCTCACCGCCGAACGCGTCTTCCTTGTTTTTTGATCTTCGCGAAACTCACGTTGTTAAGCGGGACTCTTTGCGTTCGACTGCTCTCGCAGCTACGGACGCGTCCGACGAGAAACGAGCTGGAACTTTGACCTACCGATTCCACTTCTCCGTCTTTCGCCAATCAGCTCCCCTTATTCGCCGTCCCTCTGTCTTTGATCGCGGATATCTATTCCATATTATGCGTGACTTCCGCTTCTTTCAAGTGGTTCGAAACGGGGCCACAATGTCCCCGCCGAGGGAAACGGGGCTATCAGTTTCGCGAGATGAATTATTTGCAAGGCGATTCATAAATTGCGAGTATTTAAATAACTGGAAAGTAGAATACAGAAGGATCGCATGGAGAAGCGGGGACTGCGTTTCCGAGAGTAGAGCACAAGGGAAGGGGGCGTGTTTCGAGAATTGTCCGAGATCGGGAGGGGATCGAGTTCGTGCGGCGTAATGAGTGCTTGGCCCAGGATTTGGGCCATATGTCGAGTGACCCTTGCCGCTGACCCGACAACCTTCGTCCGAAACGGCTCGTTTGGTACTTTCAATAGGATTTGCGTATACTGCTGGATATATACAATTCTATCCCTTCTGTCGTGTTGCTCTTATTGTTGGGCGTTTCTTTCTTCTTTTTCTTGTTTTCGATCTGACAAGTATTTCTTATTACAGTCCACCAGCACTCTTGCATCGCTGCTGCACCGCCGGTTTTTAAGCATTCATTTCGAGGACGAAACTCGAGCACGCAATAATACATAGAGCGCGTATAGCAAGCGAAAATAGATACAATATGCAGAGTCGATTGCCGCTCGCGATACTTAGTTAGGCGAATCAAGGTTCTTTAGCTGTATTTGGAAAAATACGAATTTCCAAATAAGTATTCGTTGTACGAAGATTCGCCGCAATCTAGTTACCACGAAATTCATCCTCAAGCAAGATTAAGAATTGCGAATATCAGGAAGGAAAAAGGAGTCGGCGATACGACAAGAAGGTCCAAAGACAAATTCGTCTTTCATCCGTGGTGTTTTAGGTTGGTCGTTGAATCGGCGAAAAGAGGAGAAAAGCTCGAAGCAGCAGCAAAGGGTTAGCCAGAACGAAGGATGACCCCTTCTCTTGATGGGCAGGTCGAGAAGGAAAACTTTCTAATCGAGAATTATGAAAGTTATTTGCTATGCCGTGGCTCTGCGCGAAGGACGGTCCGACGAGGAGGATGTCGACGGACCGAAGGGGTCGACGAAGAAGGATGAGACGCGGTCGAGCGAGAACGTGATAGAAATAGAGTGAAAGAGAGGAGCACGGAATCGGAAAAAAGGAAGGAACGCCCAAGGCAAATCGGTAATTTCGTTCTGCGCGTGCGGCTATGATATTTCCAACCGTTTGGCCCCTTCTTCTTCGTCCCCCTGCGCGCCATCCCTCTTGCCTTCCTTCTTCCACCCCTCTGGAGAAAGTAGCTAGGCTCTCCGGAGCTCTGCAGAAGACAAGGGCGGCCGGGTGGCGAGTGGGGCGGAAGGTGGCTGCCGCGGGGGAACGGGGATGCAAATTAAAATCCTCGCCGTTTTCCCGTTTCTTATTTTCCACGGTGGTTCTCAACCGAAGTCGTACCTCCGTTTATCAAATCATATTGTCAAACTGCATCGCGCGATCTTCGTACACGATCGTAGAAGAGCTTCTTCCTTTAACGCTCTCTGTCGTCGATCCGACTTTCGTCATCCGATCTACATATATGTAACGGCGGTACATGACCATAAGTGATTTTTATTACGCAATATACCTCTTTGTATGTTGTAAAGCTCCACGCACGTACGATAGGTATATACACGCTTATCCTCCGTTTCTGAAAAAAAATGTTGAATACTCGACATAGATTCCAAATCGTACCCGGTTTCAGATCGTAGTTTTTCATAAAATTATCGATACATCAGTATCGTATTCCCCTCTCGCGCAAAGCTTCGATTGAAAAAAGTCGCGTCCCAACATAATTTCAGTTGTAGTATCTTTTGATCGCGCAGCGAATATAACGATTATCCGAAATTTGTTTAGTGGGAGCGTATCCGTCAGTATCGTCGACTTTTTCCACAGATTCGTCATGATTTTTGGCTAGTGTTTGGAGATATCGCCCACTTCTTAATCGCCTCGTTTCCCCGTAACAACAGATTCCTCTTCGTGAAATGCGAACAGAGAGGGGGCCATCGATGACAGAGTCGCAACGAAACGAAGAAGTCCGTCTTCGCGTGTTCCGCAAGCGAGGAGACAGCACGATCGTCATCCCGGAACAACAGTTGCATTTGACAACCTCGCGCGGCTCCGGACTAAGACAGATTAAGTATTTTAAATTGAACAGAGGAAGGAGAGGTTCCGTGGCCGGGAAGGCCGTCCTGGGGGTGGTCGAGGGTGGCCGGGGGGAGAGGGGGCTAGCAGTCGTCGGAGTCGGGGGCTTTTTCCCTCCTTATCTGCTTCTCTCTTCGTTCTCTCCTGGCCGGAGGGAGTTCAGTTTTTATAATAAAAGACCGTAATTAATGCCGCCCTCCTTCTACCGCCGCCGCCGCCGCCGCTGCCAACCCCGTCCTTCTTCTTACCTACCCCTTGGCTCACTACCCTCCTCCTCCTCCTCCACCTTCCTCGAGTCCTTTCTCTCTGCTGCCGTCCCTGTCCGATTCTCCGGAGGGAGAGGGGCGCGAGAACCGCCCTGAGCTTTGCTTTTTTCCCTCGGACCAGCGGAGCAGCGACCGCTTTCGAGTTTCTTTTCACCGGCGAAACTATCCAGGGAAACGTTTATCGCGTTTCCACCCGCTGCCTTTTCCTTTCGGCATCGAGGATGCTTCATTTTTTAAGGCAGACTCTCTCTCTCTCTCCCTCCCTCTCTCCCTCTCTGTCGAGAACTCGGTACCCAGGGTAAAAGATTCGGGGTCATCGTTTGTTCGCCGGTTAGCGTTAGCTATCGAGAATCATTAAGTAAATTGGCTGTCAGGGAGAAGAACAGCGGGTCAAAGGAGAGGACGTCGCTCAAAGCGATTTCGTTTTCCCGTTCGGGCTACGACGTCGCCCAAAGTCCACTGCTGTCTCTCTTCTCTAGTCCCCCTGGAGGTTCCTCAAGTTTCCAACTTGCTTTTCTGACGCTCGGAATTAATGTTTCGACGCGTTCGATACGTCTTGCACCCGCGATTTATCGCGGTCCCCGCGCGGTCGTCCCTCCTCGACCGTCAGAATCTGGATCAACCGGACGTGAAAGCATGTTCAACGTAGAAATTCATCCCATCTAATTTATTCTACCGCAATACCATTGGTACACAAAGTTTCCAATATTTCTCTTTCCAAGTGAAAATTTACCGTGCCTCTTCGTTAACAAGAAGATAGTAAGTAGAGACTTCCAACAAGGTAACAGGTCTTCCTGCGTCTTGCTGCGTCTTCTTACGTAGAGCTACTACTCGACGGTGTCCCGTGTTGAAGAGGGAAGGAACACGTGTCGAGAAGCACAATGACCGATAAACGCGTTTGCTTGGCACGTTTACCTGAAGGCTCGACGTTGCACCCGGTCCGGGTGACCGTTAAACGTCCGAAAAATCCCGAGGGCCGTGCTGAAAACCGGTTCCGCAATTTTTATGGGGTCATCCGGTCGGTCGAGAGGGGAGGTCATCCGTCTCTCATTGAGGTCAGATCTCCCCTTTACGAAAGCCGCCAGGCCGGGCATCTGGTCATCGAGAATTAAAAAGTGCGAAAAAACTTACCTGACCAGTTCTCCGGCCCCCTGGCATATCGGCTCACACGTGGACAGCTCTCGCAAGGGTTATGCTAATGCGAAAGGGCCGTTTGGAAGCTGTTCCTCCTGTTCTCACTCCCTCCCTCCCTATTTCTCTCTTTCTCTCTCTCTCTCTCTCTCTCTCTCGGTTTGTCTTTCTCCCTTCTTCACGGTTCTCCTCGTCTTCTACCCCCTCTCCCCCTCCCTTTGGTCCTTCCACAAAAGCCACGCGGCACGCCAGGTAGGGTCACTTTTGAGGAACGGGTTTCCGGATTTTTTCGCTGTGATCAAAGGGTCCCGTGACGGGGTGGGGAATGGCCAGCGCGATTTCCACCACGAAACCTGGTTAGACGGTTTACTGGACACGCGCGATCAACCGCTTCTCGATCTCGCTCATGATCTCTCGTGTCTCTTTCGATCGTTGTGTCGTTTAACGCGCCGATGATACCGTTTTAAGAGCTCGACTTTCGGCGATATTTTAACACTCCTCCTAGTATCGAATAGTATCGGTCTTCGGGTAACTCGGTGATAACGTGAAAATGTGAGTGTTTGGCTTGAACGCGGATTTCCATGATGAAAGCTCGGTTGCTCATCGATCGTTCTTCGACCACTCGATACGTTCCTTGGCAATATGACAATGTGAAAACGTGAAACCTCTCTCAATGCGAAAGTTGTACCGGATTTTCGTGATTTCGCAGTCGCTGCCAGATCATTCTTGTCTCGTTTAAGTTTATCACTGATAACGCAGAAAATGTGATTTCTCGCTTCTTTCGACATTGTTATTCGCCGATAATAAAGTTTCGAAGAACGCATGATAGCAGCTAATACCAGTTTCGAGATACGTTGGTGATAACAGGAAAATGTAAGGCTATTTCCGCGTAAAAGTTAATCGTGGATTTCCATATGACTTTCTCAGTCGCGGAACGTCTCGAAGCGGAAGAAAGCGAGGGAAGCAGAGAATCCATCGTGTCGCGCCTTTTATCGGCGACAAACTTTGTAAATCGTAGACCACGGAAGGAAGGCGTAGCAGGAGGAGTGCTCGTGTTACGGGATCGATTAACAGCTTGTTTGTGTGGGAAGTTTTGCGCTGCTTAGTGACGAGTGTTGACGACGCACGGAGTATTGGCGAGCAAGGGAGGAAAAATGCGAACCAATCGAAAATTCGCGGGAAACTTGGTCGAACAGTGGCACGAAGTTGCACGCGCGATCGACTTTAAACTTTCATGCTAAGGCAGCGCCGCTTTAAATTCCCCTCGGAATCGCTTTGATTCCAGCGTGTCGCTTCGAATATCGTCGAAACTCGGGGAATACTAGCTAATGTCGCGATCCTTCTTACTCCTTTCTTATTCTATGGATTCTGCGCGATTGAAATCGGAAAGCCATAAGCGAGGATTTTTCCTGGCTCGAGGGGGCGATTAAAACGAAATTAAAACTGCAAGTTTCACGAAAGCTTCGTTAATCTCCAAGTAAACCGGAACTTCCGAAAGGGCCTTTCTGATGAAGCTCGACCGTGAATATCGTGTTTTATATCAAACTGGAACGAAAGTTCGATTCTTTTAATCGAGTTTATTCGTGTTTATTCGTGTTTATTCGTGTTTATTATTATTTAACGTAGGCACAGTGGCAGGCGGATAGTATTTGAATAGTTGAACGCTTCTCGTAAGAAATTTCTTGTATATATCGCGCGAAACATGCGATAAAATACAAGATTGAGATATAAAATTTCGAGGATCGTGGCAGGTTTAATACGATTAATAAATGTACGATTGACTGACGTAATCGAATTGACGCTTAGATTAAACTACGAATTGTTTGCCATACGGATATTCGTTGCGGACATTCATCCATTTGTGGGAAATTTAAAGACGCAGAGATACAGAAGATGCACGCAATACGCAAAAATATAGGAAATGTTCAAAGTAAAGTACTCGTTATGGGATTTGATGGGGCACACGGATCTTTACGTCCGGCTCGTTCGTTTTTTCGTTCTTACGTTAATGAAAATATGAAATTGCATAGAAAAATTACGGTCCGCTTATTACGCCTCGACAAACAACGACGAATATTTGAATAATTATATATCTCTTTTGAAGGAAAAGTTAGCGGAGAGAGACGACTTACATATTGACCGACCTACGTACAAACATAGAGGCGTACAATTACGAAGAATCATTTAAAGTTCTCTGTTTCGCAGCATATAACATTCCTCCGCGAGCAGCACACTTACACGTGTTCTTACGAAATTAAACAGATCTCCGAGCGAAACAAACTATGGCCAAACTCCAAAGCAAAGTCCTTTCCCTTAAATACGACTGAAGCGCTATAAGAAATTCCGCAGCACTGCAAACAGAGAAACGAAAAACCTCGCGGAAATTATAACCGCCGTTAATCGCTTTCTACCTATGCAGTCACCTTCCGTGGAGATTGAGAGACAAACTTCCGTTCCAACCCGATCCCTTGATTCGCGGATGCAAGACCGGAGAATCGAGATAATCGACGGTCGTTTAGGCTTCGCGGGGAAAACGGGGAGACGAAAAATGCGAAGAAGAGCAAAAGGAATCATAAAAGGAATCCACCACGGCCATTTTACTTCGCAGTTTCTTTTTCCAGGCAATCCCCTCGTCGACTGGTTGCCGGTGGTCCGCAATGGCGAAAGGGGATGGAAGAAAACTCGGGGGACGGAAGGGTGGCTGAATTGGACGGGGGTGGTTTTTCTGACGTCGACCCACCCTCGCGAACTCGGTCTAGCAGCCTCACCCTCGGTTTTCGGTAGGAATGAAAGACGAATAACATGGCCGATAGCTCGCTTAATGCTTACAACGCGCCCGACTCGGATGAAGCTGCCACGGAGAACGCGAGACAGTCGCGGAAAAAATATCGATTGACAGACACGCGTCGATGGGAAGATTCCTCTGTTCTACTCTCTCGTAATAAAATAAGCCAGTCGTTGCTCGTGCAAGCAGCAGACACGCTTTCGCTGAAACAGTCGTACGATGGTTGTTACATTGGCTAGAAAGTTGGTAAAGATTAGATAGACAGCAACGACTCCGATAAATGGTTTTATCGTACGATAAGGAGGGTGCAAACTGTCGACCGTAACCTAACCTAAACCTAAACGATATAAACGATAAACGATACGCACAGGTATAGGTGATTTTATTCGTACGTAACAAAGTCTTTCATGACTCGCGAAAAAACTGACACGAGCGAGAAGTATCGCGTTACGTTCGATCGCGCAAACAAGCCGGAATCAAATTCAGCGTCTTTCCGCGAGCAAGCAAAGTACCAAACCAAGTTTCCATATTGAGTTTCCGATTAGAGAAACCCTGCCCCAAGATTTGCTCGTACTAACATCGTTATCGTTTAATTTCCCGATAGTTATACTTGGCGTAGTCTGGTCGTGCGAAGAATCGCCAACGGTTTTCGCAGTTTTCACGGGGGGGAAAAAAGAAAACTCTCCAAAGTTCCAGTGAAAACCCTTAATCGCAGTGATTCGTTTACCAACACTGTGGCGGGCTATTTTTTGCCAACAGATAAGGGTAATTAAAGTTAGAAACACCGCTGCATATCGAAGAGAAGACACGGCCGGAGGGGCGCGAAGGGGATGAATCTCGGTCCTCGGAAGAGAGGGACGCTTTTTGTCAGTTGAAATATGTTGAACGTGGGGTGCGTTCGCCCGTTGCGGGGGCAAGGAATGATAAAATGGCGTCACCGAGACAAAGGGTCTTAAGATTTTTACCCTCTGCCAGCTTCTCGCCAGCCCTTTTGTCGTGCTTCTTTAATACGAGCGCCGGAGTCAACTTCTGCTCGATCGACTATCTCGCGCTAGTCGAAGACAATAATTAATGTCTAGCGACACAGAAGGCTAGCAATCGACGTAAATTATTATCGCACAAAATTCTCCCTTTCTCTGTATCTATCGTTACGATATCGATGCGAGGTTCGTTCGAAGAGTTTGCGGTCAATAATGGTCTAATGGTGTAATAATCTAACGGTCAATGGTCATAGACAATCGTAAATATTTAGACTATTATCGACGTACCGTAAACCGATATCCGTTTCGTACATATGTACATACGTGTAACGAACCGATCGTTCCTCGACAGGTTCGTAAAAATCTTACGTACAACGTCCATCATACAACTTTCGTAACTCTCCCGTGTACTCTACCTCACGCGGAATTAACAAACAACCGTTTGATTCGACAGCGAATAGTTCGCTAAGCGCATATACATATCCGAGATCAAAGAACGCTGCAACGTACTTAACTCTATCGCGATCCTCCGGTCCCGATCTAACTCTTATTTTGGCAAGCACAGAGGCTTTTAGTATTTCGAGCAACACTTTAGCGCAGATCCAAGACATCTACTACGAATTGAAAACACGATCGGGTGTACAATGACGCGAAGAACGGCGCAGAGATCAGATATGTAGAAATCGTACCGTACGATAAATCTGCTCGATATCGATGCATCCAACAAACATCTCGAACAATTGCGTCTCGAGTCTTCTTCTTCGTAGCTCGGGACGATCGAGACGAACGACAACCGTTTCCCGAGTTGGTGTTTTCGCTTTGCATCTTAACGCTGTATTTATACGCGACGCCGGGGCTCGCTTGAGGGTTTTTGCCGGGCTTTCACGAAGCTCTTCAAGTACCGCGCGCTCTCTCTTCCATCTCGAGAAAATCTTTCGCGGCACGAAGAAGGAACAAAAGAACGTAGCCCCGGATGATTTGCCGGATCGCAGGGGTGTAGGAGGGCCTGGGACAGGGAGGCGAAGGGGTTCGCCGAAGGAACGAGGGTAAAAGAAGCGGGGGATGCCAACCTCGCCGCGCTCTTCGAAGGGGTTGTATTTTAAGATTCACCCTCGACTATCTCTGCCGCTCTATCGGCAAGGGGATGGATTTTTCCTTCGACTCAGCCGCCCAGAGAAAAGAGACGGTGCACGCCTCGATCACGCTACTCCGCGTAATACTCCGACGCTTGTTTGTTCTATTCGTTTCTCCAGGTTCATCGATTCGATTCCTCTTATCGGTACTTGTTAAGAGTTTATTACGGAGCTTTATTTTGTTGGCAGACGTCGATGATGCGATCGTGGACGAGAGAGACGAGCTTCTAAGACGCGGCAAGAAATTGATTCAGTGGAATCGAACCGTGTCTGGTCGGACGGTAACGTATCATCCGTTTCTACTTTCGGCTTCCACTTCTCTCTCTATGGTCTCCTTTCAAGAATCACCAATGGTACGAACCATTCAAACGGGGCGTTCAAAATTACTATAAAACGACAGATCAACAATATATATCGCGTCTAGGCGGCTAGAAAAGTTGAAACGGTCGAGAGCGTTCGAAGGTGCGAGCGTGGAGTATCGGTCAAACATTTGCCAGCTTCTTCGAGAAGCACTTTATCTTACGAGCACCCTCGACTCTCGAAGGCACTTTGCCACGATCCAGCAGCGCGACGTGAGGCTAGTTCGAGAGACGCAACGAGGTTCAAGTGCCGCTCGCGGCGGAAAACACATGCCATGACACTTGTAAGCGCGACAGGAACGCGGCGCGACGCGATGGTGTGCTTACTGAACGAAGATCGTGCGCGCAAAGGTGAAACAGTTTCTCTTCTATTGTTTTCTATTGTTCGCGATTCACCATCTGTCACCTTGCTGATATAGAATGCAATAAACAATAGCCAGCGCTCCGTGATTGTGTAAAAATAAAATATTACCACAATTCCCGTGTTTCTTTATTTATTATCGTTATCCTGTCGTTCCTACTCTATCCTTCCGTATTTATTATCCGACGTAAGTTTGACTTGTATTCATACGCCGTTGAAAACAACTAGGGGATTGTTACTACGAATAGTGGTTTCATCGCGCTAAACAAACAAACAAACAAACAAACAAACAGAAGATGTAGAGTTGCGTAGGCTTGTTGGATGGGCAAGCTATCCGTACGATTAGACTGCGGATGTTTATGCTATGTTTATGATACACGTGGGAAATTTAAAAGCATAAGCACGCAGAAAATTCGCATAATACGGAAAAGCAAAGAAAAACTTTTCCAAAGTAGAGAGCTGGTCGTCAAGGTGAAACGAGATCTTCTTATAAATTCAATTCCTTTGTATTGGTAAATACGTGAAATTGCGAAAAAATCCGCAGTCTACGGTATAGTTGCGCGGTAAACAGAGAGATAGTTTCGAGGCAACCATTCGAAAAGCTCAACTTCGAAGTAATCGTTAAAAAGATATACAGACGCAGCAAGCGACTGTTAGAAAAATCAAAGCGACCCCGGGAACGATCGCTCGATTCTTTAGAGCAGGACGTTGTACAAAATATTACGGCCAGTTGAGAAACTTCCAAGTTGAGGCCCCCGAGTCACCAGTGCATCACAGTCCAACTGTCCGACGTTTTCCATCTTTCCGGTCAACCAAATTCCAAGAAACGTTCCCGCAGCATTCGAGAAATCACGCTCGAGTGGATCTTTGGCCAGCACCGAAGAAGAACACTTTTGTATTTTTATTGATTTGCCTCGTAAGGGGTAGTTAAGGGGCGCCAACCACCAGTCTTACCCCCACCGTTGGTCCAGCGACCCAGCCACCCCTTTTTCCGAGAGGCCAAGGGGGATGGATTCTCCTTACCTCCCTCCTGGTTCTTTTCCTTTCAAACCCCCACCCTGGGGGCGGACTAACTCTCTCCACCGCTGGCTTTTCCAACGGACGCCGTTAAAGAAAAGTACCCACCGAAAAAGAAAGAACTTCTTCCCTCCTTTCCCTCCCCTTCTACGCTTCGTCTTTTTCCGGCGGGGTGGCTTGCCGAAGAAGGCGGCGGCGGCGGCGGAGAGGCGGCCAAGGAAATTTCGCTGTTGAAAAGGGAGGTCGAATTGCTCGCGGGCGAAAAGATTTCGAGGTCCATCGGGGGCCGACCCGGTGAGAAAAGTGAAAACTTTTCTACGGTCTCGTTCGCCGGAAGCCGAGAGAGCGCGAGAAAAGAAATAGGAACGAAGCAAAACTTTTACCGCGGTTTCTCGCCCCGTGCAAAAACTTGGCAGCGAGATTTCATTTTACCGGGGCAATCTCCCTCTTCGAGTTACAATCTAATGGGATTCGTGTTCTCCGGCTGTTCCTTTTTCACCGGCAACTTGGTTAAAATAAAGAATCAGTGGGGCTTCCGTCGTTTATAGTAATCGTTCGCCGTTTCCGAGTCAAACGAGATATTCCATCTTTCGGACGCTAATTTCCACGAAAATCTATGATACAAACTGTAGAAATAACGATGGCCGTGGCACAAGATATACATACAATCGAAGGGAACAATGGAAAATTGCTCGTATCAGAAAAAAGATCGATGAGCTTCGTAGGAAGTTCTATAGCTTGTGCAATATATCTTGGCATAATGTTCGATCGATACACTGATTGAATCTGATCGTTGACAAACAAGGAATAAATAAAAAATTGATCGATAGAGCGTTTGATTAACGACTGACTCGGCCCTTAGGGTTAATTTTCAGTTGAAAAATCGACGTTCTTCCATAGATAAGAATAAATTCACACGCGAGTCGTCGAAGAAAATATATAAGATCGTCTCGGTGACGCTAATTGCACAGCGAGCATCTCGGCTCGTTTTCACTGCATGCTAATTAACTCTTCACGCCGTGTAAAGTCCAAGCTCTGAAAAACCGTCGAGCGAAGAGGCACGGAGGAAGAGACAGAGAGAGAGAGAGAGAGCATAGTTCGGGTTGAAGAAAAGGAAAAAAACGGTGCAGAGTAATTTGCGGAACGCGAAAGAAAAAGGACGTCCGGCTTTCCCTCTTTCATTCTCTTTCCTTTTCACTCTCTCTCTCTCTCTCTCTCTTCTCTTCTCTTTTTTCCGTGGCCGTGTAAAGCGAACGGGGCAGCAGTTTATGACCTCTAATTAAGTGAAAAAGCTTCGAGCAAGTGGCCACTCCGGTCTGCGGTGAATGAATAGGACACCGATGCGAAAGCGGAACGGGGGATAATGGGTGCACCTGTAAAAAAAAGAGACAGGAAAAAAAAAGAAAAACAGGAGAGAAGGGATGGAACGCGAGAGAGGGAAAAAACTGCGCCGCTGTGGGCTACCACCTGTTAGAAAAAGTACCCTCCCGTGGTGGATCGTGCGCCGGGGGATGAGGAAAAAAAACGAGACCCAGGAACGCGCGCGCGCGCACACACGAACACATACACGGGAGCACGTGGAATTCGAGCGACGAGAGAGAATCTGGAGTGGCGAAACATGCCACGCGCCGACAGTCGGTGGACGTATACGGGCAAGTTACCTTTCACTCGAGGGTGAAAGGGTGCGTTTTTTTCTTTTTTTTTTTTTTGCATGCCTAAAGTATCCATGCAAATTCTGGTTTTTTGCTGAAACAATTGGAGAAACGGAAACTAAAGAGAGATTTGTTGTAACTATCATTAGACCACGGATATCTGTACGAACTCGTGTTTTTTTACGAACGCGAGTAGAAAAGGTGAACTTTAAGCGAGGTTGTTCCGTAAGTAACTTTTCCTTGAGAAGTTCGTCGCTCGTGTCCGAATATCTGATTAACGCAGAGTCATAAACGCACCTTCGACGACGATTTTCTAATTTCGCTTTACTTCGTGTACGCGAGGTTCATCGAGGCTTGTAAAAAATGTAAACGGTGATTTGCCAACGCAGCTGGTTTCTAATTTGTCCGGCTATTAAACGCTTTCCATTAAAGGGAAGTTGCCATCGTTGCGGATAAAAACAGCGGAAAGAAAGACGGAAGGTAAAGGGATGGACACTTTGCTAGTAAGAAGGGTAAAACACGAGCGGTCGTAAAGCTTACCGGGGAATTGGATGATAAATTTGGAACACCTTTAAAACACGCCTAACGAGATCTACGTACTTTATAAACTTCGGTTTTTCTCGCAAAATCGTATAAATTTTATGACGACGAACGATGTTACGGATAGTACGATCATTTTTATCAACATTGTATCATATCACGAAAGAGTAATGACGAACACGGCAAAATTTCCCAGGTGAAATTTATTTTCAGCTTAGCCCGGACAAGAACCAAAGATAGGAGGACGGAACAACCCTCCTGTTGCCATCTAACGACAGGGCGGCGCACTTCGTAGCCACGAGGTAGCTACACACGAGCAGCGGATTCATATTTTTCCAACCCCTAACTTTCAAGCGAAATACCGAAGAAAATACGAGACCCCCGGATCACTTCGAGCTTTCGACCCGTGAATTAAACCGGCGGCGTGCTTACGTCGCGTTAATTAATGCGTGTTTCCATGGCAATATTAAGGTTGCACCTGAAACCGATCGCCCGGAAAACATCCCCTTCGCGATAAATTTCGGCAACGATCGAGCGCTAAATTCGCGTGCAGGTTGCATCGCGACACACCGTGAAAGTATCGGTCTCAAGGGCCGGCGAATCCCGAGATGAAATATCCCCGTCGCTCCTCGTGCAACGAAAGGGTGAGTCGCTCGACCCCGGTGGCACGCGACACAAGCGCGAAATGAGCGTCGCGGCGCTATATCTTCATGGAAGTCTGGAAGACCGCGTTAATGTTCGGCTAACCATGTAAAACCGTACTTACTTATCTCGAGGAAAACAGCCCTTGGATAGGTCGAAGCAGATAGCGGGAAGGGAGGGGGAGGCCGGGGGAAGCCGGGTTAAGTAACGCGAAAAGAGAAGGACGACGAGTAGACCGGGACACCTCTTCCTTGTAGCATTTGCTTTTTAACGAAAATTAACGGGCACGAACCGAGATTCTGCAGATGCTCCGCGTAATCTAATAGCCGGTAAAGTTACCGCGCCAGGGGTAACGGACCGGGGCTAAGACGGGGTAGTCCGTGGCTTTTTCTAATTTATTATATCGCCCCCGCAGACCAGACCGCCCCGTCGCCCAGACCTTACTTTCCTTTCACCGTCAGATTCCATCTACCGCGCCGCGCCGTGCCGCCGCCAAGTTATTTCCACGATATTACTTGTTCCTGCGTATTAACGTAGCCCCGACCGTCGCGTCGTGAACTTTTCTGAAATTTCAACACGGGCACGTCGACGAATACCTGGGCCGGGTGGCTCTGCTTCGCGAAGAACGAAGAACAAAAATCGCCAAGTTCGTTCTGTTCGCAGAGTATGCACATCGGTGTAGGTATATCAATCAATACCTGAACCGGATAGCTGCTCCGTTTCGTCAAATATATTCCCGACGTGCATCGACGAACACTCGGGCTACGTAATTGTGTTTCGAGAACAACAAAAATCGCGACAATCGCGACAATCGCGCGGACGAGGGTAGAGAATTTGGTACGATTGGTGGAAGCGGTACGGAACGAAGCGCGACAGGTCATACACTAAAGCACTAGCCGCAGCTAAACGATTTACGCATTCGTAATCTGCGTCAAATTTTGAAATCTATTTCCATCGTTGTTAGCGATTCAACGAAAATCACGTTAGCAGCTTCAATTTATGACTTATGAAATCGGTCAGGTTACGAAACATAAATTTAGACGCTGGATGATGACTACTATTTCTTTACAAGCTTTTTAGATGTATTGGAAGGCAAGCAACCAGAGCCAGACGCGCTAGTTTGTCACGCTGAGTAGATTACACAGACCATGATAAGGTTACAGGTGCTTGAACATCTTCGATACGTCTAAAAATTGCTCGTTACGGTTATTAAAAGACCTCCGTCGAGCACAACGTCGATTTAATTCGGCCGAAAAATTGTAGAAGGTAATACGTAAATCGAAAGAAAATTCCACTCGAATCCCCCAAACTTCTACTTCGTTTCTAAATTCGCGTTCGGGGAATTGTATCGGGTTGTAGAATTTCCATGCTGCAGGATTAGAGGGACACGATCGTCGTTGTTCCTGGCTCGTGCAACGGGCCGGTGCGTTAAGGGAAACCCTTTCGGGCCGTGCTTTTTGTCCGGTAGCAAGGAAGACAGTATGTTTTCACTTAAAGGGTGGTTTAGTCACGATATTTCCAGCGGCGCGGGGCCGCCGCGTCCCAGGCAATTTTTCACTCGGTCCAAGCCCCAACGCAGCGAGCGGACGTCGCCAACCACTTCATAAAATTACTTTATTACTCGTCCGGCCCTTGCGGTGGCTCCGGTGTCCCTTTTTCGAGACCATTTTTTACCGCGACATATGTCGACGAGGGTCTCGCCCTCTGAGGAGTTCACGGCCCGTACCGTCCACGCTTTTTCCTTGATCAGCTTCTTCTCTTCGCCCTTCCCCTGCCGAGACAACACGAATGCCTGCTTCAATCGGCTTTATCAACGATCAAAGGGATCGCGATTAAGAGAATCCTAGCGAGGCGGACGTCGAATTTTCTGTGGGTCACCGGTGAACGAAAAAAGTGACTTTGGCCTTCTGAAAGGCGTAAACCTGCGAAAGAGCGATGCCGTTGTCGAGCCGTCGTATTAAAATCCTCCTCGTCCCGCGGAGAATTAATTTTTCAAAAATCCATCTCGTCGAAGACGTTTAATTTGGCTACTCCAACATATGCCACGTATACACGGCCGATTTTTCTTAGAGTTTAATCGATCCGGGCAATATCAAGCGAGCGATGGATGTAATTAAAGTTACGGGAGAGAACGCGGGAACATTATGGTGGTCCAACATGGTGATTCGATCGATAACAACGTATCCCCACGGATGAACAGGCTATTGTTGATGAAATTATCAACGAACCGCAGCGTCATGAGTGACTCGACAAATGAACTGTAAGTTTCCAACGGTTTCGAATATCGTTATTTCCATAGATTCGCGAAGAACAAACAACACGCGCGCATACGCGTGTAGTTTAAAATATTTCTGAAATTAACTGGGTACTTTAAGATTTTAAATACGCCAGACATTTTATCACGCTGTACGGAAATTCATAGAGTAGTAAAATCGTTTTCCCAAAGAAGTTTCGCCGTTTAATCGAGTCCCGAGATTGCATAGTGCAAGGCAACCTTCTGTAATCTATCCACGCAGCAAACCGACCTACGACACACTTCCCGCGATGTACACCAATCTAGCCGAGTAGCGAGACGCTGCGGAGACGTAATTTCATTGCATCCAGTCCAATGATACGTTGCCCTGATGGCATCGGTATTACGCGCGCAGGCATCAACTTCTCGCGTGCTTCCGCCTTCCCTCCCATCATCGACGTCATCGTGCTCCAACTTTCCGTCAATCTTCGCTCTTCCATCAATTGTTGCCTACTTTTTCGTCGCGATCGACGCTTTCCGATCGCAACCGAATTTTCCTCTAATCTGGCAGAAAAACGGGCAAGTCGAGGAACGAGCAACCTCACTGGTACGTCGACTTTAGCCTGGTTAGAGACGTTCGCCGCGCATTTTCAAAGATCCGCGCGTTTACTAAGATTTCGAACGATTAATTGGATTCGAGACGGAGGGTCTTGAACGCAAACGATCGGCGAGGAACGATCGCAAAGATGAGGTATAAAATACGAAATTTTGCAATATCGTACTCGATAGATCGGCCGAGCCATTCGCGGATTAAGTTCGTCGACGGCTCGAAAGAGCGTCGAAAGAGTCGAAGAATCGAATAAACGCGGCAAGATCGAGAGAAGGAAACGAGGGCGATCTAGGTTAGGATATAAATTCAAGATGGAGCGGAGGTGGGACACGTTCGCTGGGGAGCGGGGTGGATTCTCACGTTTTAAGCACGCCTTGCAGACAAAGTTGGCGACTTAGCTGAACATTTTTCGGGGTTATCTTAATCTCGCCGGGATTAGGTGGCTGCGACGTCTATGGAAAGGAGCGGGCGTACACGTGCACAGAGAAAGGGGCTGGGAACAAACGTGAGTGTAACCCGTCCGATGCACCGAGCGTACACACCAGCCGCCGAAACACCGTTGCTCCTGCACTTGCACGTCCGCCAACGTGTGTGCGCGCGTTATTGTGTACGTTTCCGCACGAAAAGTTCGTCGCCGCGGATACGGCAACTTCAACATCGCGCTAGCCTTTCCGAAATCCGTCGCCGGAAGTTCGCGAAAGCCGTCGACCAACTCGAAGTAAAACACGACGAACGATCGTTTTCGCGTAAATAGATTCCGACAGAATCGATCTTTTTATACTCGGGTAACTTTTATACTCGGGGGACGATCGAAACCGGCGATAGAGCCGGACGTGTGTTCGGCAACGAATCTCGAAATCTCGAAACGTTCGACAGAGCCGACGACCGTTCTCGTACGAGGCTTCTACGCGGATTTATTTGCCCGAGGGATGGCTGAAAATCAAGGTACCTTTGATAATCGCGAGTAATCGCGAGTAATCGCGAGTAAACGCTTGCTATCCTTGCGTTTGCGGACAAGTATCGGTTTTCCCAGCGTCCCACGCATAACCGTAATATCTTCGCGTCGTGCGACGTGAAAAAATGAATTCGGAAAATCCGCGATACGAGGATCGAGATCGAACGTTGTCCTCTTTCTTCTCCGATCAAAGGAAATAAAAAGTTATCGCGACGAAAAGCGAGAGCGAGTGAAAAAGGGAACGTGAAAAGACGACAGACACACGGCAAAGTCCCGTATCCTCTCGTTGGCGGCTTGCGGTTTGAAGCAACAACCTCCTTCCCTTTCGTTCCGTGAACCAACCAACCCCCTCCCCCCTCCCTTCCCCGTACTCGACGAGCGAATAAGCACCGGCAGAAGGGGGTGGAGTGTACGTGCGGGTGGCCGCTCGTTATTTTTATTGGCCGCGTTTATCGGAGGGCTTACCGGGGCGAGGAAAAAAGAAGGGAAAAAAGGAGGGAAAAAATGCGGAGCAGGCGAGAAAAAAGCGGGGCGCCGAGTGAGTCAATCCAGTGATTTTTTTCCGCCCCGATTTCACGGGGGATGAGCAGATCTCACCCCGAGGGGTGTCAACGGGATCACTTTTTTTGTGGTCTTTCAGACAATCGCTGTAACGGATGAGCATCGACCTGTTTCCACCTGCTTTTCGTCGTAACGCGGGCTCTATATAAAGACTTTTCGCTTGTTCACTGTAGTATATTATTAGTAGAACTTATGTAAATTAATATTTTATACCCTGGACGTTTCGTTTATTTTCGCACCTTCGAATTTCACGAATTTCCGCGAACGCGCAAAAATCCGCGGTCTAATCGTATTAAAGTCTTAGGAGGCGCAGGTGATATACCGGATAGGTTCGCCAACTATCTCGATCATTAAGAAATTAATTCGATCTCAATTGCCGCTCTCCAACCGATACGATGCACGCGCATACATGTTTTTACGACGACGCTCTATTTTTACGTTACTCGATGTTCCTCGCGACGAACGAACGTGTCTTACAAAACTATAGCCAACGGCAAGACGAAGCCTGATTAACATGTCCAATTTAAATTCCGCGCAACGAAGGAATCGCGTATCACCGTCGCGCGAGAACAACAAGCTTTCGAGACGAAGAGAGTTTCGCGTGGAAGACGAACGACGTTCGGTCACCGACGAGAAACGCCGTTCGATCGATGATAGAATATCGCATATCGCGCAGGAGGTCCACGACGACAAGAAGCGGTCGAAACGAAAAGAAGAGAAGGCCCCTTCGCCTGGAAGAGGAGGCGAAATGTATTCCAGCGTGTAGGAGCCATCTTGCCTCGGACGAGGCAACGTGAGGTTTTTCCGGTAGCTTTCCTGGCCATTTTCCGTGGACTATGCGGAAGCACTAAATAATGCGGATGCTCCTGGCGTCCTGAAGAGGGGCGGCGAGAAGGGGGATGTGGCTCTGCTCTAGGCCACGGGGAAACGGGCGGAAGGGAGTCGGTAAGGAAAGAGGGGATAGCAGGACGAGCTGGAGATTTTGCGCGCAGAGTTATAGTGAAACTTTCGAGCATTTATTTCACGAATCTGCATACTACGTCCGCCGTCGTGGCTGCCGCGCGAAGAGGCTACCGGAGGGGTGCAGCGAGACGAGTGTCCTCGACTTAGTAAGTACATGCACCACCTAGAAGGGGTCTTGTGTGTTTTGCCGCCGTCCAGAAAGGGGTTGCGAGAGACGACCGACTTTGCGACTCCAGCCACGTCCGCCGCGCCGCGCCGTGGACGCGAACCCTTTTCAGCGATCCTGGTGATTTGCAGCTCGATGATAATCTCGTGTCTCCGATCCTTCATCCGTCGTCGAAGTATCACGCCGTGGAAAGTTGCTTAATTCGAGGGGGCACCGCGTACACGAATTCCCTTCTTCGCACAACAATCCTTGCTACGAATGGATTTTCGATGCTCGACCGTAGGAAGGAAGAGTTTGATCCTCTGCACAGCGGCGGATACGGATATCGTTCGAAGAGTCCAAACGAAATTCGCCGTCGCTTCATTCGATATCGTGCACGTTTGCATCGCCCAACTTTACCTTCGTCGCGAAATATTTTAGGAGACGAAACTATTCGGCCGCGCTAACAGCTGCACCAAAGTACTGTTGGCAATCCTATGCAAGCCCCGAGAAGCTCGATGACTCGCCGTCGTCAGAATCTGATATCCAATACAGTCGGAATGGTCTTCTACTTCGACGTCCGAGAACGAACGTAAACGCTGGAACAAGAAAACCACAAGAGGTTGAAAAGCTACCCCGGTAAGCAACGGTTCTATCCGAGCGGTACGGTAAACTCGCAACGAAATCGTGCGATTAAGCGATGCACGTTTGAGAAATTGATCGCAGCCGGGAACAAACTTATCTTCGTTGGGATTTTTCAAGTTGCCCGGCTGCATTATCGCGGTGCGAGTTCGCGGTAAGTTTCACGAGGGAATTATTGATAGAAGATGGTGGAAAGATATGTGGCGGAGGCGAGCCTTCGCGTTTGCCCGCGGCCCTTAACTCCACCCTCTCCTCCCCCAGCACCCCCCTCGCTACCAAGACCGGGAGAAAATTTACGGCCACGCGAACTACCCTCTTAAACTCCGCGAGACCAGCCCCCGCCCCCTTCGACGCCCCTAGACCCACGCCAGTGCGCCGCCATTGCAGAGAACTTTCAAAATTCGGCCCATAAAACTTTTCGAGGAACTGCTCTCTCCTCCGCGTTCGGCCACCCGTTTTCTCGATTGGCGAATTTCGTGATCGGGTTTTCAAGCCTCGATTCCACCCTATCTCGCAGTGGCCGTACCACGAAGACGTGTAATCACTCGTCACGTTTCACGCTACGTAAGGTTACAACGGATGCATGTTCCGGTGAATTGCCGTTCCGGCGAACGAAACGTCTAGAAAACGGTTGTACGGCGTAGCTACTCTCGCAAGGACTTGTATGTGTACGCGTAGGAGCTAGCCGGAAACCATATCGATTACGTAATATTGGGAAAGTAGAGAGAAGCGACAAAGCTGTAATCGCTGTGCGTTTTATAAATTTATCGTTATCGGTTTTGCTGAATTCGTTATCGTCGACGGCATCGTTTCGCGATAAACGCGATAAAATAACTCGAGAAAGTCTGTTGAGAATCGAAGATCAATCGCGCGTGCCCGATCGACGAAATTTCAAAAATTCGCAAAAAATCGGAGTCCGATCCCCGTCCGACTTCCGAGAAACTTGTATTCGACCAATCCCGCTGTAAGCGCAGCTCGCTCGAGGCGAGTCGGCTGCCCACGATACCACGGTAACCATATTTCTGCCGTATCTCCATTTTCTTTTTCTAATCCGCGTTGCAGGCAGATCGCTCTGCCTCGAATCGTTCGAGTGGGATAGCCCAGATTTTTAAAGGAAGATTTTAAACATCCCGGAGGTAATACGTTCGAATTAGGAAGCCGTGGAGTGTGCAACGCGACGGTTAAACGTTGCGGGCGCGTGTCGACTTCGCCGAGCGTTTCAGGTGGCACGAGTTTCGCGTTACTCCGCTGGAAGAAAATTTCTCAGCCCGTGGGTTAAAGCGAGTCGGCGACGGCCGGCATAAAATCCGCCTGAGCATGTGGTTCACGACACGGAGCGTTAGGCGATCCGACGGAGCCGTGTTTTAAGAGGCGACATTTTTGAAGAGGCCATTAGCGCACACGTGTAGATGCGTGTCCGCTCGTCTCTTCCTCATCCTCCCCTCTCTCCCTCTTTGTCTCTTTTTGGAGTGGAAACGATTACGTTACAGGGTTGTTGTACAGGCAACCACGAAGCGGTGTAACGTGTATGCGTTCACGTTTTGCCCAAGTAGCACAAGTGGCAGAACGTAGAAGAGAGAGAGAGAGAGAGAGAGAGCGAGAATGGGAGAGAGCAAGGTAAACGAGAAGGAGGACGAGCTGACGGGGGCGTGAAGAAGGGGGTTAGAGGGATGGCTGAACTGCATCCCTGTCTGAACGAACACGAGGGGTGGGTTAAGAGGGTGTATCAGTTGTTTACTACCCGGCCGCAAACCGCCGACAAAAACATTAATGTCGAACGTTAGCGGTGATAATGCAGCCGACCCGAACTCCCTCTTTCTCTTTTGCCCTCGTGCCTGGGTGAGTCGTCGGACGACCCATTTATTGAAATCAGTATGGATACAGCTAGTCACCCACCGTCTCTCTCTCTCTCTCTCTCTCTCTCTCGCTCCCTCTCTCTCTCGTTTTCATCGCAAATAAAGGGACCCTATTCTCGCCGAGAGTTATTTATCCAATTAATTATTCCACGGAACAAGGGAATTACGTAAAAACGTAAGCAGAAGGACGTCTGTTGTCAGGTTAAAAATCGGTATCACGAACGAAACGACGAAGAGACGCGACGTCGTGAAAAATGATCCGACGCGGTGGATGAGCTTGATAGCGAGACGCAATTCCGAAGAAAATGGCCTCGTTTATCTGAAAATTCTCCGGCGAGCCTCGATGCCTAGGCTGAAGAGGATTGGACGAAACTTTATCCATTTTTGCCTCTGCCCGCTCCCTTCCACCCCCGAGATCGCCTCGCCTCGCCCCCTAACCCCGCGTCACGTCCCTTCGGTAGCTCGAACCACTTTACCAGTCTACTAGTGCCAGGCATCCTCCGGCAACCGCCTCCGCTAACCGCCTGAAGGCTGCTCCGCGACTCTTCCAGCCAGCGTCGCGAACACGGAGAAAGAGAAACGTCGTTGGTCCAACGGGGGTGCGAGAACGATGGAATCGGAGCGGGGAAAGTTGGATGGCTGGAAGGCGAGGCAAGATGATATTTTCTTATCTTCTCATTACTTAATTTTACGATTGTCCCTGATAGCGGGTCCGTCGCCATGGTTACCCCACTTAAGTGCCCCATAAAAAGATGAATGCAAGCCAAGCATATTTCGCAACCACGACGACGCTTCGGCTTCTTCTATTCACGCTAGAGCCGGCCTGAAACGACGCTTTTATTCTTCGAGAATGGGGCTGCCTGTCGTTGTCCTATCAATGGAATGGAATGGCGATGCGTAATTGGTTTTTATTTATGCCAAGTCTCCCGGGATCGTTGAGTCACTCTCGCTAAAGGCGCGCGTCCCAAATGTCTCAAACCCGCTTTTACAACCAGGGTTCGTGCTACGTACACGCGAGTCGGCGTTGTAGCGGTCGGACTTTTCAAAATTCCTCATAGCGCCTCGCAACGCGATTTTTTTGCAATAGAATTGGCTCGCAATGTAATAAAAATAGGACTACGGGACGAACGTTGGCTGCAACGAACGTACCATACCATACGGACTTGGCGCGTTATAACCACGGATCGGATTGCCTTTCCAGTACTTTACTTATCGAGAAGCTTTACGACGTACCCGTTGAAACTACGTTTTGAGCAGAGATACCGCATATAAATCCGCTGCTGGATTCTACGACGAATTAATACGTCTTTAGGAATCTGTCATTCTCTTCGCAACGGATCGGAACTCGATTGCGCGTAACAGATTCGACCGGCCATTTCGACGAATTTAGACCGGAACAGCGTTACCGAGAGAGAGACAGAGAGAAAGGCCGAGAATCGGCTTTGTGAAAAGAAACATATCGGTCGGACCGGTTAGACAACGTTCATGCAACAACCGACGAAACCTTTTTATTCTCGATCGCAAAGATCTCGCGAGTACGTCGATGAAAGATCACCTTTAGAGAAATCGAAAGTGGAAAAATTCGTCGTCATTGTCTCGCGGATAGTTGGTATTTTTTCATGGGCGATTGAATTCGGATCGGGTTACACTACTCAGCCGTCGAACTTCGCGGTATGTCGTAGGGAACGCTACGTCCCCTTGGGTTGGTGTGTATGATACAAAGTAACGGGGATGGGGGGAGGGGGATGACGACCGATCAATTACGAGGAACATAGCGGCGACCGATTAAACGCGGAGAAAACACGTATGTGGAAACGGCGGCGAGGCGAGTGACAAACGTTGCGCGCGAGCACTCTAAACGCAACTTTAACGCAACAGAGTTAGCTCGACAAGATTGATCGTACTTTAATGCGCGATTCACGTGTTTCACTTAAGGCTCGGGCGTAAGGTTTTAACGCGCGATTCTCGACGAGAATCGCGTTTTTCTCTTTACCATCGATCGCCGTGCAATAACTCGAGGCAACTGCTTGGTCGTGCGTAGAAAACAAACGAATTACACGTCGCTCCGTCATACTTTCGCCCCCGCCTCGTTCGCACCCTCGGGATGATACAACGTCTAAATCGACGGTTCCATCGAACGAATAGCGGCAATTCGTCTCGGAAAGCGGTATTCATATATCGGTGACAAGCGATCGTCTCTGGCATTTTGGCGGCGACCGCGGCACAAGCACGAACCCCGTCCGAAGAAGGGACGAAATTGATCGCGGCGGTGCCGCACGATTACACACCGGCGTGCTGGAAATCTTCCGCGCGATCAAGTCCTCTTCTGAGCTATTTCTTGCTGATCGTCGAGCCAGCCGGGCCAGCTCGAGCCCGTTCCGCAGTCTTCTCTCCTCATCACCGTCGTCACGGCTGCCTTCCTCCGAGCTCCTTTATCCTGCAGTATCTATCTTCATTTTCTTAATCGCTCCCAGCCACCTCCCGCCACCGCCTACCTCTCACCCTTTTCGCTGGCCAAGATGGCGCCCGTTGACGAAGACGTATTACCCGACGCGTTACCGGCTGAAAGGGATCGGCTGCGGATTTCTAAGAGATTGGACTCGCTTCCCGAACGAATAGATTCTTTACGTATCCGATCGCTTCGTAATCCCGATGCCTTAGACAAATCGGATTAAGACGTAAGCCTGTTACGATATCTGCCTCGAGGTAGTCGTTCGCGATACGCCGACGGTTTTGTAATTCCAACGGAATTGAACAATCGACGATCGGACAAACGATCGAACGATCGGAAACGCGTACGGTGGACGTTTCGCGTATCCAATCGTTGACGATCCGGCCGCCTTGGACGAAGCGCGCTTTTAACTTCGCGCGAAGACGACAAGGACGACGATAATGGACGAAACAACGCAGCGGTTAAACAACAAGCGACTCGATAGGAGAAACGTATAGCAGATGTTTCGCGACGGCGGGTTTCATTCATCCGTTCGGAGGATCCTTCTAATACGATCGCTTTCATTAATCTCGGAAAGCGCGCGTACACATGCAAGCTGCGCCACGTGTTCGAGCTCGCTCTCGCGGTAATCCGGAGACGAGCGAACGCACGCGTGCACGCACGTACTCACACACCCCCCCCCTCCCCGGCCAGCCGGAAGCCGTGAGCACGGAGGAAGCCGAATGTGGGACAAACTCATACCCCATTCATCCGAACCACGTTGGCCGTGTTTGCCTTCTGATGAAAGTCGCGAAGCCCGTCTCTGTCGCTCTCGTCGATCTCGCTCTACGGACGATTTATTTCGCTCAGCTTCTTGCCGCTTTTCCGCCTTCTTATCGATTTTTCTAGCGAAAAAGCATTCTTAGGATTTCCGTAAGGACAATTTGAAAGCTCTTTAGAGAGACGAGAGAGAGAGAGAGAGAGAGAGAGACGAGATCTTTAGACGATCGTCTGCGTTTCAGAGGAACGACGAACGACGAACGACAAAGCGAGGAGAAATTGGACGCCGGAGGATGGTCTCGAAGTGTTCCAAAGACGACGAAGTCGCGAAGAAGACGAAGAAGAAGAAGAAGAAGAAGAAGGCGAGGGTGGGAGCAAGTTGCCGGCGAGAAAACGAGTTTCTGCCCGGAAAGTCTGGCTGCAGCCCCTTGATGGAGGCACGGTGCACCTCACCCCACCGTGAGCGGTGGCAGTATCAACCCCTGTGCCCAGCCGTGGCGTCCGTGTAACTCCGTAGGTGTGCAAGAACGAAGTTGCCGGTGTCGGAGAGCGGCGAAAGACAGAGGGCGAGACACGGAGACAGAAGGCTGGCAGGGAAAGAGAAGAAGAAGCGGCGAGGGAAAGAGAGTGAGAAAGGCAGAGAAAGAGGCAGTGGAGGGTGAGAGAGCGGAGCTTTTCCTTAGCTCGCGAGTGGGGGCGGCCATTTTCCCGAGTTCTTAATATTTTCATGATGGCGGCCGGTGCTGGCGGAGCCGCTTGGAAATGGGGAGTGGGTGGCGGTGGGTAACTCGAGGGTGGCCGGGTGTGGGGTGGATGAAAGAGGGTGGGCAAGCGGAACGGAGTACCAGAGGCGGGCTAAGGGGGGCCAGGCGCGGCGAGAGGGGAGAAATTAGAAAAGGGGAGATTTAAATATCAAGCTCCGAGGGGCGGACCGCTCTCTCTCTCTCTTTCTCTCTTTCTCTCTCTCTCTTTCTCTCTCTCTGTTTCCTTCTTCCTCGGTCGCCCTTCCTCGCCGCCGCTTCTCACTCTTGCCACTCTCTTTCTCTCGTCTCTCCGCTTCTTCTCTTTCTCCGGCCCACCTTCCACCTCGCATTACCACCCTCCACCCTTTGCCGTTCTTCGCTTATGCACCTACACCACCTCGTCTCACGGACCTATATACACAGACACGTGCACACATCTATCGATCCTCGGCCAGAGAAAAGGCGTCTTAGACCCGTTCGACGTCGGAGGACGCAGCTAAGGCAGTGCTACGTGCTAATTGGACGGCCCCTGCCGACGCTTTTGTCCTTCCTGGACCCGACACCAACTTTGTCGATACAACGACACCGCGTGTCGACGAGTATGCGGCTGTTGCTGTTGCTGTCGCTGTTGCTGCTGCTGTTGCTGCTGCTGCTGCTGCTGCTACTGCTACTGCTACTGCCGCGAGTGTTTCGTCCCGTCTCTTTGCGTGGCCTCCGCAAAATGCACAGGCTGTGAATACCGGCTCGTACAATTCGGAAAAACTAGGAGAAACAGCCGCCCACCCCCCGCCCCCCTGGTATCGCTGAAATAACACGGCATTCCATTGTCTCTGCTTACGGCGACGAATCCTCTGGCGACACTTTCAATTTTCCTAGTCCGCGAAACTTTGCCTCCCATCTTTTGCGAGAGGCGAAATCGTCGACCGAAACTCACGCAATTAGCGTTATACCTTATATTCCCTATGTCGGCACGCGATGCACGATGAAAGCTAATTATTGTACTTGATTCTCGGAAAAGAACAAAAGGATTTATAGAATACACTCTGCTGTACATTGACGTAACACGACCGACTACGATATTGTTAGTTGAAAATCCGCCCAAAATTCCGAGGGTACAGTCAGTCTCTTGCCTTCGTAAAGAGAATACTTTATCTGGAAACTTGGATTACCTTGCCTCTGGTACGCACGTGTGGCGCATCACGTGTGCAGTGTCACGTGTTTGATGTAGGTCAATGTCTTCGGCATCGGACAACGTCGCTCGAAACGCATCGGCGCAAATCGAGTAAAACCCCGAAACGTAGCGACCGGTGCCGCGTATCGAGACCGTAATATCCACTTTCATGTCGCAACGTCGTTTCGTCCATTCGAAGGATCTAACCGAGCCTGATAAAGCCTTCGCCTGTTGTCGCGAAGGAACGAGAAGAACTGCCAGGGGCCCTCGAATACAATAGACGCGTTCGAACGATCGACCGGTCGAACGAAATCTCCGCGACCGCTCGATGCTTTCACCGAAGAGAGGAATATTAGTCACCCTTTCGGTAGTAAGCGAGCCTCGTAAAATTATTCACCGCGTTATTCCTTGGTTGCTCCTCGGAGGAGGGCCTGATACGGAAGTAAGGAAGTACGGAAACTTATGAAAATCTATATAAGGAAAATTCTCAAGAGTGAGATCGTCGAGGGAGGTGGCTGCCTGGGGGCGGCGAAGGTGGCTTTGGGGATGGGTAGTTGCCGCGCGCTTGAAAGGAAGGAAGAAGGTGAAAGGGAAGAGGGCGCGAAGAAGGAACAGGGTTGGGGGGGGGCGGGAGGAATAGGTAGGGAACTCGAATTCGTCCTTTGAGAGGCCGACAGCAGGCGCCAGCCGGAGGAAACAGAGTAAAATGTCCTGGAAACAACCAAGTCTTTCGCTACCTCCGACCCTCTACTACCCTCCCTCTCTCGCAGGTATAATACCCCCTCGTCCCAAGAAGCTTACCCGCCCTATATTTTCCGTATCTGGAATAAGTGTGCAGGGGCTTGCAAGACTGTGTTACGCCCCCTTCTTTAATTACGTTCAGCCGCCCCTCGCGAGCAACTACTTCCACAAGGTACCCGTTCCGAGCGAGCCACCCTCGCGCACCCGACTGAGCAAGCCACCTCTCCCCCCCCCCATCTCCCCCCTCTCCCCCATTCCCAGTCCGCTTCGTTTTATCTATTCATCCTCCGGTATCTACTGTTTTTAGAGAAGAAAATTTTAATTGGAATTTAGACAGTCGGTATCTCCCTTTCTCCCGCCGTTTCTCCCCGCTTCCATCGGCGTTTCGCTCTCTCGTTCACCCTTCGCGATGCTTCGTTCCCTCTCGCGTGGCTCGAGCAACCGGTTCCTCGTGCGACCCCTGCGACTTCGAACAAGACCGATAATCCAATAGTCGTCGTCTTCTCCACGGCTTGGTAGATGGATGCATATTAAACGAAGCCTATCGCTCCTATGACACGGATCTCCTTCTCTCTTCATCGATCAGAACCCGGATTCAGGGAAAATATCTACTCGTTTTTCGAGGGACTCGCCCCTCCTCGCGCTATTAGAATCGCTTTTCTCCGGGCGTCGATTCCATCGTGCGGGGCCCGTGGGCAGAAAGGGATAAGGGGTTGAATTACTTTCTTACTAATTGCAAAATCGATAGGAGACGAACGAGACGAGACGAGACGAGACGGGACGAAGCGAAGAAGATGGCTAGCGTCCTCCTCCAGGCAGACGAGCCAGAGGGCCGAGAAAAAATTCTGCAGGTTCCGAAAAAATTGGTCCAGCTTTAATTAAAGACACCGGGCTGAACCGACGCATCGCCACCATCACCGCCATCGCCACCAGACCATTTTGTGACGAGACGTGTTCTCGTACATACACGGACGTATGCTGGTGCGTCGAAGCCGAACGGTATGTGTTTGCTCCCGAAATAAAGGACGGTTGATTACCCAGAGTTTCGCTCTGCTGCCTCTCGGCTACCTACCTACCTACCTATCTACCTGCCTCTCGTGGCACGTGCTCCTTACGATTTCCACACAAGTTTCTGCCACGCGAAAGACTTTTCAACGAACGATTTTCTCGAGAAAAGAAAACGACGGCTAAAGGTGTTTTTTAAAGGGTGTTGAAGGGTCTTCAAACCGTAGCGCAAAATCACGGCGAAAGAAATTCGAAAACTCGAACCGACGCAGACCTCTCTTTTTTTTCCCCTCCCCTGAACCATTGAATAACAATCGCCAGCCGACCGCCTCTTTTAAACGACTTCCACTAAACTACCGACTACAATTGAGAGTATGAAAATTCGAAAGTTCAAGAGCCTTTCTTTGGTTTCGTAAACGAGCCGCAATTGCCAGCCAATCGTGCCCCGACTTCTTTCAGGGGATTACCGAAGCTCGTCTTCGTCGAAGAACAAGAGAACCGCGACGGTAGAAAATAGCCGGCTCTGAAAACATTTCCGGCCGATTGAAACGCACGGATTGGCCCGTGAGAAAGAACCAGTTAGCAGAACGAAAGCAAGACGAGGAGAGAGAGGCCAGGAGAAAGGAGTCGGAGGTAGAACCGCTCGATTGAGTCCACTGAAACAGTTTGTGTCTGCGGTCCACCGAAATTGATCCGGCAACACCGCGGCAACTGTCTCCAACACTCTCCAGCCCTACGCCCACGCTCTCTTCTCTCCTCTTCCCTTCGCTTCTCCTCTTTCGAACCCTCTTTCTCCCTTTCCGCCGCCATCGGTAACCGCCACCACATCCTCTCGTTCTCGTTCTAGCCACGCGGACACCTGTGGTACGTCCTCGAGAATCTTGACCCTGCGCGTCGATTTCATCCTCGACCCTGCCGATCCAAAGTGATCGCCATCGAAGGGAGAGGAAGAAACGGAAGAAGAAAAAGAAAGAGGAGAGAAGCAGAAAAGCAAAGCAAAGAGAAGAGAGAGAGTGTGTGTGTCTCAGAGCGCGTCGTCGCGAACAGACCTGTATTATTATCCATGCGACATTTATGCGATAAATGGATTTTCGTGTTTCGGTAGATGTAATTTTCAAAAGGGAACTCTCTCTGACAGAAGAATGTTTCCATCTTATCTCGGACATGTGCATTTCCGTCTGTCTCTGTTCGCGGGAAAGGAAATTTCTTCCACGATACTGCAACCTCCGTGCTTTTCCAAAGGTTCTGCGGAATTTCTAAGCTTCGGGATTTCTTTCTAAAAAGTTTACGAATATTTCGAGGGCCGATCGAGAGGGAGCGATTGACACCGAGAGGAACGTAGGAGAAACACTGACGCGATAAGCGCGTATCGCGAGCACGGCGCGGAGCGCGGAGATTGATCGTGTTCGAAAAGGGACGAACGTTGAATCTTAACTACTTGTCGGATCTTTTCGCGGCTCCTTTGACGTTAGATTCCGCGGAATAAACTTCCATGATTCGCGATGTGCAAATCCGAAGCGTCGAAATAGCAAAGAGAAGAGAAGAGAAAAGGAGACCGGTTGGAAGGAAAGCGGCTGGAAGAAGTAGCGGAGGGTGGCGCGGCAAGAATAAGAAGATGTGGAAAGACAGGGTTGGAGGGTACTCGTTTCCCAAAGGTCGAGCTTGCACGTGTGCGAAAGCGAGACGGGACCAGAGGGCGAGAGTGGAGAAAGAAGGAGACTCGAGGGGGTGAGAGGGGGTGGGTGGTGAGCTCGGCGAGGCAAGACGGATGGAGGTCGTAGGACCAGGCCGGGAGGAGATGAAGGAGACGAAAGGAGAGGTCGTAGGAGGAGGAGAGGGTCGAGGTGGAGGGTAGGAGAGAAATAAAGATGGCCGCTCGTGCCTCCGGGGCCGAGCCACCCACTCGAACCACCTTGCTCTCCTCACGGTAATAAAAGGAAAAAGGGGAGAAAACTGAGGAGCAGAGCTGAAGGTGGTAGGTTGGTTGGTCTGTGGGGGTGCCACGAACGAACAGCGACGAACGGGGGGGCATACGCGGGGGAAACAGTTCTTATTGATTCAGAGGAGCCACCCTCACGGAGGAGCAAAAGCCTGGTGGACCCGCTCCTGGACTTCTCTCCTTCTCGATCTTCCCTCTTCATCCCCGCGTCAGCCCGTGCCTTTTACGAACGAGTGCTCGCGATCTCCGTCACTAGCGCTCCACCTTTTCCTTCGCCCTTCCAGACTTCTTCCGCCACGATCATCTCCTCTCCCCCCCCCCTCAACCCATCCTCCTCTTCATCGTGGTGGCCCTTTTATTTTCTTCCTTTTTATCCTTCTCTCTCTCTCTCTCTCTCTCTCTCTCTCTTTCGCCTCTTCTTCTTTTTCCCTTACAAACAGATCCGTTTACGGTCTCGCCATCGGCGGGAGTCGGCATCATCATCCACCCCCCCCCCGTGCGTCTCAAAGAATCTGGGCCACCCTGGGTCAATATTTAGCCGCGATTAAAAAGTAACGAGCCGCCGTGTGGCGTGGCGTACAAAGTTTGCCCCGGTTATTAAAGGGTAGCCAGGTTTTTCGAGTCGCCAGATTGAAACGAGCGCATAATTGCCGGCTACCTTTTTTCATTTACGCGTGTACACGCCCGTGTGTATCATCCGCCGTCCCCTTGGTCGCGTTTACGTTAACCGCTGGGGATGACCCACGGGTCAAATTGACTCCGACTTTCTGCCTCTACCGTTACGCTCTCGTAAGAGCAGCCCGAGTTTACGGAAGGGAAAAGCGGTTTCAACCGCTTTTTCCGGCATGCTCGTTTACGCTGCCGACGCACGACTCCTGTCGGCAGGTGTGCGTTTACTCGCCGCTGATGCGTCGTCAAATATAAAACGAGTTCGCCTAAAAACCCTCATCGTACGTCCGTAACCCGCGTTCCCTCCGCCTTCGTCTTTCTGTCCCCGCGACCTTTCGACTGGCAAAATTCCCAAGCTCGGACACGCCGAATCTACAATACACGTACGATATATCGCCGGCGACAACGCTCTCGTGCTTGCCTCGAACGCTCGTCTTCGGCCGGGTCTCGGTATCAAACTGACATCGCCGGAGAATCTCGACGAAAGAAGAGAAACAGCGACTCGATGGCGGTGTTCACCGACACCACGATACATTTCTCCAAGTGAACGTAACGCGAAATGAGAAAGGCAACGTCGTAATTTTGTAGGACTTTTCCTAGCGGTAGCTCTGTAGAGTCGCCCCATCTCCACCCCTTTTCTCTTTCTCCGTTCCACCCTCGCCCGTTCGCCCGGCTCTCTGGGCAAATTGACTTTTCCTAATAAACCAACTCGCGAGGCAACTTCGGCGAAAATCATTTAAAACTTTGCCAGACTCGAATTCGCCTCTCGTTTTAATGCGGAGGCCCGCAGAAAGCTGCTCGCACGAGGTGCGTGCATCCTCGTCTCATTCCTCGCTCGTTCCTCCTTTCTTCCGCTCTTTCCGCGCCGCTTACACGCTTCTCACGCTTCTCACGCTTCTCCCGCTTCCGTTCATCGTTTTCTCGTTTCGCATTGTGCCGCGCCGCCTTTGTGCGCTAATAGCCGCGGCGTCTAACCGCGGAGCCGGTTTTCTCGCAGCTTCTGATGGGGAAAAACTGAGGGAAAATTGGAGAAGCGCCGGTGAACGAGGCCCGAGACGCGACCGCTCGATACGCGCTTTCACGCGCAACGCGTTTCGATTCCGGTCCGCGGAAGCCTGCCACCGAACGTCGCTTTTCTCGCCCATCGAATCGTCCTCGGCGGAAGAAAGACAAATTGCGAATGACTCTTCTCTAGATTCCTGATGAATGATCCCCTTTCTTCGAACAATTTCTTCCTCGTCAATTACACAGTGGCAGTTTGTCGGAGATAACCAGGGACCGAATGGATGGCACGAGAATCGAAGAATACAACGTTGGCTACACGATCGACCCTGTGCCGCGTTAAACTTGCTCGCGTTCCTCGCTTTAACGTTATTTCATCTCGACGAATAATTCAGGAGTCGCTTTCACGTGGCTGGGTATCGACCGGTATCGACCGGTATCGACCGGTATCGACCGATATCGTTGGAGGGTAGGCGATCCACGAGAGTTTCGTTTACGTCATTTCGTTTCCGAGTACCGGCAACTAGTACTCGGTACGGTAACAGTAATACGAGTAAGAGTAAAATATACGAAATGCACATGCAAATGAAAATGATTTCTCGCGTATAATAATGTTTAAACGTAGATATTCGTTTGCGATGTGAATTAATTCGGCAGGGACACGATAAGTAAGGTAGATGCGTTATCGGTTAAGAAGGTACGAGAATTCGTATCGATTATCGACGATTATTAGTAATTAATATCTTGAAAGTAGCTCGCCGTGTATGAAACAGGGTTGGGACGAAACGGCAAACGCTGCCCGGACTGAAAAGAGTTAGGAGGAACCTTCGAACCATTTTTTCGTGTTTTAAGGAACGTATGCACGTGAAAAAAAACTGATTCAATATTTGCCGATCTCCGCACACATCAAAGAACAGCTTTGCTTAACAAATAATCTCTCTGGAGTAAATGTTTGCTCGACCTCCGGCTTTGGAGAAAGACTAAAAAGCAGCTCTTCTCGCGCGAGGTCAGACAGATTTTCGAGAAAAAGAACGAGCCGGGGAAAAATTGACACGGCCATTTCCCAGAGGTGGTTAAACCCGAGTCTCCGGTTAGTCGCGCAAACATCGACGATAGCAGTTTTTCGCAGGAGCGAAATCCGCTATTATTTGAGAAGCTGCCCTGGTTTCTCGTCTCCGAGCTTGTTATTCCTGGTTTATGGGTTTTCACGTCGTGCTGGAACGACGCCGGTGGTCGTAGGGGGTTGGCTCGTACGTACGGGATTCCGTTACTATTTATTTCATGGCACACGCCCTGCACGAGATCGCTTCGAGCGCGAGACAACCGCGATACGTTACGGAGACGAGGAAAAAGCGAGCGGCGCGGCGAGACATTTCGATTAAAAATAACTCGGGAATTTCGATTCATTTCGCGATGCCGTGTATACGCATGCAAGCGCTCTCGCCAAAGTGTGTACAAAGTCACGGTGAATTCGAATAACGAAGAATTCCACAATCGCGTGAACAAACGATCGGACATATATATATATATATATATATATACACACACACACACACGCACGCACACGCACGCACACAGAGTCTAATAATCACGTTACGTATCTCGCAACGACGTTTCGGCGATTTCCAGCAACCAGAAAAGTTAGAGTACAGCAGGGTTAGACGAACACACCGTGTCTCGAGTTTTAGAAAGCTAGACGCACACGGCAAAACGAAAATCCGCTAAAAGAAGAACACTACTCGTTGGAGTATTATGTGGACGCGCACGAAAGCATCGGGTGCATGTCGGAAGAAAGCATTCTTGGCCGGCAGCGATCTCGTTTAAAATTCAACCCCCAGCGCGGCGGAGAGACGGCGGGAGGACGGCGGGAGGACGGCGGGAGGACGGCGGGGGCGACGCGAGGGGCGAGTATCTCGAGATAATAACGAGTTCTTCCTTTTCGTTTCCTCTTTTTCTCGGGCGATGATACACGGCGAGAGCGGGTACGCGCGGTCTCGAAAAATTAATTATATCTCGAAAGTTAAAATCGAGTTTGGGGGTGGGAAAGGGGCGGGCGGGAACACGTTTGTTTTTGTTCGGCGTCGACCCCCGGCCGCCAGGGAACGGCAGAAATTTTAAACGAAAGTTTACTAATGAAGGCGACTTCCCTTCCTGCCCTCTTCCGCCTCTCTGGCCGCCCTCCGCGTCCAACGTTGCAACGGAGACCGCGGCAAGAGAAGAGAAGAGAGGAAAATCGCGCCACGCTTTTCCCGCGATAGTTTTCTGCGCGTTTCATCGCCGGCCTGGCGTACGGACCAGACTTTTCTCGAGTATCCTCTTTTTTCGCGGACGTCGCGTTTCAATGGAACCTAGCGGCGCGCCACGCCGCGAAAAGACACCCGGAGAGAAAGAGCCAGAGGAAATGTGTTTTTCCTGCGCGTTCTCCGTTTCAATGCGCTCTTGTTTTCAACCGCGATCCGCTCGTTCAATCTTCCAACGTTCTCTCGTTACGCCGTGTCCTCCCGTCCCTTTGCCGACTGTGAGGATCGCGCAAGAGAAAAGTCGTCCGCGTTTCTAACGTTTTGATTTTTAATGTCGCTCCGTGGCAAAAGAGGACTGATTCGATGCTAGGAACCTGTTAGATTCGGATCGACGATACGGCGGACGGACGACGTTTCGTAGAATTCAAAGGCACAACGGCGAAGGCCAGTGCCATCTCCACGTTTCTGATACTTTAACGACGTTATGTTACGTCTCGTGAGTTTATGACGTTTATTAACGCGAGTCTACCATTGAACGGGAGAATTTTGGCACGCCGTCAAGCGAAAAGAACCTGTTGTCGTTAACGACGAGTCTTCCGGAGAGACAATTGGCTGATGAAATTCGAGGAAATTTTATGGAAGCCAATTTTGTGGTATAACTCGGAAACTGAGAGAAGTGACGGTCTCTTGTGACGGACGAACAGTTTTTTTTTTTTTTTCTAAATTCGAAAGAGAATGAAAGAAGCCACGAAAATGCTTCTCTCTCTCTCTCTCTAAAAAAAGAAAAAATATATCGGAAACCTGACTTGTCGCCTTCTTCCCCCGTAGTCTACAATTTTCCGTGTACGGTTTCCGGTAGAAGAACTACGATCCGGCTTAGCGAACTCTGATCGCGCAGGCGGCGCTTCGAAGAAACAAGTTTTACCATTGCGACGAACGAAATTATCGACGAATGGAGAAAGAAGATCCGAAGAAAGAGATCGGAACACGGCGGAACGATAATTGGCAGAAATCTGTACGAAGGTCGACAAAGGAAGCGTGGTCGGTCCACGAGAGCAAACTCGTGAACTCGGAGAGAAAAGAAAAAAAAAAGCCATATCGGGCGTAGAATCGTTCGTCAAAGTCGACGATCAAAGAGCCTGGAGGAGACTCGTTTCTCCGTCGGATGTCCCGTTTTTCGAAGATCGATAAGGGAGTTCTTCGAAGCGTAGAGGGAAGCCGAGGGACCAGGCATAATAGAAAGAGATCCCTCCATTTTGCCAGCCATCTTTCGCGCAGGGCTGCCTAACCCACCCTCGGTTCTACTAGCTTTTCTTTCCCCTCGCCGTATCTCTTTCTCTCGTCGTGCACCCGGCCCGAAACAAACCACCCCCGACCGCCAGAACCTTTCGCCGGGGGTAAAAGCTACGAGGAGAGCTCGCGAAAGCACGAAGGGTTCCTGGCGAAAGTAAAGGCTTAAAAATGCCCCTTCCACGCCCTCCTTCGCCCGTCACGAGAAAGCCTCTGCCTTTCCTGGCAACATCCCCCAAAAATCATTAAAACCATCCCTCGCCGAGGATTCCCTCTCGCCGGAGACGAGAATTCCATCCTATAGAATGATGCTTCTGAAGATTCTTTCCGCGGGAAAGTGGCACGATCGAGGGAGATTTCACTACCTCCTTGACGAACGAGCTAGAGCCCGCTCTAATTGAGATCCGCTGTATCAGCCGCTCCATCTCTATAATTTACCGGACAAACGGCAACGATGCAAAATTTCACGCGGTCCACGATATTATCGAGCCTCGAATTTCGAATCGGAAGGGGACACGGACAGCTTGGCCAAGAAAATAACCGGTTGGCCGGCAGTCTCCGATAATTTCCTACGACTCGACACGGTCGCTACCGACGTCGGCAAAAATGCTGGAACGCGCGAGGGTTGCACGCGAAACGATCCGCCCTCCTAGCGACAAACGCCACCGAGTTATCACCCTCCGGCTGCGGAGGAAAATTGCGGAATCGCTTTCTCTGTCGTGACTGAATATTTACGCTGGCAGCCGTGACACGCGACACGCGACACGCGACACGCGACACGTGACGCGCTAAGGAACGTTGCGCGTAAACAGGCCGGAAGTGGGTGGTCACGCGAAAAAAATCCGACAACTGGGTGAAAAAAATCACGATACGTCGTGGCTGACCAGATGTCGCGTCATGTGTGCGCGCTCGACGCAGGATCCTCCTTGCCGAGCAAATTGCACCGCGTGGCCTGCGAACCGGCAGCGTCACGGAAACTCGCGTCTCCACATTCTTCGCGAAGTCGATGAAAGTTGCCCGACGAATTTCGATTCTCGAGGCTGTTCGAATTGCGTCACACCTTCTTCAATTATAAAGCGTATGCGGGAAACGACGTTGAATTTCCAAGGAAAACGCAGCCCCGCCCCACCCTCCCTCGTCCCGTGGAAACACTTTCGCGAAACGGAATTTCCGTCCCGATGGTGGGAACGTCGAGCTCACTTTTCTCCATCGCTTCGCGGCTCGCAGGGGGTGGCGATATAAATTCGACCGATCTAAATCGAGTCGGCTTCAGTTTCGGATCTCGTTCGGGTCGTCTCCGTTTCTCGTTGCACGGCGATCCTTTGCTCGGCTGCAACTCGCGTACTCTCCGGCTCTTTCTCGCTTCCTCTTTCGTTCGCCTCGTCCTCGCGCACGCGAGTCCTGTTATTCCAGGATTCCAGTTGCCTAAGACGCCTTCGCCGACCGCAGAGTAAAGTATGGGGCCATACTTCACCCGCGAGGGCTTCGCCGTTTCCTTGCCTCCTCCTCGTCCTCGTCCTCCTCCACCTCCTCCTCCTCCTCCTCCTCCTCCCCTCCCCCTTCTGCTTCAACCCGGTCTAATGAAACTTTGAAAAATCACCGGAATTAACCGAATTTGAATTACACCGAGTTCCCCGGTAAACTGGGGGACAGGCGTAGGAGGGTGAAAAGCGACGTAACGACCGCCCTCGAGGGGCTTGAAATTCCTTCGAGCCTTTTCCACCCATCCCGCCGTTGCGTCGTTACGCCTTCGAAGATGCTGTCTTTCGTATCCTTTCTTCTCCATATCGATCCTAATCCCCTCGTCTCCTATCCATCCTATCTGACGCACGACGAGCGAGAACCTTCGTAAACAAACTTTCGTATCGCGGGTTTGGCGAACCGACGAACGCGAGGCACGCACCGTCCGGCATGGGGCGCGTTCAATGTCCATCGGCAGACTGGACTCGCTGGTCGAAAAAGTGACCGTCGCAATGGTTTCCCCCTATGGGACGGGTGGACCTCCTCTTTTTGGGTCCAGCCGTGGTCGGCCTACCCCGGTGCAATCGTATAAAGGCGAAAACTGGACAAACCAGTTTGCCGTTTTCGAAATAAGGCTCCCCCGGCGAACGGGACCCGGACTGGCCGATGTCCAGCGTGCGAGGGGTGCGCCGCTGGCCCGAATCCCAACCGGCACGGCGTCCGCGCGTTCATGAATAAGTCGCAACAATGTCGTTCGTCCGACCGGTTTCCTTCTTCCTTTCCCATTGTCGCCGACCGAACGCTACCCCGCTCCAAGTTCACATAACACGAGAGCTCGCCACCTTGGAAATTCGTCGGACCGGCACAGTTACGCGTTTCGTACCATCGGTTCGACTCTCGTTTCTATTTCGGTTTCGTGCGACCGTTTCGGAATCCTTGATAATTCTTCGCAATTCCTCGTCTTCGCCTCCTTCTTCTCGCGGAGGACGGACGGATGGACGAACGGACGGACGGACGGACGGACGGACCGAGGGAGGACAGGGGGGCGCTTATTTGGCACTTGTTAGCTTTTTCGACAATCCTCTGTCGAGAGCGACGAAAGGAGGATAGGACAGGGTAACGACGCACGAGGACGACGAAAAGTCGGAGAAGGAATCGGCGTTCGGACGATCGGCTTCTTGTTGTCGGAGAGTCTGTCAGAATCTGGGGGGCGGGGGGGCTGGGGGAGGGTCTGGCCCTGAAACGTAAAGGGTGACATGGCTCGCGCGTCACGAGGATTCCGAGGAACGTGGCGTGGCACGAGAGGGATTAGTCGAGACGTGGAAGAACGAGAAGCGGATGAGACGCGAAAGGAGTACAGGGGCTGGAGGACGGGGTGAGAAGAAGGTGGCTCGGCGAGCGAAACAAAAAGGGGGCCGCAGCATCCAGAAGCCTCGGCCGGGGCTCGTAAACACAGCGACAGAGTCTCTTGTTTTCTTATCTACGGTGGCAACAATGGGCCCCCAAGAAACAAAAGACGAAAGACGGGCTATTTATTTCGGTCCATTGTTTCGCAGTAGCGCGGAGTCAGGCTTGCGAGGTTGCTTGGCGCACAGAGAGAAGGAGAGAGGCAGAGAGGAATGAAGGGCGGGGGAGGGGGAGGGGGAGGGGAGAGAGAGAGACACACAGACAGACAGACAGACAGAGAGAGAGAGAGAGACAGAGAGAGAGTGAGAGAGAGAGAGAGAGTGAGGGAGAGACGGAGACAGAGGGCGGGAGGTAATGTAGAGAGAAGAGCTACCTCGAGATGGCTGCAGAACCACACGCCATAAAGACTAAACGCTATGAAACGCTCCGCGGGTCCTCCTACCAAGCCGTACATTGCCTCTCGCCAGAGCCAAGGGTCTATCGTACCTTTTGCGGAGATAACGAGCTTACGAGCTTAATACGACGATGAAATACTTACAGCTATAAGTATCGCGAGCTCTTGTAATTATGTCCGTGCATCGTTCCAAATTAACAAATCCCATTTATAGAAAGTAGAAACCGCGGTATGTGTACCCGCTCTTTCAAGAATTCAAAGGAGCGCACGATGCATTGGAACCTTTGCCAACCTTCATCAGCCACGATATGCAATCTTCCCGTGTGCTCTCCTCTTGTTTGGAAACGCAATCTCCCCTTTCTTCGTCCCGCGAGGGAAAAAGCCCCGTTGTTTTCAATTGAAACGAACGCAAAACTAATCGCGAATCCCGGCGATTATCTCGGCAGAAATCGAATCGCGTTGCCCGATCGCGAGCACAGTCGTTTCGCCGTCACTGGGACAACCAACCCTTGGCTTTCCCGTTCTTGCCCGTGCATCGCCCTGGCCCTTTCGGTTACCTCGGGGGCTCGGGGGCTCGGGGGCTCCGTGAATTAATTAAAATTTTCGCAGGCACGGTCGAGACACGGTGGGCGGCGAGAGGCTAATTTTCTAGCAAGAAAATTCTGATTCTAATTTCATGCAAATGGCCGCCTGTGCCGGGGCACCGAGCCGTGGGAGGGGGTTTGCCAGCGAGCGCAGAGAGGGTTGCGTGACGCGAGGGTGGGGCAAGGGTGACCCCCCAACCGGCGACACGAAGCTCTTCCACGGGGGTGGGCCAGGAAGGGCGTAAGAAGAGCGACAAAACAATGGAACGAAATTTAAATTATGCTCCCCGCAAAATGGCGATCGTATGCAAAGCGATGCTTATCCAGCGGAGTAGAAAGTGAGGAGGCGCCGACGACTTTGCAGATGCCGGCGAACCTTCCTCTCCTCCTCCTCCTCCTCCTCCTCCTCCGTCGTGCGTCTTCTTTTCTGTCGTTCCCTCCCTCTGTCTGGTCGCTCTCGATCTTGTCCGCCGTTTCTTTACAAACGACGACGAGTACCGTACGTGCACCTTGCGTGTCGTTCGACTGCCTCCCTGCACGCAATTTCCCGTGTCCCTTCGTGCTTCCGTTCGCTTCTTCGTTCCTCCCGGTATTCTCCGTCGTGGAAGAAAACGGAAACGAAAACGAAAACGTACGTCGATGACAGTACCAACGGCGTTATGTACGAGCCGGTAGAAACGAAAATAATAACACGGGGTCGCACGTTCGACAGGGTCGGGACGTTCATTTATTCGGGATACGGTGCGATCATTAACGTGAATAAATTTCGAGAACGGTATATATCCCGAGTAATTCGAAAGTTTCGTCGCGCTTCCGGAACGCGCTCGAGATCGTAGTTTCGCGACGAAGCCAAGTTGTATATGAAATTTCACCTTTGGAAAGCCGGCGAAGGACTGCCACTGTTCGACGCAATTTTCATGGGCGTCGCAGTGGCAGCATCGAACGTAAAACGATTAACGCGCGATAGCAATAGGTACGCGGGATAAAAATCAGCGAACGACGATTAAATTCGCTTCGAGGCGGACACGGACGCTCGTGCCACGGGGAATAGAAACGTTTTACGAATACCCGGAAACCGGCGAAGTCGGTATTCTTGTTGCGGCTGATTTTCTCTTCTCTCGCGTCTGAAGGGATGGCTGACGGTGGACTGAGAGAGGTAAGGAGAGACAGCGACGGCGACGGGGGCAGGAGGATGGATTCATTTATCTTTCCCGTAGATCTAGCTTATATTTCACCGCCCCCTGAGGCAGATACTAAGACGAATGGTCTCTCGAGCAGATCTTGCAAAACATCACCCCCGCGCTCCCTCCCACCCCGCCGGCCCACCCAATGGTGACTTGCCATCGAATGCAAATGTAAAACACCGAAGAGGCGAACTGAACTCCTTCAACGCGGCGTCAACCGATGTCGCGCATTTATTCGAACCGCAAAAACCGTCCATGAATTACGTTGGAAGATCAAGATTAATCGCGGCGGATGGAGAAACGCGCGCGCGTCGTTCGTTTCGCGAAAGAACAAGAACGGCGGCAGTTTCTTGGAAAATTCCAACGATCGACGAGTACGAGCATTTCACCTCTTTTCAGTGCCGATCAAGTCCCACGATAAAAATTCGTCGAGCACCGATCCCAATTACGCGAGAAACCGCTATTCGTCGTTGAACGCGCAACGGCGGAGAGAGCGGACTCTGTTCCACTGTTCCACGGCGAAGGTTGCATCGACGCGTCGCTTCTCTGACTTACGTATGCCATTTTATCGTCGCCCTGTTTCGAACAATCTTATCTCGTAATACGGTAGTTGTCACGCGACTGGGCGTCATTAGGCGAAAATCACACTTCCATTGATTTAAGAGGATTTAAGACGGGTTCGACTCTTGGAAGTAAAGATTCGTCCCGTTCGCCGACCATCGCAACGCGTACCATCACCGTAGATACACGTTTATACGCATTCTGAACGCGATTTTGTTCCTCGAAATTTCCCGCGAACGCGCAAAATATTCGCCGTTCAGCTATTGTACAGAACCTAGAGTCGGTTTCTCGTTTTCTCGTTATACAGGACGACCTACGTTCCATGCTCGTAACGGTAAATATCAGCAATGGTCTCCGCCGGACGAGGGTTAATCTGAGCGGTCCAACGCACGGAACACGGTTACACGAATGGCCGACGCGTGTCACGGCATTAAGAAGTGGCAACCGTTTTGCGATCGAGGGGATTGACGAAAGGGTGGCGGGAGGAGGTAGAGAGAGAGAGAGAGAAAGAGAGAGAGAGAGAGAGACAGAGAGGTAGAAGAAAGTGACCCGAACCAGGGTGGTCAGGAAGTGACCACCTGGACGTACGTTTGGTTGACCGGTCGGACGGGTTCGCGATAAAAATTCCATGGAAAAGTTCAGGACGTGCAACGCGTTCGAAAAACCGGTTCCCATAAAGCCGAAAGCCGGGGGGTTCGCTGACCGTTGGTCGACCCTGAAGGGTTGCTCGCGGCGAGTAGGGTCGCGCAAGAAGGGATCGGTTCACGATAAAAAGTTCACGGCTCGTCGTCGTTCAAGAAATGGAAGCTTTCCCACGAGCGCGTCCGTACGCGATTTCTCTTCGAGCAACCTGACGGCGCGCTCCTTCGACGAGCAGATGTAACCGCAACGTCCGTGGACAAGGCACAGGCAAAGGCGAGCGAGAACGCGAGACTCGCGGCGAGTCCAAAGTTCCGAGGTTCGACGTGCATACCGAGAGAAACGGTCGAACGGCGAAGGATAACGCGTTCGAAGATCTCGCGCGAAAAGAAACGCGAACGTTCTCATCGGTGGTTCGTTCTTCTTCGAGCAAGAAATCGTTTGCTCCGCAAACACGTTCGAGATAGCGCGGGGTGAGCGCGGAGATAGGAAACGGAGGGAGGAAGATAGAGTATAGGGGGTTGAAATTGGTAACTCTAGAAGATCAAGATGAAAAACGAGCTAAACGCTCCTCACCTCTCCGCTGCCATGGCCCTTCAACCCCCACCTACGATCACCTCCGGAGAAGCGAGCACAGCCTGGTATACAGCGGCGCCCCTCTTTGAAACAGCAGCCCTCGCGCGAGGCAACGCTACCGTTTTAATATTAATGGAAAGGCTGATGGCAGGGCTGAAAGGAAGGAAATTGAAGGAAAATAAAAGGAGAAACGTCCAAATATCCGGATTCATCCGGGAGCCAGCTAAAATCTATCCTCCGCGCGATATCTTTGCATCTCTTCAACCCCTTAAACCCGTCGACTTGTCATTTTCAACTGACTCGCGGCGTACCTGGTTCGAGTAGCAATCCAGTAATCCGTTCGGTAACGGACCAAACGTTCGCTCGCCATGTTTGCCTAAGGAACTGCCGTTTTATTACGTACGCGCTTTCGTAATGCATTCTGCAACAGGCTCGATAACGAGCGACGAGCGACGAGCGACGAGCGACGATCGATCGCCGATCGATAGCTGGCGCGCTCTCTTCCGCAGGAAATGACAATGCATCGCACAGAGTGCTCGATAATTTACGGTTCAGCTGACGTGCGCCGACCCGATTGACGCAAAAAGCGCGCGAGACTAATCTCGGGAGCCAACGAAGGGCGTGAAACCAACCGAAAGAACCAGAGACTGGACACACCAGTTGGACGGTCTAATTAGAAGCTGGAATGATTTTCGATACCCCGTGGAAGAACTTTGCCCGACCGTCGTCGAACCATCTGCGAGGGGAGAGGCGAATACGGTGGAAAAGTTGGTTCGAGAACGGACGATAGTCGTCGAGGAACGACCGCAGCCTCCGATTGTTAATGCGATGGGTAATTAACTTTAAACGAGTCTCGTTTCGGAAGGTTCAACTTTCCGATGAACGACCGCATCAAAAGACCGTGCTTTTGCCACGCGGACTCGTCGTTCGACGATCTGACGTGCCAAGGAGAGCGGAATCTTTCGCACCGATGATTCGACCGGTGTGCCTGTTGTTGCGTCGGAAATTTCCGTCAAAATTTCACCAGGTAGACGCCGATTTAACGAAATTCCCGATTAGCGTTCGATTTCAAACAAACGGAGCGCTTGCCTTCGCAAAATTCGTTCACTGCAAGAAGAAGACGGTACGGATAACGGCAAATTTCGAGGTTTCGAGAACCATTTTCCTTGCCCTTCGAGTTAGGCGATCGATCCACGCGGCCTTCGAATGGATCGTCCGGTGACTACAAATTATAAATCTAGCTCCTCTCGCTCCCAAGGTAGCGTGAAAAACGAAAAGAACGATGTCCAAACTTTTCATTGTCAGACGGACTTCGATCGCGAATCTTACGGTCTCGAGGGTCCGTTCAAACGAATAGTCCGTTGGTCGTCGCGCGACACGCGACAAGTAGACGACTGTGGACGAGTAGACGACTGTGGACGAGTAGACGACTGTGAACGAGTAGACGCGAACGGCAAAGGATACAAAAAGGTGCGAATAACGATGCCGAGACTTTTCTACGTTTTTCCACGAACCCTGATCGTACGTAAGCGAGCCACGGCTAATGAAGGAGGACAGGAAACGAATATCCATGTAGTAGTTATCGGAGGACGCGCGACGATCCAGCGGACGAGCGACTCGTCCGCGTAAATCCTGGAAGGTTCCATGAAAGTTATAGAACGCGGCGAATGGTCCCGCGGTTCGTCTCCAGGAACGGCTTTCGTCCTTTTATCTGGAACTGCGGTGCCGCTCTCTCGCGCCGGGCAAGCCGGGCGTCTTGGAGCGGGCGTCTCCTGGACGACGCCTCGGATCAATACCGACGCCCAGCGTCTCATTGGCCCCTTCTCTTAGGTGCCGTGGAAAATCGCCCAGGAGATGACGGCCAGGAAGAGGCAGGAGGGTGCCTGCAGGAGGCGGGGGGGGGGAGAGGAGAGGAGGATGGTTCTAAGGGGGTGAGCAGAGCGGACCATCCTTCCTCCATCCTTCCACAGCCTCCAGCCATTCTTTGCAACCGCTTCACCCTCCAACGCCTCCCCCGCCGCCACCGCCACCGCCACCGCCGCCTCTGTGTCTTCTTTTCTGGCCACCGTTCGTTTTCCATAAAGTATGATACGACACTCGTTGACGAGGGACATCTTTTCCAGGGCTCGATACCGTTTCCCGTAAAAACATTTCTTCTCCTTTGTCTGCGATTCTCAATGCCTTCTATTCGCTGCCGCTTCTCCCGCATGCCTGGCAATTATTTATTTTCTCGGTCGCAAAAGTCAATTTCGTTTCGTTTCGAATACTCGAAATCGCAGACACCCGCTTCCCTCGCAAGTCCCGCTCTTTCTCCGTTCTTTCGACGATTCCTTTCGATGGTGCTGACAATTTGACCAACTCCTTTCCAGTAACGGATTAACCGCGAGTAAAGTGCAAAAAAAAAAAAAAGAAGAAAAGTAGGGACCCAGGTAACCGAGATCCCGGCGGTTTAGCTCGTCCTTTTTTCCAAGTTTAATCGAACGACCGGGTGGGCGGTCAACAAGGTTCATTAGTACGTACGGTAAACTACACGACCGCGCGTCACCGCTCGGGTTCGCTTTAAAAGCCGAGTCGCCTTTTTCCCCCCCTCGTAAACTTTCGCGGTTATCGGGAGATGGGGGCGGCGGTGAGGGTGGAATCAATGAGAGGATCGAGACGGCAGCGTGCGCGTGACCAAGTGATTTTTTGCGCTTTCAGCCCCTTTTTGCACCATCTTCCTTCCTCTCGCTCTTCGAGATCTCCCCTTCCCTTCCCTGTACACCCGTTCGTGTTCGGTCCTCCAGAGGCTGGACCTTCCCCCCCCCTCGCCGTCCACCTTTTTTTCTCTCCCTGTTGCCGGTGTGCGCAACGCGCGCCACGGGACACATTATTAGCTTAATAACTCCGGGGGACCTTTTTTAATCCCGCCACCGTTTTCAGGAGAAGCTGTGCCCGCGGAAGACTTTAATTAAAAAATAAACAAGCGAGCCGGAGCCGGTAAACGGGCGCGAGAGATTTGAGGCCGGCCTCGGGACATTTGCATTTCGATTCTCCAGGCCGCCGCCGATTCGCTTCTTTATCGCGTGTTGGCCAGGCCGCCGCAAGATTTGCGAGACCCAGGCCGGCAACGGGACGGTACTCGTCCCGAGATTACGCCAAAGTTGTCGCCGGTGAAAAATTCAACAACTCGCAGATGAATTATGAAATAACTCGGGGCTCGAGTATCGGCGAAAAGTTCAAAGGCGTGCAAACAGGTGTATTTACCACGGGCGACGCTGGGGCAGAGGGGCGGGGGAGGGGTAGAGAGGAGGCGGGGGGTTTACACCGCGTATCGCGACCCACCAAACAACGTTTACGAAGCGATAAACAGTTTGCATTTTGTTGCATGGCCCACCGTATAATTAGCGCTTAATAAATCGCGGCGCGCTTCTATGATCGCGCTCTTTCGCGCGGCGCGTGCCGATGAACAATCGACCGGCAGAATTTGATGGAGAAAAGTTTCGCGGAAAAGAGATCCGCGCGATTGAAAATTTACCGTCAGAGAGATCGAAAAGCTCGACGATCGTGTAAAACATCGAGGAAATTTTGCCCGAAGCTCGATACGCTGCGCTCGGCCCTCTATTGAAGAACTTCACCGCCCCCCGTCGTTCCCGTTAATTACCTGTACCTGTAACGGCCACTTTGCTCGACGGTCGAGCCGTCAACACGCGCAAGACAATTTTAACACGTCGTTATTATTACCATAGCGCACGAAGCTCGCGGAGCAAGAACGCGACAAGAACGCGACAAGAACGCGCCGCTTACGTCGATGCCGATTTCGCTCTGCGAATTTTCCGGCAATCGCGACGCTTCGATGCGAGGCACGCGGTTGAAAGCGGAAAGAGTCCGCTAGGTCCGTGAACGCAGCTGACGCGCGGAGTACGCGGATACGACCCAAGACGGCGCGACGCGACGCGACGCGATTTTTATAATTACTAGAAGGACGATGGAGCGATACACGTTCGGCATTTACCACCGGCAACGTAACGAATTTTTAAAGCTGGATATACTCTGCCCGCGAAGAAACGAAGAACGCCGCCGGTTATCGTTGCTCTCTCGACAGAGCGGAGGAGCTGGTCCAAGAGGAGATCCGGAAGGATCTGAACGAGGAAAGATACCATTTTGAATGCCGAATTTTCCGCAGACAGGCTAAAGTCCAAGTTAGCCACGGCTTAGGGGCAGCCAATGGTGGCCTGGTGGAGAGGCCCGGCAAGGTGTCCGGCGGCTTATTTTTCCAGGAGGGTGAGCGTCGAGGGTGGGGATAAGTCGCGAAGGCGGTAGGGTGAGTGGGATGGCCAGCCTTAAGCGAAAGAGGGGAAAAGACTGGAAAGTGGGGTAAAATAGGCCGCAGGGTGGGGACGAGAGGGCGACACTTAGATGGCAAAATCGAGGGGGTTAGGGGGTGCGGGAGTACCGGAGGCCGAGAGAGGGCCGGGTGTCCCGATAGGCGTCCGAGCGACGGAGCCTACGCTTCGTTAACCTATTGCAATGTTATTTAATTTGCAAAGTACGCGACGCGACAAAAGGCTGCCCCCTCCCCCCGGGGTAATTTTGAAATTTCAACGGGCCGAGCGGCCGAGCGGCCGCTAAGACGGTCGCTGCTCGAAACGTATCAATCGCGGTAGGGAAGCAATTGCGTCCAATGTCGAGAAACGTATATCGACACGGATAGCGAATCGACCATGAACGCCTTCGACTCCTACGGAAACGAGGTAATTCGCTGCCCTTTGAACCTGACAGCGCCTCTAAAGAAAAAAAAGAAAAAAGAAAGAAAAAAAAAAGAATCATCAACCACAGACGCGATCTGACGCTCATTGATCGACGGTGAAGAAAGCGAAGGAAAAAAAATCCTGACCCTCGCAGCTAAGGGACACGATCAGCCGAAATCGAAACCTCCGCACGAGGTAACTCACCCTAAATTTCTTTCAAACAAGCGTGCAAAAAATCATGGTCGGAAAACAGGGGCGACGATCCAACCCTAAACATCGTCGTTTTTTCCCCCCATGTACCCTCTAATCTCTAATCTAGGCTTTTTTAGCCGGTGTTTTTTTCGCATAGCCCGCTGTGCTCACGACTGCCACGGTTATGCCATGGGCGTACAGGTAACACGGTGTTGAACCGCGGGGAGACGCTACGAGTCGAAAAAAAAGAGAAAAAGGAAAAAAGAAAGAAAACGCTGGACGACGACAACCTGGGCGTGCTTGTCTCTGCGCGACACGCCGACCAACGATGATGATTTATCTGTGGGGATGCACGCGTTCGCCCGAAACGTACGGGTAAATATAAAATCTCGTGCATCCGGGTGTTGACCGATGATAGTAAAAACCCATTGCCCGAGCAAACACGGCGAGGAATTTAAACGGAGCCTATTTTGCGCTATTTGACGGCCGTGGAATCCGTACGGATGGAAATATTGAAATACCGGGCGCGTCACGTATCCGGAATTAAATCACTAGACGTCTGAAAAAGAATCCTCGCCAGCGACATTCTTGGCGCGTTCCGTGTCAATTGGCGTACGATTTTTCATTCTTCGATCTGTGGAATTCCTAGACGTGGCGGAGAAGTGAAACAAACGTGTAACGCGACGCGAACGAATAAGTCGGAAAAAAGAAGGAAAAATTGTAAAATAACGCGCTCTATCGAGAGCGTCACTCTTTCCTCTTTGCCACGCTGCTAAAGTTTCCCAGTCCTATTTTTTAATTCCACGCCAGGAGGAGCATGGCGATGCGACGCGTTCGCAATCGCGAAAGAACGAAACGAAGGGAAGAAGCAAAGAAGGAAGAGCTCTACGCTAACGTTTTGCTCGTAAAACGCTCGTAAAAGTACAGTAATACCGAAACCATTTTTCTTACGTTCCTCCTCTTCCTCCTCTTCCGCCGTTCCTCCTTGAAGAACGTTAGTTTACGCAGAGTTACGTTGTGGTAGTAGATAGGACCAACGAAAACGGTACTACGGCATCGCGGCGGCTTCGAGCACACAGCCGAGAAGCAAACCCGCGGGAACAGGAACGCGATACAAAGCGTAGTTCGGCGATCATCAGTTGGTAGCGGAGGCGCCACGGGTTACCTCGATCTAGGGACGAGAGAGAGAGCCGTGTCGGTAAGAGGGAGTTATTCCTGGATCTCGTCTAATCTAAGTGGATTGTTCGATCCTGTCCTCAGGCCACCCACGCTCGGGTGAGAGTCCTTTCTCGCGACAGCGATCTTCTTCGCAGCACGGCGTTTTCATTACGCGCGAACATCGTCGATCTCGAACATGGTGAATCGGAAGGTTCAAGACGATTCGCTCTGTGCGACTTTGACGAACGGTACCCACGTTCGAGACGAGAAAGCACCGACCGATAGACGAAACGACGATACGCGTCGTGCGTAGTAAGTACGACGAGGGGAAACTCGGGAAAAGCTTCGTTTCTCTTTTACGTAAACTTGAGTCGAGTTTAGACTCGCAACCGGGACTGATGTTCGATGGAAGAGAACGACGACGAAGGAAATCAACCGATCGAAATCGCGGATGGCTCGAGCACAGATCGTCGAAAGAATTCCTCTCGAGCGAGAGAGATACTTTTTTTAATTTAACGCATACAAGGTATGGTCAGTTGGACGAGTTATTTTCATCAAGGTCGCCGGTCTTGACTCTCTTCTCTCCCGTCCTGCGGTATCTTTCTCGTTCTTTCGCAACGATGCAGCCGCCTATCATCCCTCTCGCTTGAACTCTTTTAGACGCAATATCGGCCGACAGAGAAAATACGTCTCTCTCCGAGTTAAATGGTCTGGCGAGACTTTCGACCGATCCGACTGCTAACCGAAACGAATATCGAAAAACCTCCTTATTCGATGTCCTACGTTTTACAAAGAGCGCGTTATCTCTGTTATACGTCACGTCCACCTACGTACGTCGAGCTCTCCTTCGTTTCTCTGTTTCGTCGCTCCGTTTCAGCCGTTTCAGCCGCTTCAGAATTCACCCTACAGCGATCCCGATATATCAATTCTCCGCTGCAACGAAAGGGGATGATGCATCGTGCGCGCCCTGTCGCAGTCCGACGAAGCCGTGCACTCTCCTCGCGCTTATTACTCGGCATTTTACGAATTGCGTAAGCCTCGAGAATATCGACAGTCTAATAATATGCGTTATGACCGCTTGTTCACCGCCTATCGATGCTTGAATTTTCGTGCTTTTGGTTCCTCGGAGGGCGATCGTGTTTGGCGTTCGGCGTTACGGTTGGCGAATCGTTGCGACGCAAAAGCGCAACTCGACTCTCATACCCCGGACTTGGAGATTTTTACGCGTGCACGAGAAACTCGAAGATTCGAGAACTCCGCCGAACGCGTATAATATAATTATAATATAATATAACGTATAATAGCACGCAAAAATGTACAAAATACTCGGCGTACGATGATACTCGACATAACGAGCGCTGAGCGAAAGGATTGTCTCTCGGGTTCCCTTCTTTTCGCCATCGTCGTAAAAATACGAATTCGCGCGAACCAGCTTACAGCGCGATTGTCTCGCGAGAGATCAAAAGCGCGACCAACCGTCCGTTCATCATCGCGACGCAGCCTACGATCTAAAAAAGCTCGAATTTTCGTTGTCGCCGTCGTTCGACGATTTCTCGTTATACGTTCCTCGCTATTTCCTCTCTCGTCTCCAGGTTCTCTATGCGCGTCCGTCGTAGCTTCGTGCAAGACTATGACGCGAGAAAAGCGTTCTCTCCTACCAGTTCGCCGCATAGAGAAACCGGGATCGCGGCGTATTGGCAAACTCGGTCCCGCCAATTTTAGATGCTTTGCCTTCTTTTTTTCCTGTCTGTTTGCAGCCTGCCGCTTGTTCCTCGTCTTCGTCTGCTTCTTCTTCTTCTTCTTCTTCCTCCTCCTCCTCCTCCTCCTCCTCCTCCTCTTCCTCTTCCAACCGTCATTCTCTCGCGCCGAGTTGCCATTTTATTTTCACGAGTACGCCCGCTATTTTTGGCCGTTCTAGAAAACACGCCTCTCCTTTTTCCGGGTCTTGGCAACCGCGTTCGGGAGACGCGATCGCGAACCAACGCATGCCGCGTGCGAATTTATTCTTATGCATGACCACGAAAAATATCGACTACGAAATCGCCACTGCCAAAAAGCCAAGCGAATTGCAATTTTTGACGGTCGTTCGGATGCGCTCTGACTCTGACCGAAATCGCCTCGAAATCTTTCCGCTCGCATCTTGCCAAAAGTTAAAATCTGCTTGCATTGTACTCGTTTTCAAGATAAAAACAGGCGGATCCGCTCACTCTCTCTCTATATCTATCCATCCATTCATCTATCTATCGATCGATCCATCTATCGATCGATCCATCCATCCATCCATCCATCCATCCATCCATCCATCCATCCATCCATCCATCCATCCATCCATCCATTTATCGATCCAACGCGCGGTTTTCGTCGTTCCGCGTCGTTTTTCGACGACGATCGACGATACAGAATTCGGCAAACGAAAGGCACACAACGACAAAGGAGGGGCGAAGAGCGCGCGGCGGTCATCGAAAATATTCAATTCGATATATCCGAAAGGGGCAGGGAGCAGCGGGACGGGAAATTTATTTTACGCATTGTGTAAATAACGCGCGCGCTGCGCACAACGAGGCGAAGCGTTACACAGATAATGTGTGCAGAGTCCCATCAGAATTGTGAGTATTGATCGTTTCGTAGTAAATATATAGTTTGCACTAGCGCGTCCTAGCGTATCCTAATATGCCGATAAATATGGCGGAATAGTGTCCATCGGGATGATGACTATCGGGCAAAAGTGGGCATTTCGTTTCTTCTGTGTGGCGAGCGAGGGGAGCGAAAGGAGGGTCAATGACCTCGCAGAAAATCGATCGACTCGAGATCAGAAAGGACGAGGGTCAACGTAGAAATTGCAATCCCGCTAATAACGAATCGCGCGAAAATCCGCCTGGTGGACGAAACGTCGCGAAATTCGTCTTCTCCGCGATCGAGCTTCGAGATCGAACGGTCGGACGACGATCGAGGGCGCGCGAAAAACTCGCCTGGCGATCGCCGACCAGGCGACGAAAAATACGTCGACTCGATCGCTTGCCGAGACTCTCGCGAATAACTTTTTCGTCTTTCGTCGTTCCTTTTCAGACGCATTCGGTACGCTTCTATCGGCGACGAGTTTCTCCAGTTCGAGAGAGAGAGAGAGAGAGAGAGAGAGAGAGAGAGAGACGAGAAAGAACGCGGCGATAGCAATTTTACGTTAATTTCCTTTTTAAACGTCGAAAACGCCTTTCCGCCTGTCGGAATAGCCTGTCGGAACAAGCGAGTGGACGACGATTCTGACGAGGAAACTCGAAAACCGCAGCAAAGCTCGATCGAACGAGAGACACGACGAAACGAAAGATTGTAAAATCTTGTATTACTTGCGAAAAGGCCACTCGCGCGGGATCTCGGCGACGTAACAACGGACAGGTTACGCGTCGTCGAACCTCCTCTGTACAGGCGAGGAGGAAAAAAGGAACCGGAGAAATAATCTCCTTCGGCAAGAACCAGACCGATTGTTGTTTCGGCACAACGCGAGCCGATTCCAGCGTGTGTCTGCAGCAAGCCAGCCACTCGAGTTTCTTTGACGCTAGAGACCAATAGAAACCAATTTACTTGGCGTTATAGCTACAGACTCGACACGCCGCACACGGCTAACAACGTGTCCTCGTTATTGCATCCATTAAAAGATCGTGCCTTGCTCGTAAAATAAAAAGGGAAAAAGGAAGAAAGAAAAAAAGAGTAGGCGCGGGTAGAGAAAACGCGAAATGCCGAATAAAACAAACGCGAACGCGTAACAAGCGAACGCACTGGCTGCTGCGATCTAGAAATTTCCCAAATAGCCGGGAAAATTGCAGTCGAATATACGTATACACGCACGAGTATCGTGCATTCTGGCCGAACGCGAACGCGTCGAGGTGCACCGGGGGGTCGCGATCGAAACCCAGGGATCGAGGAAATCTTTTTTGTCGCGCGAACCTCGCGCGTATTGGCTCGCCGTGTTTCGTATCCGCGTATTTTCGGACGATTTTCTCCTCTGTACGCCGCGCGAAAGAGGGGAGATGGAGAACGAGAGAAAGAGGGCTCTCCTCTCTTCCTCCCTGCCGCCGTCCTCTCGCTCGCTCGCTCGCTCGCTCTCTCTCTCTCTCTCTCTCTCTCTCTCTCTCTCTCTCTCTGCCCCTCTTGCCACGTCTCTGCGGAACGGGAGGCAACGGACCAGCGTTTAATGTAAATCGCCACGCACGGGCCGCGCGCGCCCGAGTGAGAGGGATGCTCCGAGGCGCGAGGGGGCCGCGGCGCGAGGGGGCGGTGGGGAGCGCGCGCGCGGAGAGGGCGAAGAGGGCGAAGAGGGCGGCGAGGGCGGCTGGGCGAGGGAAGGCGGCGACGTCAGGGACGAAGAAACATACATATGTATGGGTAAATGTGTACCTACGCCCGCATCACGCTCTCTTCCTCCCACTCTCTTTCTCCGCGAGCCAGCTCTCTCCCTTTAGCGCTTTCTCCCTCCCACCCTCGCCGCATCTTTCTCCTCGGCCCTCTTTCTCCCTTCCTCCCACGTCTCTTTCACTGGATACTATGCTACTTCCATCCCGTTCGGCGGCCGGTCGACTCTCTTTTTCGTTCCCCAGCTCCATCCCTGTCGCGCTTCGCGCCCGTTCGATCGCCTCTGCTTCCTCTCTCGTTGCGCGCTTTCTCGCTTCACCCGCGCCTCGGTGAATCCAGCTCTCTCCAACCCTCGGTCGCTCCTACCGCTCCTATCGCTGCTCCCTCTTCCCTCTCTCTTTCGCGTGACCGTTCCGTGGACGAAGCCGCGCGAGCGCGTCCTTCTTTCCTTTTTTTTCCTTTTTTTGCCCGGCGTTTTTCCCCCCCCCCCCGTCACGCCCCCGGGGCCGACGAGTGATTTTTATAATCTGCTACTTGTTGCGCGGCGCGTACCAGCGGCCGGCGTGCGGCCCGCCCGGAAAAACCGGAAAATAGAGGAAAACAAAGGCGAGCGAGCGGGCAGGCGCGGTACAGCGCGGAGACCGGCTACGTCCAGAGAACGGAGAACAGGGTGGCCGGCCTGGGCAATGGGGCGGGAGGACGCCGGGGGAGGCGGCGAGAGGCGGGGGAGGGGGGATAAAAAAAGGTAAAAGGCACCGCGGGACCAGCCGGCGAATTATCCGCGTCGCTGTGTGCGGCCACGCTCGCCTCTGTGAGCGTCTCTGTCCCGCGCGTGCCGGCCGAAAATCCATTTCCATCCACGTTTTTCCGTTCCTCCGCCCTTTTCCACAGCTCTGGCCGAGTCGCGCGCTTCGCGAGAGGGATTTCCGCGTACGGCAATAAACGGCTGCTTTCGTCCGCGGAAAGTCGTCGTCGAGAAGCGTCTCCGTGGACGCGACGACGCGGCTGGAACAAACCGCGAGCAGCCAGAGAGCAAAAGGCTCGGTGTAATCGGCGAGCAACGACTGAGAGACACCGTCGAGACGCGTTGTTCCGCGTGTCGCCAAAGGCCGTGGGACGCGGCCGAAAGAGAGAAAGAAAGACGGAAAGAAAAGAAAGAAAGACGGAAAGAAAAGAAAGAAAGACGGAAAGGACGCGGGGACCGGCGTCGACGATTCCGTCGATCGACGAGGGCCGAACGGACGAAACGCGGCAACAACTTTGTCTCGCGTAGCGAGGAGCCAGAAAACCGCCGCCACCGCCGCCACCGCCGCAACCGCCGCCACCGCGCAAAATGGCTTCCTCCTTTTCAGGAATTATCGCGATGTAGGAAGTCTCGGTCGGCGTGGTGGGGGTGGCGGTGGCCGCGGAGCGGCTGTCGGCCGAAAGTTTAAAATAGAATATCTCGCGTGTAACTTTCATCGGTCGTCAAAAAATCATGCAGTGTCGTACCTAGCGGGGGTCTCAGCCTCCCACCCGCCTCGCGGCGAGCAAGAGAACGAACGGAGGCGGCGAGGAGAGAAAGGGAGGCCGAAAGGGGGAAACAGGCGCGCGGGAAGAACGGCGTGGAACGAGAAGGAAACGAAACGAAACGACGGGGAGAGCAGCCCTCTCTTCGCGTCGCCGTCCGCCAAGCTCTAGGATAGGCCACGCGGTTCGACGTGGAAACGGCGCAACGTACCCGGACACACATGCACGCGCGCGCCAAGTGTGCCGCGCGCGCTCCGTGCATCGCCGTGCAACGCTCGCGCGTGTGTGTCGAGAGCGCGCGGCGTACCGCGAGGATTTACCGCCGGTAACTCGCGTCCAGGCAGGAAGTTCTCGCACAGGCCGAGCAAAGATATTTCAGAGCTTTTGTTGATCGCGCCGCTCGATTCCGTATTAGGAATTACCGAGCACAGGAACGTCGTCGTTCCGACGTATGCCCCGTCCGCCCAATCGCGCGGTCCCCACCCGATCAACCCCAACCTCCGTCCGCCACGACTTTCCGCCGGTCGAATTTCAAGCTCGAGGATGCCTTCCGGCAGCAGGATATTCCGATAAGGATAGCATCGCGTATCGAGGGGGCGGCCGTTTTCCCGCGACTCTTCGCGTCACGGTGCGCGGACGTGCGCTCTTCCTTCGCAATTCCGTTGTTTCCGCTCGCGTTCACGCCGCAAGGTTCGATCCGCTCTTGGAATAATTTTCTACTCGAGCGGCATCGTGAACGCGATCGATGATCGCTGGAAAGTCGCCGGAAAGTCGCTGGGAAGTCGCTGGAGAGGCGACGATTCGTCGCCACGCGAGACAGCGTACGCGGCGACTCGGTGGATCAGCCGTCATAGGCGGTGCAGTTTCCGAGATCTCTCGACTCGTCGTAGGCAAAGATCGAAAGCGGAGGCGATGATTTACCGTTGCCGGTACAGTTGCGGAGAGGCTCTCCGCTGCATCGAGCTCTGATTTTCACTCTCCACGCCAATGAATGACGTAGCGAAGATACACCGCGACTGCAACGGCAACGGCAACGACGGCGGTGGCGGTGGCGGCGGTGGCGGCGGTGGCGGCGGCAGCGCGGCGGGCCGATCCGCTCGCTCATATTCGCTAGAGCTCGCGCTCGCCTAGCCGCGCGCGAGTAGAGTACACACGGTCTGATCGGGGGCGCATGCGCAAACGCGTTGCGCGCCGCGACTCGACTCGACTCGCCTCGGCCCGACTTCTCGGCTCTCCGTGGCTCGCCCTCCCCGCCGCCAAGGTGCATGCATGCATTCTATGCGGCGTGCACCGCATTAGATGCATTTCTAAGTCGCGCCGCAATAAATCGCAGAAATATCGAAGTGGAGAGTCTGCCGCGCCGGCCCCGAGAGCCTCGACCGAGAGAAACCGTGGCCGCCCGCGTGACACGCGTCCGACCTAACCCGAATCGAGACAACGCGATCATCCAGCAGGAACCGAAACGCCGACCGCCGATCCGATGAACGGACGGCGAAAGAAGGAGGCCGCCGGCTGAGAAACACCGCGAACAGAGACGCCAGGCACCGGACTCTCAGACCGCCGCTCGATTTTCACAGAGTCCGATAGCACGGTGTGCGAGGCGCAGTTTGGGCCCCGGCTCTTCTTCTTCCCGCCGCCGCTTCTCCTCTCTTCTCCCGACGAGGGAATCCCGACGAGGGACCAACCAACGACGGACCGCAACGGCTCTCGCCGTTTTGGAGATCGGCTTCTCGTTCGTGGCAACGCGCGTTTACGTACGCGCCTTTACCTACGTGCACACGCACGTGCGAAACTGGTGACGTCTTTCTCAACGTGTATCCCATAAATCCCTCTGTCGGCGTGGGGATCGGTGGTGGGGGACAGGGGGCAGGGGGACAGGGGGGACAGGGGGACAGGGGACAGGGGGACAAGGGGGGGCAGGCTGCACGGCTGCTCGGAGAAAGCTCTTCTTTTTTCATCCAACGGCTGAAAAATCGCAGGCGTCGCCGGTGATCGAGGCCCGTGATAACGCGCTCTCGCGTCCTCCACGTCGAATTAGAACGATGATCGACGGTCGTCGTTGGCCGGGCAGGAAGTGATAAAGATTACGTTCAGCGACCCGGCCGCGTGCGTGACGCCTCGCGAACGCGCGCGATTTTCACGGAAAAGGGCCGCCACGGATGCGGCAGCATACTCCAAGGAGGAAGAAAAGAATACGACACACTGAGTCACGTGCGAACCAGTCCCTCCCACTTGCGGACGCGGTGCCGCGGATTTCAGTGCACTGAAAATCGTAACATCGCCAACCTCTTGGAGCTGCGGAGCTTCCTCCACCAACGCCTCGTCCTTTCTTCTTCGTTCATGATCCAACATCGGCGGGACATCGTCGAGAGAAGATCGCCATCGAGATCGAGAACCGACGTGCAACCTCCGAGCAAGATTTCGTTGTCCCGCGGCAAGATTTCGTGCCAACGCGGAGAAATCGCAACGCGGTGAATGCCTACGGACGCGGGGGATCGCGAGTGAAACGAGGATCGGCGAGATCGGCGAGCAACGAGCGGTGCCGCCTCGGGAAACGATAGACGCCGCGTATTCGTCGGCGCCCTCTGCGGTGGCGAGCCGCGTACGGCCCTGGTGCACGTTTTCGCCGGCACGGCACTTAGGAAAAATTCAGCTCTGCCGTGCAGCCGAGTTAATCAGGAAGCGCACACGTTTTTCCACGACACGCGCGGAGCACACGAGATTCGACTAGCGACTAGCGACTGGCGACCACAGTGTCTCGTCCTCGGCGTTAGCGTCGTCGTGTGTGGAACCGCGAACGAGCGTGTGGTCGGAACGATGCACGCGGAGATCAGTGTTCGTCAGCCGAGAGATCATTGAAAGAAAACGAGAGAAAGTGGGAAGAATCGGCGCGCTGTGTACCACCGGCCCGACAATTCTTTCCGCGTCCATCGGACGCGCGTATACGCGTCGTCTATCCTATCGCGGAGGTGTTTCGTCCGATATCTTTCTTCCACCGCTTCGACGAAGCGGCGGTTTCGTCGGGGTGATAGGTGCGCGAGTGAGTGAAACGAGAGAAACTGAACGGTCTCGCGAATTAGTGTCGGATGAACTGGAAACATCGTGCGTACGAAGTGAAAGAGGATGGTGACGAGGACGACGACGACGACGACGACGACGACGACGACGACGACGACGACGACGACGACGACGGTGGCGGCGATCACGGTAGCGGCGATCACGACAGCGGCGACGACGACGGCGACCACGACCGCGACCGCGACCGCGACCACGACCACGACCTCCACGATCTCGACGGCGACGACGGCGACGGCGACCGCGACGACGACAAAGGCGACGACGACAAAGGCGGTGACGAGTTCGAGTTCGAGTTCGAGTTCGAGTACGAGCATGATCAGGACGACGATGACGCGTGGCTGGTAGATCGAGGATCCACCAGATGCGAGCTTAGGTTCAGGTAAAGTTTCGTCGATGCGACAAGATTTCACTAATATCGAGCTTCGTGCTTCGTCGTTATCGACACATTCGAAGACACCTGGCGAACGATCGATGATCGAAATAGAGATCGATATAGAGATCGATATAGAGATCGAAGTAGAGATCGAAGTAGAGATCGAAATAGATCGATCGAAATAAAGATCGAAATAAAGATCGAAATAGATCGATCGAAACAGAGATGGAAATAGATCGATCGATCCTTCTCCGTTTCTCTGCGTACGTACGTACGTTCGTTCCATCGATCGAACGTTGCAACGGGTCTCTTCGACGATTGTCTTCCGCGCTCGACTCTAACAACTATTAATATTCCTTGCTTGCAGAACTCTGACCGGTACACGCTTTAGCCGCAAACTAACAAACCGAAAGCACGCGGATTGGAGGAAAATGGCTGATCCGGACTAGACTCGCGCTACTCTCCCTTCTGCTCGTTCTTTCTCTACCTTCCAATCGTCGCGTCGTTTTCCAGCTTTCCTCGTTGCTTCGCTGATCCCGCGAAAAAGCACGCTTCGTTCTTCCCGCTAGGCTCCGCGATATAATTGTTTACCAGTCACGGAAACACGTATTCGCGTGTACTATTTACGACCAAAAGTTTGCAAAGAGATCGCGGAAATTCGTTCGAAACGCGACGAAACTCTCGAGGATCGACCGTAAGCGAGTCATGCCAGGCTTTTGTGGAACGATCGATCGAATAGGTGCCGGAAGGAGAGTGGGTGGTGCACGGAAAATAGAGAGTGCGAGAGCGAGAGAGAGAGAGAGAGAGAGAGAGAGAGGAAGAGAGGGAGTAGCGTGGTGATTAGTCGCAGTGTTTTGGAAAACAATGCGCAAAATTTCGCCGGTAATAAATAATAGAAGAGCGAATAAAGTGTAACGTCGGGGAAGAGTGAAGTGGCGCGCAGGTCGTACGTATGAATAAACAACCCGGGCATATGTATTGTCCATTAACGAATAAAAATTAAATAAAACACGAGCAGAGATTGTCGTTTGGAAACTTGAAACATTCATTGTCCCTTCAGCCTGTTATCTTTCCCGGACAGTCGACGGGCCGATGGAACGATGAAACGATGGAACGACGAAACAAACGGTGGAAAGATCCGCAACCTCGACGAGAGTCTATTGCCCCGTATCCTGTCCTCCGACACGTACGTACGTGTACGTATACATATGTCGTTATACGCGCGTGACATGTACGTGTGTGTGTGTGTGTGTGTGTGCGTGTGCGTGCGTGTGCGTGTGCGTGCGTGCGTGCATGCGCGCGCGCGTGTATAAGTGTAGGATACAAAGAGAAAAAGAAAAAAAGAAAGAAAGAAAAAAAGAAAAGAAAAAGAGCAAACGAAGAAAAATGAAAAAGACGAAGAAGACGGAGGAAACGGAGACAAAGTGGCAAACGCGTTCCCTGTAACGTTACGAGTAAATTTACCCGGCCGGGAACCCGGCAATGTTGCGATTCACGCAACGCGTACGTACACTCGGCTCTCGCCCCTATCGTATCCACACCTCTCCTCCCCTCTCGCCACCCTTAATTTAAACCCTTAAACAGGTCCGACCTGGTGGCACCTTGAAACCTTCTGTCTGCCAGCAGGAGACGAGATAATACTCGGACGAAGGGTACACGAAGGTAAAGAGGAAGAGCGGCGAGCGAACGAACGATCTCGAGGGGTAGGGTATATCACGAAGGCGAAAAAAGAAAACGAAAAAGGCGAGGAAGAGAAGAGGAATGCGAAATAAATTCGAGATAGGCTGTGATGCGTCTCTCCCCTTTGCTACCCCCCACCTCTGGACACGGGGCATCACCGATGGTCTCTCGCCCTTCCCTTCCGGGCCCTGTTCCACCCCCCTTTTTTAAGGCGGCCAGCTGCGGGGTCAGTTTTCGACGGGCGCGCGGCGCATTAAGATGCTACGCACGAAATTTGTCATCGACCTCGTGTCATCGTGTCTCGTGACCGCGTGAAAATTCGCTCGCTTGTTCTCGCGTGTACGTAGGTAGCGAACCAGGAGCACAACCACCCCCGAAAATCCCCGATGGAGAGGAACGAACGTCGACCGAAGGAAGAGCGCGAGAGAGAAAGGGAAGAAAAAACAGCGTGGCGCGAGAACAACCGGCGGATTGCTTCTGCAGTGATGAACGCGTGATGGATATTAAATGGGTGCACGGTACGCATCGACAGATTAATTCCATTTCCAACAGGCCCCGCTGCTTTTCGCCAGCAAGGTTTTAACAAATACGCGACCGCGCTGCGAGCCAGACGATCCGAAATATTAAACGTTTGCTTCTCTCTCGCGCGCTCTCTCTCTCTCTCTCTCTCTCTCCCTCTCTCTCCCTCTCCCTCTCTCTCTCTCTCCCTCCCTCTCTCCCTCTCCCTCCATCTCGCTCTCGCTCTCTCTCTCTCTTTCTCTCTCTCTGTCGCTCCCTTTTTTTTTCTTTTTCGTTTGTCGTTTTATCGTCGCTCGAAATTCCGTGAACAAATATTTGCCGAACATGGATCATTCTCGCGATAGAAAGACGCGATACGAGCATCGTTCGTAACTTTTCTCGCTCGTGCGGTCGAGACTACTTCTTTTCTCCGCCCCTGTGCTTCTCCGATTCTCTTCCGATTACCAGTGCGATAATTTCCCCGCGTTTGAAAAGTCCACGGGTTTCGTTATAATGGAGTCCGTGTTTTCGAAATGTCCAGCGTTAAATTACATTCGCCAAGTCGATTTTATACCGTGAAATTTGCGTTGCTCTGTGCCCGTGAAAATTCCAAAGCTACCCAGTGACAGGAAATTCGAACGCTTCTTTGAAACGCGGTCTGTCAATTCTACCCTCGTTTGCCGTGCCAATCGTTTCGCGTCGTGCAAATAATTAATCGCAAATAATACCGCTTTCCGTGAAAGCTGCGAAAGGGTGAGCAACCCCTAAAAACGCGCGGCTATATCGGCTCGTTTAATTTCGCTAATTTCTTTTCTCCCGCTCGCGCGGGCCTCTTCTAACACGAATCGAGGGTAGCAGCCAGCCCTTGGGCTTTCCTTCCACGTCGGTCGCGACGGAGCACAGAGGACGGAGACAAAGGAAGACCGGAGGAGACGTTAGAGAGTTCGCGAAACGTTAAAAATCTCAAGGGGTTGCGAGAAGAGCGGAAAGGGGGATCGAGGGAACGAGAGAGAGAGAGAGAGAGAGAGAGAGAGTGCCAAAGACGAAGCACCGGAAAAATAATTGCTTCTCGTACGCAACGAACGAACGAACGAACGAACGAACGAAAGAGTGTCTGTAACCGCGAAGATAATCACGGCAGGATTGCGTTAAAATATTTTGGAGATATTCCTTTATTTAGACCGGTAGAATGCAAACCGCGCTCAACTTCTCTTCACGCTCTATGGTCGACGCATTCGCCGCTACTGACCATGGCGTGCCATGCCTCGCGACGATCAGTTTCTTTCTCGTTGCAAGGTATAAGATTTTGCCGTTTTGCGACGACGCGACCGGCAAAGATACTAAAATAGTAAAAATACTGGAGAAAATAAAAAACTAACCGCCGCCGCCGCCGCCGCTATCAATCGCGCGAGTTAACAGCAGCAGCGAAATTACAAACAGCGATTCGAGGTCGAGTGCTTCGAGTATCGAATCTTTGCAGCCACGTTTAACGTCGACAGATATCGAAAAGTCGAGCCAGCCTACAACTCGAATTTCCCATTAACCGCCCGTAAAGTACGATCTTCTCGTCGCGCAGACGCTTAAAAAAACAAAAAACAAAAAAAGATGAGAAAAAGACAAAGGTGAAGAAGGAGAAGAATCTTCTCGTCGCCTTATCGTTGCAACTGTTACGGGTTGGCACGTGCAGCCCGAATTATCTACGATAGAAGCTTGGTCGTTGGATCCTCGTTGATAATTAGAGCCGCTTGGTTGGTTTTCGCATGTTTCAACAAGAAGGTTTAGGAGGAGGCGGCGAGGTCGAAACAGACGCTATCGGAAAACTAAAGGCATCTCTTCGGTGAAAAATGCATACGGTTACCGCGTAAGATGGCAACGATCGTATTTTAGTAGCAACGCGAAACGTGTCGATCGATATTTTCTCGTGTCTTAACTCTAGGTCGAACAAAAGCCGCAACTATCGATCCAATAAAACAATGACTTTCCAGTTCGCGTAAAAGAACGGAAAAACGCTCCCAAAGAATTCTATTATCGTCACGACTGATTGAATCGGCCAATCATCAGGCGGAAATTGGATCTCCTCGTTCCTTTTTAAGCGGCAAATACTCCTCTCTCTCGTCTTCTTATCACTGAATTACCTATAAAAGTTCCGAATAACACCGCGGCCCGTTGTCAGAGAGCTACTACTACCGCGCTTGAACCGAGGCTAATTTCGTCCTGCCCCTCGACGAAAAGCGAAAACTCCGTTTCAAAGGAACGTTAAACGTTCTCGTATCGAACCGATAATCCGCTAAAGAGGAAAATTGTTAAACTCGGGCGAAGAATTTCCGGCATCGGATCGAAATCGAGGCCGTCTCTCCGAGATAATCTGACGGGCAGAGTGTATTTCGCGCCAAAAAACAAAAACAAAAGAAACAAAGGGGGAGGGGAAAGAAGAAACCGCGTTCGAATCATCGAAGCGTTATTGATTAAAACAATCGACGAGACCTCTTTCTGCGATGCGACTTTCGAGAGGAAGGCCAAGAAGGGGCGACAGAGAGAGAGAGAGAGAGAGAGAGGGAGAGAAAAGGACAAAGTCGCCGACGAGGGGGACAGAACGTTGGAGAGAGGGTGGATCGACAACGGGAAAAGATGGCGTAAAAATGGAGGGTGAAAAATACGAGTGGGATGGGGGTCACGGGAATTCCCACCCCTCGACGCTCCTTTGCGGATGTTCCATTGGGAATACTCGGAGAGATTTCCAAATTTCGTATCCCCGAGGCGCGTGGCAACTTTTTAAGACGTCTTCCATTAGCGGAGGGTCCGACAGGGAGACTGTTTAGTCGCATGATTTACAAATGGAGATTGCCTCGAAGAGGCTCGTGGTTGCTCGTCGAAGGTAGGTTCGTCGGTTCAACCATTTCGTCCCCGTAAGAAATTAACGTATCGGATCTTTGTCGTTTCTCCGAGTTGGAAACGGTAGGAGCCGTTCCTGTCGGAGTTAGGTTAGGTGGACGATTGCAATAGGAAACTGTAACAGGAAAATTAGCCAAGTATCGTAAAGGGAAAGGTACGGGAAAATTCGCCGCTGATCGATCGCCGACGGTTAGATGGATCTTCGAGCGAAAGAAGGCCGCGTGGCAATACTTTTGTCGAATCGTCGTCGACGTATGTTTTTTATCGCGATATTTCGTTAGAATTCGATTCGTTTCGTTGATTGGACAAATTTATACACGGTCGTGTGAAAGTATCGGGGGGTACTGGACGATACGAAATGTAATATACGTAGACCTAGAATAATTAGCGAGCGATACAACAAAAGACGATGATGGTGTACCGATACTTTTCGCAGCCAAGTTATCAACCAACTCGATAAACGCAGCGGAGAGAAGCGAATTCTCGACTCGAATGGACGCGCTTCTCGTCTACCGACGAACGTGTTGCGCGGTTTGATTCGTAGACGAGACAATACAGGAGGAGCCGGTATCGGATCGAAAAAGCGGAAGATCTAATTTTACAAATATTCGCACATTCCGAGTAATTCAAGGCTGCGACTGAGGCTAGCAGGTAGACGGGCGCGGGGGAATGCAGCAGCATCGAGTTAAAACAAACATTTTTGCGCGTGCGAGCTTCGGCCATAAAGCTCTGCCCGGCCAAATGCATTGGCCGGCAGTTGCATAACACTCTAGAATAGCTTCGGAAAATGGTGGACCTTCTCTCGCGGCTGGCTTTTTCTTTTTCGGTCTGCATCAGCCGTTCTGCGTCTCTATACCGAGAATTCGTTCCCCGGCGCTCCCTTCCTGGGAGGTTCCTGGGAGGTTCCTCGGAGGAGAGCGCGCGGTTCGCCTCGGAACACGGAAAATATACCGACTGGCTACTTCTTTGCCGCGCGTCCACTCCGGAATGGCTGCTAATTGGGGACAGGTCGTCGAGCAAAGAACGGCAATACTACGGGTGATGAATCGAGGGAACGAAGCAGGAGACAAACGCTCTGACGTATATAGGTTAGCCAGGATCGAAAGGCTAACCCGTGGAACCGGTGCCAAAAATATTTCAGTTCCGGCAGAAAATATAAATTCCGCGTGTACGACGAATCGAACGTTTTCTTTTCCCCGAGCCACGCGCCTACGCCCCAACATTGGCAGGCAATTTAGAACCGCGATCTGTACACGACACAGTCCACCTATTTTCTATTTTCTATTTTCGACCTTAAACGAGCCCCGCGCATCCTACAAACAAATCTATTTGTCTGGCGCGAAAAATGACAGAAGCGACTAAGCGATAACTAATAACTTTTCGACTCTCAGCCGTCCGTGCTAATACATCGGCCAAGACGAACACGCACCCGCGTTCGAGGGAAACAGAAACAACACGATTGGTCTTGCTCGTGTACAGGTCTCGATCTCGATCCGCGATCGCGTGTTGCGCAACCGAGAGCCGTTCAAAACCGATCGAAAATAGCACGCGAAATGGCGGCTATTTTTTGGAGGGCCCCAGAGAGAGAGAGAGAGAGAGAGAGTATCAGAAGCAAATCTTTAGCCAAACGTCGATGTCTAGGAACGATGTGTCTTAGGTTGCAAAAACGTAGTCTGTCTGTCGAGAATCTCGGAGAAACTCGATTTCCTGGGTTCAACGTCCACGGGGTGGTGGAGAAGTAGGAGTAGGAGTAGGAGGAGGAGGAAGAGGACGAGGAGGTCCCTTTCGATCTGTCGAATCCTTTCGAGATGTCTAAGGCAATTAAAATTATTTATTAAAAGACACCGGTCGAAAGCAAAGAAAGAGAGACGACAGAGAGGGAGGGCTGAGAGAGAGAGAGAGAGAGAGAGAGGGCGCAGAGTGGCGACGGAGAGTGGCGATGGAGAGGGGCGATCCGATTAAAATCTAATTTTTCACGGATACTCTCTTAATTAAAACATTAAATTGATTGCGGCGTAAGGTTGAGGTGGCGAGGGGGTACCGTCTTCTCGAGGCGGGACGAAGCAACGAGAAGGCAGGGTCGAAGAAAAAGAGAGGCGGTGTGGTGGCAACGGAGGTGGGAGAAGCCGGGGAAAAGACAGGGTGGCGGTTCGCGCGAAAATAAATGAAAATGAAATCAATTATAAAACTGTTTGAGGAGACTCCGAGGAGCAGAGGCGGTATCCGATGGACGGATAGACGGACGGTCGGACGGACGGACGGACGGACGGACGGACGGACGGACGGAAGGATGGATGGACTGGTACAGGTCGATCTTGAATTTTCTTAATTAAAAATCTACAGACTTTGCTTTCAATTAAAAACCGAAATGCCGCGGCTCGCTCGTTACCGGTTTTCCAGTTGCTCCGAGGGGGCCGCGAAATAGCGTCTCGCGCTGATCGAACCCGTCGATAGAACAACAAACTCGAGCACTCGAGCGAACGTCGACGTTCGAACGAAGACGAGGCGACGCATATTTTCCACTACATTTCGCGGCAATGCAATCTTAAACTGGAAAGTACCGTCGTCGGTCGATCGATCGGTCCCGTTCGAACGAAATTCTTTCTCCGTTTCGTCTTCGGATTACGCATAACGTGGGCGAATTCTTCCATCGCCGTCGACATCTCGACGATATCGATGGTGGCGAGATCGTCGTCGATCCCTGGTATTTTTACAAAATTTCCTCTCTCAGCCACGCATCAAACAGACGCAGATCGAAATTCAAAGGAAAAAATAAAACGGAGAAAAGCGGATTCGGCCAGTATCACGACGAGTTTGACATTTTTCTCGCGAAAGGGCGAAAAGCTTGGTCGAGTCGAGTCGAGTCGATTCGAGAGAGAAAGCGCGAAAGGGCGACGGAAGGGCGACGAAAGGACGAAAGGGAGAAAGAGCGAGTGCGAGCAGCGGCTCTCTAATCTTGGCGAGATTTTCGCGGCACGAGGACATTGCCTCGATTTATGATCCTCCTAAATCTCGACCGTCCTCCCCTCGGCCAGGCTCCTTTGTCCCTCGACACTTTTGCACTTTTAAAACTTACTTCGCCGCGGAAATTTCATTATAAGTGTCGTGGCTCTCGTCGCGGCGATAAGGCGACGCCAACTTGCCCAAGGCGCGCTTGCCGCTTTACATCGCGGCCTTTTGAAATATCGCCGTGGATTTCACCGCCTCGTCCTTTCCTTCTGTTTCGGCCCCACGACTTTTCCACGACTTAATCAGCGCGAGCGCGCGCCACTTTATAGATAAACAAAGTTAACATGTTGCGAACTCGCCACCGAAATATCGCCAGCCGCGCTTCTCCGCGGCAAAAACTCGACAACTCGCCAGAGTCTACGGGCGCAATCAGCGCCGCGATTCTCCCCGGCTTCCGTGGAAACGGACGGAGATCGAAAAATTGTCGCGACGAGCGCTCTGTCTCTTCGCTCGATCTCGCGATCCAATATATGCCATTTGAACGCCCTGTCGAACGTGTAAGAAACATCGGTCGCGTCGCGCGAGCCACGCGGTTACGCGCGCTGATATTAATCGAGTCGGACTAGTCGGCCTGGTCGGACTAACGTTGTTCGCACGGTGATAGACCCAGCGGATTCGTCGTCGGATCTTCTAAACGCTCCATCTGCCAGCGTACGTTCCCTTTTCCGACGACTTTGTACCGAGGTGCTCGTTGCGGTTCTCCTTGGCCACCGAGTGACGCCGAGTGACGCCGAGTGACAGAGTTATCGCAGAGTTATCCCCTGTCGAGTAAAAGGTTCGATCAGTCGAGTGGAAGAAGGCGTTGCGCGTTAAGGATCGGCGGTGGAAAAAAACCGAGATGTCGAGCGCCTGGAAATTAGTCGCCCCACGCGTTTTTCGTAAATTCGTTCGGAGACAATAGAGCGCGCCCCGTTAGATCCTGCGGTTCCCTCTTTTCCTTCTCTTTTTTCTTTTTTTACGACCTTCTGCCTCCTTTGTCCGCCGCCGAAGACAGACCAGACACGCGAATATAAAGGGAAGAAGAGAGCGGAACAACGAAGGTTTGGGCGACGCGGCGTGACCTCGAGATGAAACGAGGCCAGCCGCACACAGCCCAACCCGGTTAACCACGGGGTCTTGCCACGATTTTACCACGAAAAGCCGAAAAATCACGAGCCGTCGCGAGATTCGTAAAATCCCGGCCCGAGATAATGCGTCTCATCCTCTTCCGGGCTCGGTTCAACGAGATTACAGTGTAATCGCGATTCTTCGATGGCGAAGAGTGCAGCAGCTGCTGCTGCCTCTGCTGCTAACGGAGGTAGCGCGGCATATGCCGCGTGGTCGGCAGTGCTCTTCCGATTATCCACATGCTACGCGTATACCTTGGAGAATGGACATCTGGCCTGCCCGCGGTGCTTTGCGGATTATTTGCTCGTTTGTTCGTTAGCCGCGTACCCGATAGACGCCCGATACGCCCGATACGCCCGATACGCCCGATACGCGCGACTCGCAAGAACCTGGCGAAATTCCGCCGCGAAGACGAAAGTTTAATTGAATTGCTTTTGGGTTAGCGTCGAACCAACCGAGATTTGTTTATCCGGGAAGACGCCGGCGTATACACGCGCGACTAGTCGTTTGATGGAACGGCGGTGAATCAGGAACTGAAAAGGAACCCGCGCGGGCCTCTTTCCGCGAGAAGAATTCGCGTCGCGTACATCGAAACATTGGCAGCGATCAAGAGATCGCGCTCGCTCTTGGCCGGCGACGACGATTTGCTTCCATTTAACCCGTTGCCTTAATCAACCGAGTTAACTCGGGCGCAGCAAACTACACGTACAAAAAGGTTTCACCGCCAGTTAACTCGGGCTGGCTCCAATTTTCTCGCGTCTCTCCGCTTCTCTACCTGATACCCGAATACATTTCGGCGATAACGATCACGGTATTTGTCGACGGTGTCGATTAACGGTTTCTTACGCGCGACAACCATCGGCCCAACGCGTTCCGCGTGTTTCGTCGTGGTCACGGACTGGCAAAAAAGAAAAAAAAGAAAAAAGAGAAGAAAAGAAAAAGATCACTGTCCCAGATGAACACACATATAGGATAGGACACACGAGTCGTCGTTGCTCGACGAAAAGCACGCGAAGATGGCCATATCGTCACTGCCGCGGGGAAGAAAACGGGCGACGAATAACAGAGGACCGGATAGAGGATAATTTTTGCCGATAACCGGCCGAGCAAATTTCTTCGGCGAAGTGGTATTTCTTCGTCCGAAATAAGGAGGAAATAAAAGCAGCTGAGAGAGGGGGTGGCGGATGGGGTGGGAAGAAGGACTAGGCGCTATGCTATCTTCGTCTCGACATCTTCGAGCAAAGTGTCCACAACGTCGGGAGGGTGGGTAGGAAGTGCTCGAAGAATAGCTAGGCTAGCGACTGAAGGGTAGCTCGAGAGGGTGGCTCACGGTTGAATCGGCCGCAAATTGCGGCGAAAAAGGTAAAAGTTGCCCGGTTAACTTTCTTGCGCGCGGAGGTTGAGGTTGGCCTGCGATTTTTGTTTTCGTTTGATTACCTTCGTTCACCCTGGCGGGGCTCGCGGGGCTCGCGGGGCTCGCGGCGCGGCTCTGGCGCGGCTCGCGCGGCGCTTCGGCAACGTTCTACTCGAGGGGGTGAAAAACGGCTGGTTAGCAACGTGGAGGGTGCGTGGAAGTTGGCGAAAGCGCGCCACGAGATTCCGTTATTTTCACGGGCTGGAATCGATAGGGGCTCTACCCGTACACGTAGCTGGCGTTGGCGTGGCGTGGCGTGGTGTGGCGTGGCGTGGCGCGGCTCCGTGTATGCGTGCGCGTGTGTGTCGACGCGTTAGGTTGGGTTAGGTTAAGCACGCGCTTAGCCCGATAGCGCAGCTAGGTCACATCGCACGCTAGGTGTTTACAGCGGGGAAGAGACCACGCGAGAATTCAGGTGCCATGACCTACCGCGAAAAAGGAGTCGCGTGGCCAAAATCTTCCTCCCTACTGACCTCCCTCCGCCGTCGTTTTCGCCGGTTCTCCGGTCGCTAACTTTCTAGCCTCGACTCACTCTTCGAGGGATCACTTTCTCATTTAGATTTTATCTGCTCTGCTCTGCTCTGCTCTGCTCTGCTCTGCTCTGCTCTGCTCTGCTCTGCTCTGCTCTGCTCGCGCGTCGCTCTTCTTCCGTCCCTCCTCTCGGACGGCCATTTCCCGCGGCGCTCTTTCTCGCGGCCAGGCTTCTCCTTTGTTTTTACTAATTACCCGGGACAAGCGAGCCATCGAGCCTCCTCCACCCTCGTCTTTCCAGTCGTCTTGTCCGCCGATCATTAGGCGGCCGGCCAAGAAGGGTGTCCTCTCTCCGACTTCCTCCTTTTCTCTTGTTTTAAATAACGCCACGAAACTATTGTCCCAACCATTGTTCGAGGAACGGCGTTCTCGAAACCGGTGAGATCGTCGATATTTTCTCTCTCGTTCGTGGCTCCTCGCTGCCTCGCTGTGCCTACCGAGACCAGCGTGCCGTACGACGATCGTCGAGTCGGTACTCGCCGGCAAACGGCAAAATAGAACAATCGGACGAACCGCGCGAGGGAAAAGGTGCGCGAAAGAATTCGGCCGGCCCCCGTCCAGCGGGGTCGAATTCGTCGACTCGACAGCGGTCCGCCGCTGCAGCTGGCCCGGCAAAAAATCAGCCTCGATTGTTTTATCGTCCCCAGCGGTTCTATCCGTTGGTCAACCGGTCCTTCTCTCCTTATTATGATTATCCTAGCGAAGGGTCGTCGTCGAATGGGGAGAGAGAGAGAGAGCCGCACGGTCTAGTCCCATCTTTCACGCAGTTCCACTAGCAGGGCAAAGTTAGGAGAGGTTCGAGTCTCCTCGACCCGATGACTCGCGATGACGATTCAGCACGACGATTCGGCGACGAAATCGCTGGCAACTGTACGGTCGAGGCAAGAGAGAACGAGAGAGACTGACCGCTGCGGAAGTACCGAGAGCAGATCTTTCATTATGTTTGCCGGGAGCGCGTTTCTCGCGGTCGACGATCAAGAGTGGCACGGTGGTTGGTGAAAGGAACCGCGGTCTTTTTGGGATGTACCACGTGTCATGCTGCCGCCTGTCCGTATATGCAAATCAAGCGGGGCCATTGTTTCCCCCCTGCGCCCCTCGTGATTCACAAAAAGATTCAGGTCAAACTTTCATCCGGTTAGGAATTTTTATTTTTCGACGTACGAAACAACAAAAGGGGTCAACCCTGACGTCGGGCCGAAGCAAAATACCGGGAGGGTAGCGGCGGCATTCACCGCCTTTCGGGACGTTCAACGGTCGGGACAGTGTCGTTCTAAGACAATCGATACAATTACGGGCAACCACCGTCGACGATGGGAAGACGAAGAAGCCAGGGGAGGGTCGTCGTCGCTGGAATCCCTCTTTTCTTCCGGTGGACGTCCCTTCGAGTTTTCCTCCTCCTCGAGCGTAGAGGTTCGCTCGCTCTCTCGATGCGCAAAAAAAGAAAAAAAAGAGAGGCAGAAAGACAGAGGAGAAAAGAAAAGAAAAGAAAAGAAAAGAAAAGAAAAGAGAAGAGAAGAAAAGGAAAGAAAAGAAAAGAAAAGAAACGAAAAGAAACAAAGGTTCGCGCGAACGTTGGTCGATGAAAGCGAGATCGGGCCCCATTTTTCTATCGAACGGTAGAAGCAGATTTCGTCGCGGAACGTACGAAACGAAAGACGCGATATGAACCGACGAGAGATCAAGCAAGTAAGGGATATCGATCGTTCGATTAGAAAAATCGTCGACGTACGAAACGAAAGACGCGACAAGAACCGACGACAAAAGGGGATACGTAAAGATATCAGATACGGAAAAGTGTCTAGCCACGCGTTATTCCGACCGTATTTCGTCCATCGTAGTCTACCGATCTGTAATAAGATCTGGTCTATCGACGAAAGGCTCGCGCTAGGGAATGCAGCTGGAGAATTTCCAGAGGCGAGGCACGCCGTTCTGGGGGTGGTCGATCAACCCCCGTGGAAACGCGATGGAGCGAGTTGCGGTCAGCGCTAGGATTCGAAATACGACGGTGTACGTACTCTGTTACGTCGCGTACGCAACGATGTTATGTTAACCTTATCGTTGGGATGGCGGGTTGGCACGTAGCGTCACGCTAACACCCCCCAACTGCTATTCGCCACGACGGCAGGGCGAAATCTTCCAGACCGCGAGTGAGGTCGGAATTCTCCGTAAAACTCGCTTCGAAACTCGGAGACCAACGACGAGTTGAACTCCGCCAGCCAGGCTTATCTCGCGAATCGCGTCGCGATCGTCGCGTCGAAATTTCAACGACTATCGTCCGGAGCAAAAACGAACAACCGCTGTCCGTCGATCTTTTCCCAACGATCCAACAACCTCGATCCGATCCTCTCTTCAGATCCCAACTATTAACTCGCTGTTAGTCGAAATCTATCGTCAGCAAGGCAGCAACGCACGCACCAAGAGACAAATCGACGTTAACAGAGCGCGCTTCAAAGTCCCGGTAAATCAATCCATCCGTTCCAAGTAATCGGCCATTTGCCGCAGGCCTCCGTTGCTTCCGACTGTCGCCTTTCGTCGGCCAAACACGGATAGCGTGTAATCTCGCCTATCACGATCGACTTTGTCTTTTTCGCGGAAACGATCGCTGCCTCGCAAAGCAAGGACGAGACGAGTTGCGGTTGACGACGGTATTCGAAATACACGGCGAACGCCAAGTCCATTCTGGCGTGTACGCAACAACGACGTGCTAACCTTACTGTCACGCCGGGGCCAAAGGGATGTAAAGCCGCGATAACGCCTCCGAATCGTTATTGGGTGTGATAGAGAGAAGCCACCCCTCGTCGTTTACAAACCACTCTATCGTGGAAACGAAGCATCGTAAACAGCCGGAAAGCCGACGTCTGGAAAACCGTTGCGAAATTAACGCAACGTAAATGGACAAGCGCTTTTTCCAACGTTTCCGTTGCTGGTTTCCGTTGTCCGAAACGTCTACGAATCGAGCAGTGCTTTCTTCCCACGGATAAAAAGATAAGTTGGATCGCGAGAGAAAACCACCACGCTGCTCACAGTATATATCTACCAAGCGTATCCGCCGCTCTGTGCGTGCCGTACATCGCGTAGTCCAAGAGTTTCGACGCGATTCATATCCGGCATTGATTCTCTGCGAAAGAGAGTCGTCGTCAAGCCGGCCAATTACGATACATACGCTTTTCCCATCCACCGGCGTTTTCTTCTTCTTTATATATATACACACACACACATATTCCTTTGTGTATATACATATATATATATATATATATATATAATAGGAATATACGCATATTCCTTGATATGTATATATATATAACACGTACGCACGCACGCACGCATGCATACTTGCGACCCGGTGGAAATGGCCGCTCGTTCCGCAAGAAAAATTCTTCCCATGGAATCGAAAAGCAGCGGAAATACCATCGGTGGAATAGCGAACGGTGCATTGGGAAACGAAATTCGAGGGAGGAATTTCCGAGTCATGAATGCCCGTGCAGCGGAATCACCGGCGTAGCAATCGAAATAATCGATAAAACGAACGCAGCCGGTGATTCGATGCACGTTCGGGCGACGTTCGAAAGAGCGAACGTTGCCGGAGATGTTGTTGCTGCTGTTCTTTTTCGTGAGCCGAGTTGACAAAGGCCGAGACGGGTCGTCCTCGTTCGTCCGCCTGTATCGCCTGTATCGCCTGTATCGCCTGTATCGTCCGTATCCGGCTGTGTATCGGCACGAGATACGCCTGAAAAGTGATTCATCGAGGAAATCGGACGTAACCCTAACGCCGATCGCGGCCAAAGACGACGACACGCAGCGAGAACGATGCAGCAGCAGCAGCAGCAGCAGCAGCAGCAGCAGCAGCAGCAGCAGCAGGCAGGCAGACCGAGAGGAAAAGAGAGGCGAGCAGAGAAGCAAGAGCGGAGTAGCAAGAGGAGAGGAGAGGGAGAGCAGAGGGAGAGCAGAGGACGAGATGATCGGCGTAGGCGCCGAGTACGTCGTTATCCACCTGGCGGGGTTTGCGCAGCGCAAAACGCAAACGCAGGAGAGCGCAGAGAGAGGCGCTTCAGCGCATGGGGCAGTAGCGCTGGTCGCGAGGGTGGGCGAGGGGGTGGATGGTCGAGAACGGGACAAGGTCCGGCAGAGAGGGCTGCGATGGGGCGAGAGAGAGGCTAAGAGGGCCGCGGGGCTGTTGGGGAGGTCGAGGGGTGCGCGTCCGAGAGAGGGTTGGTGGCTCGGTGGTGTGATAGAGGCGGCGAGGAGGTGAGGTGGGGGTGCCCGGCACGGGGCCACGGCGCAGTTGCTAGTCAGACACGGGGATGCTCGCAATGCCTCTATCAAAGGTTACCGAAATTTTCCTAAAATATCGGCGTTTCGTTGCGCGATCGTCGAAGAAATCGTGTTCGGTGCGCGCGAGGTGTTCCTTGGTCATGGGGAGAGGAGTTGGGGACGGGCTGAGTCGCCGAAACTCTTGGGAGAATCGCGGGGGCGCGTCGCGTTATCGTAGCGAATATTCGGGGCGAAAGAAGGACCGAGAAGAGCGGGCCGGTTGATCGTGGGACGTCCGGTGGTGAGATCGGAGGAGCGTGTTCGCGAAGGCGACTTTGCGTAGGGTACGAGGGCGCGGGACGAGGTGAAACACCCAGCGGAGACAGAGAGAAAGAGAAAGAGAGAGAGAGAGAGAGAGAGAGAGAGAAGGAGAAAGAAGGGATTGAGATAGAAGGAGAGGGAATGGAGGAGAGGACGTGGAAAGAGGAAGGAGCAAGGAGGACGGAGGATGGAGGACGAAGGATGGAGCAAGGAGAAAGAAGGAGACTGCTTTCTACCAAGATCACGATCCCGCGGCGTACCAACAGACACTGGCGAGTCGCGAGAAGCACGTGGGGGAGAAAAGTCCGGGAAAGCGTGAGGAGCGAGGAAGAGAAAGAGGCTGGCAACGAGAGCCGACGGCAGAGAGAGAAAGACAGAACCAGCCTCCCGACGCGTCTTACCACGACGCGCAAGGAGCGACGCCGCGCGCCTCCCTAGAAGGGGAACCACGATCTGGAGGGGGTGGAAAGGGGGGTGGCCGCGGCGGGGGTAGCAAAGACGCTCATTCGTTCCTCGGGTCACGTGGGCCTCTTCTTACGATCAAGGTTTTTCCCTTTCGTCCCGCGGGAAATTCGAACCTCTTACGACGGGCTAGCTAGACCCGCGCTCAACCCCTCTTGCAAGGGGATGGCGCGGCCTTCGTCGATAACGCAAGCCACGATCCACCTACGATGTATCTCGATGATCGCTGATCCGAGCAGCGTCTTTCTCCTCTCGTCCTTACCGTTTCTTTCGTCTCGCATTTTCAGCTCTCGGATGTTATCCGTCTCGTACACCGTGTAACGCCGCTCTTCCACCCGTTTTCCAACCGTTTTCCAACCGTTTTCCACCCGTTTCCCAAGTTCGAAACGCGTCGGTCGTCTTTCTGCTCCAGCTGTTCGTCGTTCGTCCAACTCGACGTTTATTTCTTCGGTCGCGAATTTATCGGATTTGCTCGTCGATTCTCGGTCCTTCGGGGGAGTACAGCGAAGTACGCGTGGAAACGCGCGAAATCCGATCGCGCGAGTAGATCGTCGACTCGAAAAACGAAGAAAAAAAGAGGGCGACTCAGATTCTCAACGATCCCCCCCCCCCGTATATTTTCTGTTTCAGACGCGTCGCACTGTGTTGTTATGTGTTGTCATAGTTATTTCATTGAAAAATTAATTTCACCGTTTTCGAAACACGCATCGATTTCTGTCTGTGAAACACAAAGTCTGAACAACTCCTCTTAAGTTTCTGCCGAAACCGGACTTGATTATTTAGACAAAGCTTTCGTTCGAGCGTTTCTCATTTCGAAATTACAACAAGTAAGAAGAAGACGACGAAAAAACGAAAGAAAAGGAAGAAGAAGCGGAAGAAATAGGAGAAGAGAAAAAGGGATAACGAAGAAAAAAATATCAAAAAAAGCACAAAAAAAAGAGAAGAAACGAAATTAAACAAAAAAAAGCATTGCCTTAAGAAAGAAGAGTATACCTATACTGTCGAAGAAACAAGCAAGAAACAGAGGAAACACAGGGGGGAAAAAAGAATAATAAAAAAAATAACAAAAAAACACTTTAGACGCCTAACAAAGTAAATTGTAAAGATATGACTAAAGTATATTTTTAACAAGTTTTGAGAAACTTTAGATTTTAAACGTAAATTTTAAAAGCGAAAAATGAAAAAAAACCATAAAATTCTTAATAACTAAAAATGTGATCTAAAAGTCGTTGCTACCAAGAGAAGCCTTATGTCCTTGTTTCAATTAGTTCGGTTCCAAACGTAAGTACCAGACAACGTCAAACTGCCGGAAACGTATTTGCATGGCATGCTGCATGGTACACGTCGAAAGAGTAAGCCGTTTCTCCTTAACGCGTCCGCGAAAACTTGCCGCTAACGCGATCATCCGTTCTAATCCCCGATAACCTCCGCCGTACTTCCGAAATTCGTGAATCCGGCCGATAAATCACCGGAGCGCGAGTTTTCTTCGCGAAACGTCTTACCACTTGCTGTAATGACAGCCCTTTACGGAACGGCACACCCAGCAACGACCGCCACAAACTTGCCTCTCTGTAATTGTATACTTTCGTGCGTACAGCACGCCGCTTGCCACGGCTGCAACACTTATTACAGTAAATCGGTTAAACGCGAGATCGTCCGTAATCATAGCAACTACGGTGTAATCACTACCGTTGCCCCGTACTGTTGCCATTACAGGCATTATCATTATAATTCGCAGATTATTAAGTAGTATGCAACGGTATGACGACGACCGGGCTCTGTCTCGCGTCGAGTCGCTGCATCGCTACACGCGACGAGCTCGGAATCTTTCCGCGAGTAAACAAAGTCCGGCTCACGATCAGAAAGAAAATCGTTCGGATCTAGGATCGAACGATATCGCGCAATAGTCCCTGCTATCTCGCGGGTATCGTACGCGATCGAGGGAAACGGCCGTTCCGGCTTGCAAAGTTGTTAACTGCTGGCCGCGACACGTGCGTCATCGAGTCTCTCGCAGCGTTCGACAAAAATTGATGTCGACCCTCGGTATCGCGGGGATCGGTTGGAAAAAGTCGATTACCCGTGGAGAAATGGCGACCAAATTGTCGGAAAACGAGGCGCGCGTACAGACGATCGTAAAATCGGCACACCGTCGAAACGGCGAATATCGGCGAATATGGGCGAATATCGCCGGGCCGGAGAAATTTACAGTCGAGAACGCGGGCGGTTCGATGCGAACCACCAGCGGGAAAAAATCAGCGGAGCGACGGGAGGACGCGGGGAGGGCGGCGAGAAAAATTGCGAGTCGCAGGGACCTCGCTCGAAATCATTTTATTCTCCGTGCGACGATGACGCACCGCCGGCAGACCCGGCAGCGGTAACGATGATCGGAGGGGCGAGGCGAAAGACGAGGAGTAGGTGGTGTGTATGCGTGCGTGCGTGCGTGTGTGTGTGTGTGTGTGTGTGTGCTGTGCGCCGGGGTTCGATTTGAAATTTCCTATTTCGCAAGTGGATTTCGCCTGGCTCGAAAATCGGCCGCTCGCTGCTGCATGCAACGTAGCAACGCGCGGCACGCGAACGTTACGTTCGTTTGGCGAACGAACGAACGAACCGACGAAAATGACGACGACGGGGGTGGGTGGCGAGTGGGTGACGCGTTGCAAGCGATCGGCAACAGCGCGCTTTCGCCAGGCATTTTTTCGATGATTTTCAAACGAAGGGATGGTCGTCGTCGTCGGTGCTGCTCGGTGATGGTGATGGCGGTGGTGGTGGTGGTGGTGGTGGTGGTGCTGCTGCTGCTGCTGCTGCCGCTGCTGCTGCTACCGTTCGTTTCACACACGCGAAAACGAACGCGCCCCGCTGTACGGAGTTTACGTGTAGGAACGCGCGTGAGTCTATCATCCCATTTGGCTGGGTTCGTCGATGGTCGTTGTTGTTGCGCCGGGAATACCAGCATGGGGTGGTCGACAGGAGCGGAAAGGCGTTAGGGTGCCCCTCGGTGGAAAGAGGAGGCGATGCAACTCGGTGTCGGTGGTAGCATGAACTAGGGTGAGCGTGAGCTTGAGCGAGAGCGAGAAAGCGAGGAAGCGAGAAAGCGAGAGAAGGAAGAGAGAAGGAAGAGAGAAGGGAGAGGGTGGCGGGCCTGCATGCATTTTTTTTCCACACCCCGCGTATTGATCCCGGAGTCATTCAAAATGGCGGCCGGGGCCGAGTCAGCCAATGACTGCCTGAATCGATGACTGCAGCGAGCCACCCCCGGACCGGCCAATGGGAGGCCAATGGGAGGCCGTCGCACGGCGTTCTATGCGGGAACCACCACCCCGATATACGAGACACCGGCCTACCACCTTCCTATTCCTGCTAGTACGTGCACATGCGTTTGCACGCGTGTCTGTTTCGTGTTCCGGGTTCGAGCTCGTCGATGACCCGGGACACGTCGATGATTTCCACGGAAAATTCCCCTTCCCGATCGGTCGAGCTGCGTTTCGATCCCCTAAAAAACCGTGCAACTTTCGGCGATCGCTCGCCCGCCCGGCTATTTCCGTCCAGACCGTTCGCATTCGCCGCGATTAACGGCCTATCACCCCCCCCTCTCTCTCTCTCTTTCTCTCTCTCTCTCTCTCTCTCTCTCTTTTATTCCACCCTCGGCGAAATAACGGCGGAAATCGCAATTCCACGACTCCTGGTTGAATCGCAAGAATCCCCGCGTACTTGTGCCGCCACGCTCTTCCTCTGCTCGCCGCCGGTCGTCGCTCGACGAACGACGTCGCGCGCCGATCTTCGACCGTTTATTCGCGCATCTTCCAACCGAGACCTTAACGCAGGAGGAGCTCGCCAACCGGCTTACTTTCCTACAACGTCTGTAACGAGAACCGCGAGTCGGTCGACTCGTGATACGGTTCGATCTCCGAGCAACCTCTTATCTCGGTCACCTTGATCCTGGATCCGCGTTCTCTTATCTTATCTGCTTGTTCGTTCGCGGCGAGTCGCGAAAAATGGCAGCAGCCGTCCTCGCGAAGAAACAATTCTCCTCTCTCCGTCTCTCGCCCGCGCTCTGTCTTTTCGAGCTGCACGAACGATCGAAATCGATGGCGAACGAAACGGTAGAAACGGACGATCGAGCGGAACGATGTTCGTTCGTCTCTGAATCGAATCGCATCAATTTTATGCCGCGGCACTCGTTGCCGCACTTTGTGCATAACGCGGGGCAAAGAGAATGTCGAAACTGCGCGAGGCACGAGGCACGAGGCACGATTGCATCACGGTCTACAGAGCGTGCACCGCCGCGCGCTGCATTACATCTGTGTGTGCATATGTACTTAGATTGGCTCCTATTGACATAGCCACAGACGACGACAGTGGTGGTACGTACAGTCGGGAAAAATGCGAGCGACGCGTTTCACAGCCTCGTTGCGTCGTGTCCGCGCCGAGTTTCGTCGACACTTTGATCTCCAACGGGAACACGCGCCTCGGTGCTCCCGATTTTCCGTCAGAATGAATTAATAGGAAACCGAGCGGTTCGTCCACGTTGTTTCCCTAGCAGCGTCCTTGCCCGTCGATTCTTTTATCATCGATCGACGCGTGAACACCGCGATACGTCTTTTCTCTTTTGTTCCTTTTTTCCTTTTTTCTTTTTCTTTTTTACAAAAAATTCATAGCTCTGTCGAGGTGCGCGGGCGGAACGGTGTTTGTCAAATCAATGTTCGGTACGTCGCGCGGATTTTGTCGATCATCGCAATAACGGGCTTGTGCAAACAACTCCGGCAAATTCGTCGCGTTTGGCCCGCTCTCTCTCTCTCTCTCTCTCTCTCTCTCTCTCTCTCTCTCTCTCTCTCTCTCTCTCTCTCTCTCTCTCTCTCTCTCTCTCTAATGATCCTCCTAGGATGACGAGATTCAGCTACACGATCGATCTAACGTACTAATCGGGCCGGAGTTTACTTTTCATCGGGCCAGCGACAGTATCGGAAGAAAGAAAGTTCGATCGGATATTTTTGTTTCTCTCGAGAGAAGATATCCGTCGACGACGATCGGAAGAAGAAGAAGGGTGTTGAAACGCGAGCGCACTTTCTGCCGCAGCTGTACTAAACGCACGATGGAATGGTTTTTCTAGCGCGGGCAGTTTTTCTATTAAGCTTCATTTGTTTCTTTCATTGCGTAATGCGCCGGACGCGTCGCTCATTTCATCCTACTGGCGAGCACTGCTAGCTACCGCCGTTAGAATTCTTAATCCGGATTGCAGTTTCGATACTTTGCGTCGCGTTCCATCCTCCGATCCTCCGGTCCTCCGACCCGTCGTTTCGATCTCGATCGCGTCTATCTCGCGGTTCGGTTCGCGTCCTGCGTGCAAACTATCGCATCTTCCATCTACCAGTTGTTCCGACAGACGCGTCGCCTTCTTCGAAAAGTATCACGTTTTCGTTCCGCTCGCACGGATCGAGCACGGATCGCGTACTCGCAAGGCGATCGATAATCTCGCGGGACGCGAGACGGTTAGCACGGACAGAAACCTAAGAGAACGAGAGTCACCCTTTTCTGTATTCGTTTGCCGCTGGTTCGTTGGCCCGCCACCAGGCGTCACTTCGTCACGGGGTAGTTTCCTCTCGAGGGGATGAATCGACGAGGCCACTTCACACGAACAGCGGACAAAATTTCGCTGTCGTTCGAATGCTCCGTTCGACCATTAAGCATGCACGATGGTCGCGCGTCGTCGCGCGTCATCGGACGATCGTCCGGTGGAGGTGATCCGGCATGGCCGTACGGCGAAAAGCAATTTTTCCATGCGAGAAAATTAATACACCGTACTGTTTAGTGTCATGACGGATCGTAGAGACAAAGTACGCGGCTGGTCTTCCGTATCGTTCGTGGAGCTCGAAGACTCCGACTGTAAGAGAAGGAAAGATATAGGCCGCCAACGCGTACCGCAAAATTCTATGCGCTCAGCAGGAAGCGGAGGTACGATCTGACAAAGTCGGGTCTGTACGCGTAAGATATTCAAAGAGTATCGAAGAAAACGCGGTTGGGATCGGAGGCGGTTGAACGGAGAGCAGGTCGAGGGTCTCGTTTTGGCCGAGAAGGCGGACAATCGAAAGAAAGAAGGCAAGATCAGGGCCAGAAGACAAATGTCTTCCTACGCGGAGGCCGGTCGGTTCTATCAGGGGAGTCGATCGAGTTGATTCACACACGGAGAGAGAGAGAGAGAGAGAGCGAGAGCGAGAGAGAGAGAGAGAGCGAGAAAAGGAGAAAGAAAGGTGGGACGAGTGAAAACGAGACGGATGAAAGAGAGAAGGAGAGTCGCGGCACGGCACGGCGCGGCACAACTGGCCGCCAAGATGCAAGTACACGTGCACGTTGTATGCACCGACTCGAGTATCCCTCTGTGTCGGTTGGCTCGTCGAGGTTCCAGCTGCCGATCGGGATCAGGGGGAATCGGGATCGGGATTGGGATCTAAAATGTTACATGAACGTGTGCACGTACGTAGGTGCAATTGGTCGTTCGTTCGTTCGTTCGTTCGTCCGTTCGTTCGTTCGTTCGCTCGCTCGCTCGCTCGCTCGCCGGCCCGTGCGAACGCTATCCGGTGCATATGTGCGCATGCAGCTCGCGATCCACCCACCCTTCGCAAAAGAGCCTCGACTCTCACCTGTTTTTACCCTGCCGCCGGTTCATTTGTAATTTAAAACGAGAGCCTCGATTGCCCAATGCCCGGTCCGGTCTTCCCCTCTCAGCGTCCGCGTATCGCCTTAGTCCATAAATTCGTGCGTATTTTTCCCGTCGTAAAAGTTTGCCGGCTACTTGAAAAATATCCCCGGCTAACCCCCGGCTAACCCCCGGTCTACCCGGCTATTTGATCGTAGATAGCTTTCATCGGTTAGTAAACGGGGTATTAGGAGATAGGGAGCTTCCTCCGGGACCCTGCTTCGCGCCATTGGTCGTTCGTTTCGCGAGACTCGTCGACAATTCTTTTTCACGAGGAACGCGCAACGATTCGTAGATCGAACGTCGCAACGCGTGACGTTGCGAGACGGAGGAGAGCGAGCGTGCGTGCGTGCGTACTCTCTCTCTCTCTCTCTCTTTCTCTCTCTCGTAATTCCTCGCCGAAATTCCTACTTCGGTAACAGGCTGTCGCGACCGGAAGTTCGATCGCGATCGTGGTACAGGGCCCCTTCTCTCTTCGTACACACCCCCGCGCCGCAGTTTTGCGTGTTTATGCAGATGCCCGATGGAAAAACGCTCGCACGATTACGGACATCTGTCAGATTCGCCGGCAGATAGATCGAGAGGCACGTGTCGACGTTTCCAAAACACAAGCGTCTCTCCGTTGAACCGGAGAGAGTTCCGTCTCCTTCTCTCTTGTTCTCTCGGCGACGACGAGACGAAAAGGTTGGACGACCCGCGACGACGACGTCGTCGTCGTCGTCGTCTCTCTCGCCCTCTCTCGCCCTCTCTCGCCCTCTCTCGAACTCTTTGAACTCGCGCGAGAAGGAAAACTCGAGGTCCATCGAGCACGAATCTTCACGCACGGTTGCACGTTTGCACGCGCGTGTCGCGCGAGGATGGCAAAGGGGACGAGGGAAGCGGGAACGAAGAATCCACGGATCGGCTACCTTCTTGCGGCCGCTCGTCCACCTGAAGCGTGGAAAGCGTCCCGCGGCTGTCCAGCGGCGAACGCTACACGGGTAGGGTGGACACTCTGTGTACGAGGCGACGCAGCACGCGGCCGTGGGGTTGGAGCGGAAAAAAACGAGGGTGCGCTTCTCCGCCCCCTGGACTCACACTTCCACGTGTACGCCACGTGGAAAAAAGGACGAGACCAGCGTAAAAATGCGACGCGTGGGGATCGCCGGCCGGTGGTGGGGGCGAGAGCGGCCGAACGAAGGAAGGGAAAAGCGGGCAGAGGAAAGGACAGACTCTTGGAGGGTGGAGGGTGTTTGGCGCGGGAGTAGGCGACAGCTAGAAAGAGGAAAGAGAGGGATGGCAGAGAGAAGAACGAGTAGAGGGGAAAGACGTTGCCGTGGCAGGAAGGGATGGAAAAGCTTACAGGATGGTGGGGCGGACACGTTAGACGACCACGGGAAACAGGGAGAGGGGCGCGAGGGGCAATGGAAGGGATCGTCTATTTGACGAGGAGGGTGCGTAAGACGAGTAGGATGACCATCGACCAGCCTCGACTATGAAACGAACATCGGCGCCTCCGTTGAAAAGTCGACGTCCTCCTCGAGGTCGACGATCTATCGTTCGATCGAGATCTCCGCGAGACGGAAACAAACCGCCATCCTCCATCGCGGCTGATTGTCGGAATTTACAGCACGTATACGCAACGCGCGACTAACGGCGACTAACGGCGACGACCACGTAGCGGCCCCAACAGCTACGCGATTGGGACGACGAGAAGGGTGGCTGGTCGCAAAAACTGTCGGCCGATGAAGAAAAATCCGATTCGAAGGGTCGAGACCGACCACCTAGCGGCAAAGGATAAAAAAGAAAGCGCGTCCCACTCCCCCTCGTTCTGGTTAGTCACGCGTGTGTGGCCGTACGAGGCATAAGGGAGGAGGAAGGCCATTTTTATACGACGGTCCCCCTTCTTTTTACGCGTACCTCAGACTGCAGCTACACACCCCCTTGCGCGAGCCCTCGACAAGAATTTTTCGGTCAGTCGATTTCATCGTGTCGTAACGTTCGCACGAGTTCCATATATTTACACTTGGGCGTTAAATTTAGGCGCGAGAGTTGGCCGCGGAAAGGATAGGAGGAAACGGCAAGGATAGCGACGTATCATCGCGCTGCAGCGTTCAGACGTTTCGGTTACGTCTGACGAGCTACGGATACGGATGGTACTTTCAAGGGCGATCTCGGACGAACTTTGGAAGAAAAGTAGGCGCGTGTTTATATGTCGGCGTACGAACGCGAGTCGGGGACGGAGGGTAGCATCGGCGATTCAGGTACATGGACGAGGATGATCAGAGTTCTTGCATCCTGCCTTTGCGGAGGGTTTCCTCGAGAGGGAGAATGGAGGAGGATGGAGGAGGATGGAGGAGGATGGAGGAGGATGGCGGAGGATGGAGGAGGAGGCACGGCGGAGAAACGGAAACGGCGGAGAAAAAGCGACAGATAGATAGATATATCGGTGGAGAGAAGGCAAGGTGAAAAAGAGGCAAAGGGAAAAAGAGAGAAACACTCGCCCCACTCTCTTTCTCACCCCTTAGAAAAGCTACTACCCCCGTCGGAGACGTCGGCGGAGTCGGCAGCGGAGTGTCCCCCACCCACGACGAGGAGCTTGTGCAGAAGGAGCAGGGCGCGAGGGGTTAGGTCGGGGTGGCCGAGAGTGTTGAGGAAAAGGGGGAGACAGAGCGCGCGCCTCGTCGTAAGCTGTTTGGTGGGGGCAAAGGAAAAGAGGGGTGGCTTGAAAACTGCTGTCCTAGGGCAGGCTCAGTTTTTCGTCCTCTCGGAGGTAGATTTCGGTCGTGGGAGTACCGGTCAAGGGTCGAACGTCGGTCGAGGGTGACCTGGGCCGGGGCCCAGGTCCTAAGGACCCTGGCTCGCGAGTCTCTTAGGCGGAAAACGGAGCCGGCAAAGGCAGTCGGAGGCAGCCAGAAATTTCGCGACCGCGCACCACCTAAGACAACGCCCCTACCCGAACACGCGTTCTTTAAGGCACGAGGGGGTGGCTTTTAGTCAGACGCACGCGGTCTGAGAAGCGCGCCACCACCGGCCCCCGACGGAGAAGGACTTAGCGTTTCTCGCGAGCCGCAGACCCGAGTCAGTTTCGGTTCCTCCTCCGTCAAGGACTCGAGAACGCGGAAGAGGAGAGAGCTTTTTCCTTGATCGTACACGCGCCGTTGTCGTCGTCTTCGTGAGTCGTCGTCGTCGTCTTCGTGAGTCGTCGTCGTCGTCGTCGTCTTCGTGAGTCGTCGTCGTCGTCGTCGTCGTCGTCGTCGTCGTCGTCGTCAGTCGTCGTTGCCATTGTCATCGTCGTCATCCTCATCGTCATCGTCGTCGTCGTCGAGGTCGTCGCTGCTATCGTTATCGTTACCGTCGTCGTCGTCGTCGTCGTCGTGGTGTTTCTGCGTCTTCGTGACTGCAACCGGATACCGAAACAACGCATCGTCTTGCCTGACAGACGCACAGTCTCGACGCTCCAACTGCGAGGAGAGAAGCAGACAGAAGTGCGTTTACACACACGATCGTCGTTTTTCCTCGATCGTTGCTATCATCCATACGACGCTTCTCTCACTCACTCTCTCTCTCTCTCTCTCTCTTTCTCCGGGAGAAATCTCACATCCGATCGGAACGGAACCGTAAGGAATCTTGGATTTTCCTTCGATTACGTGACCGTTCTTCTTCGACCGTTCGACTCTCAGTGCACGAACCCGCAGTTGGACTTAGAAAAAGAGTGATCAACGTCGTCCTCCCACGCGGATGACAATATGTGTTCGAGAGATTCGCCGATCGTTTATTTTTTCCATCGTGATTTTAGTCAGTTTTCCCCTCTTTCGGCCAACCACCGCTGATCCACCCCCTCCATTCCACTTGCCTGACATGCCCGGTGCACGTCATCGTCGTCTGCAGTGTTTCGTCGCGTTCGCGGACGGCTCGATCATTTCTTAATCCCGGTATCGGGCCGGCGATGCGATGCGATGCGATGCGATGCGATGCGATGCCGTGCCAGTGTGCCTTGTTAAGATACGTCTAAACGAACGAGAGAAACCGCATCGAGCAGTCGGTCGGCCGAGCTGTTGGCTCGATACTCGGCCAACGACATCCTCAAACTTTCGGCCAATTCGTCCGCGGAGATCCGACGATATCGTCCGACGATCGGAAAACGTGTCGATGACGAAAGAGCGTGTACGATGCCGCGAACCATGCCGATGACTCCTCGGAAGGTGACGAGCAACTGTCGCGCGTCTTGCTCCGTCCAACGAGACGGATTGTAATCTCTCCTTTGATCTTGTCCGAAAAGTAGTCTCCTTAAATGCTGAATCGTCGTCGTGTTTTCAGCACGACGTTACCCACATAGAACACACGTCGTAGCGTCGCGAGTCGTCGGAGAACGACGTTTCCCCGGAGAAGTGTGTCCGACAGAGAAGCGCGATAAAAAATTTCAATAACTCGCGTCCGTAATCGCGTGCAACTTGTTTCTATCGGATTAATTAATTTCGGTAAACGCGAGTGAAACGTGCAACGGATTCGTTAATTCGTTAATTCGTTGATTCGCTAATGGATGGATGGATGGCTGGACGGATGGTTGAAACCGCGAAAAATATCGTTGTGTGTTTCGCCGCTGTTTCGACGTGAAAAACACGAGTGTCGGTCGGATACGCGACGCGGAATCACGTAATGAAATACCGCGGTGATCGTCTTCTCACGCATTCCTCTCGCAACCGGCAGAGCTTATTCAAGCAGGACTCGATGCGACTCGAGTCGTTTCGTCAAAATGCGTCGGTTTATCGAGAATCGGTCGACTTTTGCCAACGAGTTTCCTTTTTACGTGCGATCGCCTGGAACGCGCGACGCGACGGCGAAACGCGACGTTTCCCGGCTCACGTGCTCTCTCGTCGAACCAATCCGACCAATCGTTCGTAACAGGCCGATAAGACGGACAGTGCGGTTAAAAAGCGACGAGTCGTTTCTCGTATCATTTCTCCGACTTCTCTCCTACGCCGGTGACAATTCGAAAGGGAAACGAAAACGAAAACGAGAACGAAAACGAGAACGAAAACGAGAACGAAGACGAAAGCGAAAACGAAAAGCTGTCTTTCGTTTCTCGGTCAGAATCGTCCGACGTTCTGGCAAACAAAAGCACCCGAAATCCCTTGCTTCTCTGCTCAACCTCTTTATCCGTGTCTCTGTCGGTGCCGCCGTCTTCTGTTCGCCGCTTTCTCCGCTTTCGCCGCTTTCGTCGCTCGTTGAGAACGAAACGTTACGCGAATCATCGAAACGTCGCGTGTCGAAAACTCGTGTGTCGTGGGATGTACGTATCGTGGCGATTTCGCGGCGATTTCGCGGCGATTTCGCGGCGATTTCGCGGCGAGTGACAGAACGTGCCTCGATAGTACACGAGTTGCTCGACGAGAGCCGTTCAGTGCAAAGTTGTCAAACGCCGTGGCCCTCGAATTCTAAGGACGATGGTCTATATATACACATATATATGTTAGTTGCATGCTTAGAACCGGCAAACAGATTAGGGATCGAGTGAAACCTAGCGCGGATCGTCGCGTCGTAGACACTCGTAGAGGATCGTAGTAGCGGTTAAATAGGGACGAAGAAGCACGTCGGCGAGAAACAGTCGGCATAAAAATAGCGTTTTCTTCTTTCTGAATTGCAGCTTCGAGCGGGAGACGCGTTGCAGCAAGAGATTCCCGCGCAGGAGAGGAAGACTGGACAAAGCGGAAGAAGCAGAATAAGACGAGCAAAGCAGAAGAAGCGGAGGAACACAGGAGCAAAAGAAGAGCGAAAGCGAGACGCGTAGAAGCGGGGTTGCGACGGAAGTGATTCGATAACGAAACAGGAAAGGAAAGGGCAGGAAAGGATAGGAGAGGAAAGTTAAGGAAAGGAAAGGAAAGGAAAGAGCAAGGCAGATCGAGCGAAGCAGAAGAGAAGCGAAGAGAAGCAAAGAGAAGAGGAGAGAAGAAAAGGTGGATCGAGGATAATAATATCGTGAAGCAGAAGGCTGAAAGAGGAGGTGGAAGAAGGATAGATTTGCAAGAGGGGAAAGGAAGCGCGTGGAAAGATCGGCAGAGGAAGGTGGACGAAGGAAGAAGGAAGAAGGAAGAAGGAAGAAGAAAGAAGGAAGAAGGAAGAAGGAAGAAGGAAGAGAAGAAGCTAGAGCTCGTTAGAGAGAACCTCGCGCCGCATACATAAATATTTCAGTGTGTTCAAAAAACGAGTGTACCTAAGTGCAATATTATTAAACCTAAACGATAATAAGAAACAACCACAACTACCATCGACGATATCGGTAACGACGAGCGGTTAATCGATAATCGAATAGAATTCCTTTTAAAGAGTTAAAAACCCTAGAGTCGCATTTCGAGGAGGAGTCGTGTGAACAGACGCGAAGCCAACAGGACGAAGGATCCGTACCCAAGTGGAGAAGAAGACGCAGGACAGCGGCGGATGCCAATCACAGCGTCCTCGACACACGCTGTGCAGACGGAGTGACCGAAATCCCGACGGAGGAGCGAACTGCCGTCCCGGTTCAAAGAAATCACACGACGTATCACACACGGCCGACGCGCGCCAGTCCCTTTTCCTTCGGCTTTCGACGAAAGGGCTGTTGCACGTCCGCGCACACGCACACACACGCACATCCACATAACGGGGCTACTAACTACTCAGGGCAAAGCGGGACGAGCAGTGTCATCCGCGAAGCGTGATTTCTCACCCGGCAGCACAGGCCGCTCTACTAAGGACAGATACTTCGACCAGCGATAGAGAGTCTCGCGTCTGCACGGACTGTCCTTCTCGTTCACACCGTCCGGGCTGGGCAATCCTGAATTTTAACCTGAACTTAAGTGTATGATAGACTTTAAGTTAGATAGAGCAAAGAAATAGGGTGTTCTCCGCTGACGGAGGACGTCCATTCGCGCGAGCATCGATTCATCAGGCACATACAGGCAGCGCGTACGCACGCACGCACGACAGGCGCGCGCGCGCACACACACACACGCACTCACGCACACACCCACACACACACACGCACGCACGCGAGCGCGCGCACACGCGTAAAAGAAACACGTACGTATCAGAAACGTTGACGCGTAACGTTGGCGGAAGGAGGATCTGAGGAAGAGGAAGCAGAGAAAGCTAGCAGAGCGAGAATCGCCGAACTGCGGGCACGCTTACGCGCGATCGGCGACAGATACAGAGAGCTATCGATATCAATATCGGTGATCGAGTTACGGGAGACGGGTTTCGAAAGATCGAGAAAAGTGCGAGGGCCATCGATCGTAGAGGGAACAACGGATCGGTGGTACTTGCGAATAGGACGAAGAGAAACGGAGAAGAGCCAACGACGAAACAAGCGAGGACAGAGGCCGAGTGGCGCGAGAAGCCGAGGTATCGTGGCAGAGTGAGAAACGGGCGAAGAAGAGGCAAAAAAAAAGGGGCAAGAGGTGTATCGAGGGAAAGAGTTTCATGAGCCAAGTAGCGGGAGGCGGCAGCAGCAGCAGCAGCAGCAGCAGCAGCAGCAGCAGCAGCAGCAGCAGCAGCAGACCCGGAAAGTCGAAGCAGGTGGCGAGTAACTGACGTTGCCTGCCGCCCACGTCGAGCGAGGATCGTTGCCCCTAAGACGATCCTGGGCTAAGAAGAGCGCGATACAGCGGAGAGAAAGATAGGAAGGAACGGCGGCGAGCGCGGAAGTGTGCCGGCCGTCGAGCTGCTTACCGGAAGGGGTGCGAAAAAGCGGGCAAGCTGCGCCGGAAGGGGGTAGCCCGGGCTTCTCGCGAAGGCCTCAAAATTTCGGACGCGACGGCGGCCCTGGACCTACGTGCCCAGACGCAAACCCAACCAGACTTTGGCTTGGACCACCACCAACAGCAGAATCACCATCAACATCAGCAGCAGCAGCAACAACAACAGCAACACCACCAGCAGCAGCAGCAGCAACATCAGCAGCAGCAGGGCCAAAATCCAGAGTCGCGTCCACACCATCACCTTCAGCAGCATCATCATCATCAGCATCATCCCGGAAATCATCTCCACTCTGGCGATTCGGGGGGTGGGATAGGAGGTGGAGGAGGTGGCGGTGGAGCCGGTGGAGGTGGCGGTGGAGGTGGCGGAAGTGGCGGCGGCGGAAGCGCCGGTGGTGTTGCTGGTGTTGGTGGAGGAGGGTCGGTCGGGCCCGAGGTTGACAGATCCGTCAGGATCGTCCACGACGAGGACGACGAGGATATCACCGAGAGGGAGGACGAGGAGGAGGACGAGGATCCTTGCAGCTCGCCCGAACCGGACCTCGAAAACGAGCCGGAGCCCATGGAGGTCCAAGCCTCGGCTGTCACAGCGGCGGCTGCGAATCTTCACGCGCTGCGACAGCATGTTTTCAAAATGTCAGATTACTGGCAACAGCCTCAACGGGGCCCGCCTCAGCATTCGCCGGGCATACAGCACAGCCCCATCTCCAACTCGACTCAACAACAAGTGCAACAGATGCACAGCCCTCTTGGACAGCCGCCGCAGCAGCAGCAACAACAACAACAGCAGCAGCAGCAGCAGCAACAACAACAACAGCAACAGAACGTCTCGCAGGTGCAGCAGACCGCTAACGCGGGGTTAGGACAGACCGCCAGTCCGCAGCAGCAACTGCAGCAACAACAGCAACAGCAGCACGCGATGTCCATGGGCCAACAAACGGCACAAGGAGCGCAGCATCAGTCTTCCCCGGCACCGACGACGCCCTCGCCGCAGGCCGATCATCAGGGCGCCATCGCGTCCAGCATGGCCCAGAGTCTTCACAGCCTCGCACAGGCACAACAAAGCATGTCCCAAGCCTCGAGTCCGTCGCTGGCCGTTCAAGCGGTCCAAGCGGCTCAGGCGCTCAATCAGAACCTGGGTCAGGCGTTGACTCAAGCCTTGACGCAGAACATGCAACAGAACCTAGGACAAACTCTGCAGCATAATCTCGCGCAAAGTCTGACGCCGAGTCTGTCTCCGCAACAGCAGCAACAGTTGCTCAATCAGCCGCAGAACTTGAGCCAGGCCAGTCAGAATCTGCAACAAAATATCCAAAGTCAGGCGCAGAATTTGTCGCAAACGCTGCAGCAACAGGCGCAGAATTTGACCCAGAACCTCGGCCAGAGCTTGAGTCAACAGGCGCTACAACAACAGGCAGCGCAAAACCTTACGCAGAATTTGCAACAACAGGCACAAAATTTGACGCAGAACCTGCAACAGCAGGCGCTCAACATGGCGGGCAGCATCGCTCAGAACGGAGCCCTCGCCGGGATGAACATGTCGGCCAACCAGCAACAGAATTCCCAGAACTCGATGCTAAGTCCGGGCGCGACCAGCCAAGACTCCCACGACGCCAGCCTGACTGAAAAACTTGTCAACGAGCTGCAGGTAAGAATACGTTTACGATCGATAAAAAAACGACACTCTTTCGTTTCTCTCTCTCTCTTTCTCTCTCTATGTTCTGTCTCTCTCTCTTCTCTCTCTGTTCTGTCTCTCTTCTCTCTCTTCTGTCTCTCTTCTCTCTCTGTTCTGTCTCTCTTCTCTCTCTTCTGTCTCTCTTCTCTCTCTTCTGTCTCTCTTCTCTCTCTGTTCTCTCTCTCTCTCTCTCTTCTGTCTCTCTTCTCTCTCTCTCTCTTCTGTCTCTCTTCTCTCTCTCTCTCTCTTCTGTCTCTCTTCTCTCTCTCTCTTCTGTCTCTCTTCTCTCTCTCTCTTCTGTCTCTCTTCTCTCTCTCTCTTCTCTCTCTCTTCTCTCTCTGTCTGTTTTTCATTTTTATTTACTCGATCTCGGTTAGACTTTCCTCGTCCGTAGCTGCGGAGGGAAGAGATAAATAACTGGGACGAGGCAACCGCGATAAAAGTGCATAATGCGCCGATAAATAGGGTCATTCACTTGGGCCGACTGACGCCGGACAATACTTTCAAACAGTTTCTACCGATGGAGAAAAATACGAGTCTCTCTCGCCTCGAGATCACGCGGAATCTTTCGTACATTCGCTACGCTCGTCCCGGTTTCGATCGACTACGCCGAAACCTCTGTAAATTCTAGCGCGAGTTACAGAATCGTCAACAACTCGGTGCAATTTCGTTCAGCCGGAGCCAACGTTCGAACGAGAGATTTCTATAAAAGTTCGCGTAACTAAGACGAGCAACAACGAGGATGCGGATAGTCCCTCGATTACGACGAAAAAAAGACCAGATGTCAGACCTGTCAGAATCGACAGGATACGACGAAAACGTCCGTATCGGCTTAACTGGATGACTTTCAATAAATCGCGCTACATCGTCGACAATTTCGCTGACTGTTTGAATCTGCGACTGTACCGAGATACACTGACCATGGTTCACGCACATCGGAATACGTTGACTTACCACATCGCGTACTTCAACACGCGTACGCGTACACGCACACGCCAACACGACGCACACGACGCACGCGACTCACACGCCGACACGCACACCTACATGTGCACGCATGCAACAGAACGAGCAAGAGAGGGAGAGTGAGAGAGAGTGAACGTTGGCGCGGGAGCGCGCGCTCGCGCTCCAGCTAGCAGGCAGGCAGGCGGGCAGGCGAGCTAGCTAGCTAGCTAGCTAGCAAGCAGCCAGCCACGCACACATTAGAGTCACGGGGCCACAAATGCAAACGCGGCCCACGCACACCGATGCGAGGAGATGCAGATACGTCGTCTCTCGGGGTTCTTGACCCGCGCAACACAGATAATACTATACGCATACGTCATACGGTACGCCGAGAAGATGTTCTCGAGAAAATATCGCGGCGTGCTTCTGCGATGCCACAGTCCCGCGAGCTTCGATACGAGGAAACTAAGTAAATATATCCCCGCGGATCCGCTTCGGTCTCACCGCCGATAGGAATCCGAACCATTTTTCTCTCTTTCTATGTTTTTTTTCTCTCTTCTCTTCTTTCTTTCTTTTTTTTTTTTCTTCCTTTTCTCTCTCTTTCGCGAGAATCACGAGACAAACCGGGGGAACGACAACCGATTTCGCACAGACGATTTCGTATCGCGCGATTTTACCAGATAGGACGACGATCTGGTACGTCGAAGCGAGTATAAAAAGAACACGTGGCGGGAGGGGAAAAAGTTGAATGACTCGACTATCCGTCGTTACGGATGACTCTTCGTTTCTTGTTTTATTTTGCACGTCGTTTGAAACAACGCTCGTCCCGTCTCCCCTACCAAATCTCTATAGCGTCTTTCAGTTTTCACGCGTGAAGATTCCTTCGAAGGAGAAGGAAAGATTTAGAGCGACTAGTCGTCGGGGATCTGTGCACGAATTGTACTGTAAGAGCGTCGCATTTGGTAGGGAAGAAAGCGATTTTGTATCACTGCCGGCTGTAAGAAAAGGCAGAGAGAAGTAAACTAACACGAGCCTCCTGTCTTGCCTGATAGTCTCGTGCCTCTGCGGCGGGACTTGGAGGTGCGGGAGGCGCCGGCGGAGGCGGAGGAATGGGCAACATCAGCGAACGCACCCTCGAGGAATGCTGGTCCACCCTGCAACGAGTGAGTTGAACACTCAGCCCGTTCAAAATCCCCTTATTATTTCTCCTCGTCACGCAGCTTCCTGCAATTTCTCACTTGTTTCTTTTCTTTTTCTTTTTTTTTTCTTTTCCGTTCGTTCTTTCTTTTCGCCAATTCGTACAAGGCTCGACGCAATTCTCTCTCTTCTCGTGTCTCTTTTTTCTTCTTTTCTTTTCTTCCCCCCCCCCGCCCACCCTCTTCTCTCATTTTCCTCTGTGTTCTCCTCCCGCACGTTTTACGCAACTGTCATACCTATACGTACATAGTCATATCAAATATTTTCGATACATCTTCATTTTCGTTTTCGATCACGAGCTTTCCTCGTCACAGACAAAGAGAGAGAGAGAGAGAGAGAGCGCGCAAAGAAAGAGAAAAAGAGAGAGAGAGAGAACGAGCAGTCTCGCCCTCTTCGTCTCTCTTAGTTCTCATTGTTTTTATTTTCTGCGCTCACTTTTCCGTTAGTTTGTTCATCGCAGCGCCTAGCATGCTCTACGTGCGTGTATGTTGCTTCCCTCTTACATGGTTTCATTTATTTTCCTTTAATCTGAACGTTGAAAGATCCGTCGCTTGCCAAGAGATCGTCTCGCAGCTGATCGCCTGCTCAACGAACGGCGCGACGCCTCGATCGTCGATAAAATGTTGACCGCCGTGGCGGTTCGAGATCGATCCAGCGATTCTTACGAGCGAGAAGATCGCGCACGGTGGATTTTTACGGACAAGATCCGTAGGTAGATGACCGAGCGTCTCGGCCAACGGTACCTCGTACCTCGCGAGACAATACCGCGTTTAATTGTTCCGTACGCGTAGTATTCCACGCACGATGCAACCGATTTAATGGGACGCTCTACGTCGCGATCGATAGTACGAGCGAGTGTCCGCGTATATGGCGTTGTCCTTTTACGAGGCAGAACCGAAATGAAGGGAAAGGAAGCACCGCTAACGAGCCGTGAATCGAGTTCGTCTATCCGTTCGACTCGAAAGAACGAGATGCCCGGGGACAGGGGGAAAGAGAGAGGCAGAGGGGCGGGGGAGGGGGCGGGAGAGAGCGAGAGAGAAGGAGAGAGGAGAGAAAGCCGCGAAGAATAGGGACGGAGAAGGGGATGGAGCAGGAGGAGGAGGAGGAGGAGGAGGAGGAGGAGGAGGGGCGGGGGGAGGGGGAGGGGGAGGAAGAGCAGAAAGAGAAGCGGCTCGTGGAAAACTTTTAAATTCTCGTCCCGAGTACGAAAGCAACAATTTGTTTCGCTAAGTAGCTGTGGCGCTCCTTTGTTTTTCCGACTTCTTTTATTCTCGCTAACTGCGGGGGGATGAACGAAGAGGTGGCGCGGTGGCGAGGTGGTGGTTTGCAAGCGCGGCGATTCCACTCCCTCTCGTCCATCGCCACCTTCCTTGAAAGCGACTCGCGAACCCGGCCGAGGCGAAACTTTCGGAAAATCGCAAAAACGCCGCACGATGGCCAAGTTTTCGCGTTTTGCCGGGATTTAATTAAAACGTTCGCTTCCTTTGTGGCGCTCCGTAACGGTGAATCTTCGCCGGTGGAGCCCGTCGCTGGCGGGGCTCGCGACAAAATGTTAAAAGCGACGCGCAATACTTAATTGACTCTCGCCGCTTTCCGCCGCTTTCCGCCATTTTCCAGGGGCCATCGGAAACGCGCGTCGACGATTCTCACGGCATCTCCTCGCCTATTTCGCGCTCGTTCGTCGTCGATGCCGCGATTTTCGATCGCCAAACGGTCGGTCGTGTACGATTGAAATCGAGCCGACGCGACGCGACGACAATCGTATAAGCGGCGGCGGCGGTGGCGGTGGCGGTGGCCGTGGCCGTGGCCGCGTCAACGAAACGCGAACCAATGGGTACGTTACGAATCGTGGGAAAACAAAGGGTGCGAAAGAAGATGGAAAGTCGAAAACATTAATGCGTCGCGACGTTGTACAAACACTCGTCGCCGAGCGATTCTCATGGTTGTCGATCGGGGCGCAGAGAACGTAGCACGGCACGACGGAGAAAGCGGTTTTTGTTCTTCGGCTGGCTGGAAAATTAAAATCCAATTATTTCGACACCTCTGCGCGACCCTTCCGGCGATACAAATGAATTTTTTGCGTCGGCTCGTTCTCACTAAATCTCTCTTTCACCCCGCTTCAAACCGGTTCGACATCGGAGCGTAACGTAACGCAGCCACGGGCCTACCCTTGACCGGATCCGGCGTCCCGATTTTGAATCGACGACAGCTGCCAGAACCGGAACTGCGCCACGGGCAAAACAACAAGATGACGAAAAAAGAGAAGAAAAAAAAAAAGGAGAAAAGGGTGGAAGCTTAAAGAGGCCACGAACGATATTCGGATCGATGTTCGCAGAATCTTCTTTGACGCGCAGAGACGCGTCGTTCTCTGATCGGAGAGATCGGAGCGATCGGAGCGATCGGAGCGATCGGAGCGATCGGAGCGATCGGAGCGATCAGGGCCGATTAGGCGACGCGAGGAGACAATTGCGCCACCCATTATTGCATACGCGCGCGATACTTTCGCGTCCACTTAACCCTTCCATCGTTGGAAAAAGTTTCCACGGGGATAACGACGTTTCGCGGCGCTACTAAAAACAAAAGCGCGCGCGTTTCTCCGAGCCTTTCTCACGTTCGGTCCCGCCGTCCCCTTGAGCCTAACTTACTTTTTTCTACCATCGACCCCGAAGAGGTTCCATCGTATTATTTAAATAACGGTGTTCACGCGCGTGCCATTGTTTCGCTAACCCTTCTACTATTACGAAAAGGCGCGGACGGGGGCAGGAGGGGGGGTGGGAGAAAGCGTTCTGTTCCAAGTCGAAGAAGAAAACCCGAAGGATGAAAGACATAGAAGGGCGGGAGGAGGGAGGAACTTCCGTGCCGCGTAGCCGTTATGGCAAAGGCGAAATTACGACATCTCTCAAGTCCAGGGGCAACCATACCTTCTGCCCGTTCTGTACGTTCAGTACAAAGTTTCCTGGCTTTTCAGTAATTTTCTATGATTTTCAGATCGCATGATCGCTAACAATAACGCCGGCCCCGTGCCGGCTGTTAAGATCCTTCTAATCGAATTGTTCGATCTTCGGCCAAACCGTGGCCGATTCGCAGAGCCCAACGGTAACAGAAAGAACCGCGAACAGCTGAATTTCAAAGAAACTCGACCCGTGCAAGCCGGACAGCTTGCGAGACTACAATTCGATACCACCTTCCACCTTCCGTTCGTTTCGTCCGCCTTCGCGAATCTCGTTTCGACCACGGATCCAACAACGATCGGAGAGACTGGCGAAAATCGGACAGATAGAACGCGAGTGACGCGAGTGGCGCGAGTGGCGCGAGTGGCGAGGTGGCGAGGTGGCGAGGTGGCGAGGTGGCGAGGTGGCGAGGTCACGACGTCGAAACAGCGAAACGTCGCTTCCCGATGATAGATATCTCGTCAAAAGCGTGGCCGCCCAAAGCAAAGGAGAAAGGTACGCGTTACAAAGTCGTGTGCCGGCGGAACGTTCTGTACGCGTCGCGCACGGTTCGTTCTTCCTCTTCTTTTTTTCTCCTTCCTCGTCATTCGCTCGCGCGGTTCCGCCATGACCTACCCCAAGCGCGGTCGACGAAAGAAAAAGAACGAGCAAAGGGGGAGAGCGAGCGAGCGAGCGAGCGAGCGAGCGACCGACCGACCGACCGACCGACCGAGCGAGCGAGAGAGAGAGAGAGAGAGAGAGAGAGAGGCAGAGGGAGAGGGAGGCAGCGAGGGACGGCGAGAGGGAGGGAGGGAGGGAGGGAGGGAGAACCGGAGAACGAGAGAAGAGGAAAGAACTCGCGCGCCCACACACGGCTGGCAAAGTTGCAACGTGGATGACCAGGAGAAGAGTTGGTCGCGGTAACGAACGAGCGAGATGCAACAGTCCGGTGGGAGCGGAGGGGCGAACGGGAGGGCGAGGTGCAATGGAATAGAGTTTATTCTTTGTGTCGCGCGTATGGCTACGCGCTTTTTTTTTATCGTTCGTTGACTCCGCTCCGTTCTGCAGTCGCGTTCACCACATCGCTCGCCACGATAAGATTACACTCGCAGGGGCGGTCATGCGCGATATTCGCGCGCTCCGAGAGATCCGCACGCTTTTCCTCCGGAGCATTTTCATTTCGGAATGCGCCGGATCGCGCTCTCTCCAATTCCATCTTTCTCCGGATTGCCGTATCTTTCTCCGTCCAAAAGCCGGTGAAATCTGTCGCGTTTCTCGCCAAGCGAACACCGTACCCGTCCGACACGCGTTTAGGATCTAATCCAGCGCTTAACAATATCGAAATCTCTCTTCTTTCGCCATCGATGGTATCGGAGACGCGACGGGATGTCCCGATCGTAATCCGTGGCCCTTCGCGGAGCGAGAAAAATCCGTCCGCGACGCGCCGGATACGTTTCGCGAAATCCAGTCGCCGCGTCCTCCCGTTGCGAAAATACGTTCGCAAGCTTCCGTAACCGAGCGTCTCTTAACCAAGAGTCACCCTGTAGAATACCCAAGTTATTAAACAACCGTTATCCTACGTGCCACTGGTAATTATTGCAAACTCGAAACGTGACGCGTACGCAACAGCCATTAATTCGTGCGCTGGTTCTACTCGAATGCAAAACACCGTGGCACCGTAATAGCACCGATGCAAGAAGGGGACAGGGCGGGAAAGAAATTTAATCGAAGAGCGGAGAAAGAAAAGGCGGGGAAAACGGAGAGGAAAATGCAAAACGGCGAAAACCAAGAGAGCCGTAGGTCGGCACCGGAGTTGAGAAATCTCGGCGGCCGGTCGCGAGAGAGACCGCGCGCGTATCCCAGAACCTTTCCTCTCCTCTGGTTGGAGCTGCCGCGGCAAAAGATCGTTGCCCTTCTAAATATAAGTTTGCAAAATCGAACAGCAAAACTGCGGAGTTTTGCCGTGGTCTGTGCGGCTCTGTGTGTATATTGCCGGTAGATCAGACCTCTTCTTCTTCGTCTTCTTCGTCTTCTGCCTCCCTTCTTCTTCTTCTCCTCCGTCGTCCTCTTCTTCTTCTTCTTCTTCTTCTTCCTCTTCTTCTTCTTCGTCTTGTTCTTCCTCTTCTTCTTCTCCTCCTGCTCCTCCTGCTCCTCCTGCTCCTGCTGCTGCTGCTGCTGCTGCTCCTCCTCCTCCTCCTCCTCCTCCTCCTCCACCTCCTTCCTTTTCTTTCGTCGAACTGCCCGCTGCGCTCGCGCTCCTCTTTCCAGCGCGTCGCTTGGTCCTCCTCCGCCACGGCGTATCCTCCGTCGGCTCTCTCCTACTCCCTCGAATCTTTGCCCATATCTACTACCACCTTCTTCGGATCCCCTCCTCTTCGGCTCCCTCCGACACCGATCCCCACTGCAGCTTCGTGACCTCGAAGGCCTGCGAATCCGCTCTTTCGTTCGCGTCGACTTTCGGACAAAATTCGCCTGGCTCCCCTGAACGTAGTCGTAGGTCAGGATCCAGTCGCGTCACGGCTGTTTCGCGCCAAACGGCCAACCGCGGTGGATCTCCATCCGGGACCCCTTTCCCGGCCAGACGCGGATTCGCCTCTTCGCAGTTTTGGCCCACGCCGTCGCAAAAATATGACGGGAACCGTCTGAAACGCTTAAACGAGTTTAGCCGCGACTCGAATCGATACGGTTCGTCGTTGATTACGAGGTAGCGGGAGGAGCGCGTTTATCGCGCCACTCTTCCGCTTTGATTTTTCGCTCTTTCGCTCTTTCGCTCTTTCGCTCTTTCGCTTTTCCGCTTCTCGCTCAAACGTTCGGTCCTGAGAAATTCATACTTTGGCGCGCGGTTGCAGTCTCTCCGACGTCGAAACTGTTCGAGTCCGTAGCGTTCTGTCATGGTAGCGCAAGGGCAAACAAAGGGCGGACAAAGTTTCGCGAAAAATCGAGACGAGAACGGGCGATTGATCGGCCGGCGACGCTTAAAAGCGTTTAAAAATGGGCACACGTCGAACGCCGATCACCAAGCTCGTGGTCAATCTCCGAAACGACAACGAAAAGTAGTCTGTTCGCGAGCAGCCGAACGAAGGCGAAACGAGATCGAAGAGCTGCGCGAAAGATCGCGAGTAGGAAGCGGGAGGAACGAGGCTGGTAGAGACGACCGAGACCGACGGCAAAGATAAAAAAAAAATCCGACCGCGTGGAAAAAATAACCGAGCCGGAATCTGGGTCAGCGGGGCTGTGCAATCGCAATGTG